>JAUMHE010000080.1:14180214-14191761 GCA_032359235.1 Enteromius mattozi | reverse complement strand
AGCTGCCTGGAACTACGTTCGCCGTGCGTTTCCCTGAAAATAATTGCACACCTCAGAACGTTCGTCAGCCAATCAGACTCAAGCATTCAACGGCCCCGTAGTATAATAAATTCAATGCACACAGACTGAAGAAGTTTAAGTCTTTGGCACCCGCCCACATTTTTAAAAGCATCAAACGTTGGTTAAATGACCATGGTGTTGGTGTGCTCACAGACTCACCAGACTTGAATCTAGATAATCTATGGGATATTGTCAAGAGGAAAATGAGAAACAAGGCTACTGTTTCTCCGCTATGTTGTAGTGAATTGGTGTTTTGTTAAATGTGAGCCTATATCATCACAATTAAAAGAACCAAAGACTTAAACTACTTTAGTCTGTGTGCATTTAATTTATTTAATACGCGAGTTTCACAATTTGAGTTGAATTACCGAAATAAATGTTTTTACAACCATTTTATTAATAATATGCCTGAAAGTAAGGAAAGTTGGATGTGCCGTGACATGTTGAAAAAAAAACCTATGAAAAACAGGCTTGTGCAATAATGACAATTATTACAATTTGTCAAATACAAATTATAATACAATTGTAACAAATAAATACAATTTGTAAGCTTTGATTCCCCACATCACACCAAATTCTTGATTTTAATTCTTATAAAATGACAAAATATTGTATTTAGGTTTTTATAAGGATTTGTTATATTTTCAGAGCCGATGATGATGATGATTTGGATGAAGAATACTCACTTTGCTCTCCGCTGGTGTTGATCTGAACCATAATCTTTAAGCGCTGTGTGTTGGCAGCTCTCATTTTTTGCCACGAGCTGTTGACTTTTTCAGCCAGTTTCACGGAGTCGATCGTCTCTACCATATACAGGTTTGGGACACCTATGGTTGAATTAAATTAATGTGGGTTATATCAGAATAAAACAGAAATAACAAAACTAAAACCCATTACCAGCTAATATTACTAGGTAGTTACTGTCAATCTAGTATTTCAAGTCAAGCTAAAGGTGAAACTGCTTTGCTCACCCAGGAGTTTGTTGACATTATTCTTTTGCAGATGACCAATAAAATGCCATTTTATTTCAGGACATGATGAGACAACCTATAAAGATGTTTTACACTGATTAAGACATTTAATTAAAAACAACTAAACCAATCAATTTAAATGTCTGACTTCATACCAGGGGATGGGAAGCTTTCTCAACAAGTTCATTTACCTGCAGAAAAAGGCGATATTTAATATAAAATACATGACCTAGCTTCAAAATATGCATACTTATTTATTAACTCACATAATTCTCTCCAAAGTTTCGTTGTCCGTGTTTGTAAGCCTCCACCACCATCTCTGGTGGTTTAGTCTTACTAACCGCAACCAGACGAGGGGCTATGCATGGTAACGTCTACAAGAGAAAAGTCAAATGTAAGAAATTATCTTTTTTTTATAATATTTGCCCCAATAGAATTGATTCTGGGGGCATATTTTTGCACAAAGTGTTGTAATATTATAAAATATTATATTGTTACTTAATATACATTATATACAATTTACAGCGGTGGCCAAAATGATGATTACTACAATTAATTACAAAATACTAAATGTCTGCTTCATATAGGCACCCTACAACAAAAGAAACCACTCACTTAAAACCATTTTTAGCTGGTGAAGATACTAGTGTTTAAAAAATTTGGCCACCAATATAGGCATCAGTGATTAAACATGATGCCGCCATCCAACTATTTGCTCCCCGTGTACACAGTGTAAAAGTAAGAGCTCAATGTAATGTCAGAGTTTGAAGTGCATGTAATTGGCGCTTGTCATGCAGATTTCATTTGCTGGAGCGTGACTGCTGAGAATCAGGTATTTCATTCACACAGCGTCCTTCTCCTCGAGCAGAAGTTGCACGCTATTTAAATTTAACACCGTTATTCTCAACACTTTTATGAATCCACTGTTATCACCAAAAAACAGTTATTTTTAACCAGCTGTCACTCTTCCATTGTTACTATATGGAGCTCGCGCGTGTGTAAAGGTTGAAGAGATTACATAACCCTGCCATAACAACACGGTGAGCACGAGTGGATAGTTCGCGGTTTAGCGTGTTTTAAAAGCACTCTGTTGTTTCGTATCTTACTCGGAAGAAAACTGACCTTCGGGCGCCGGGAAACCGCTTGATTCACCCGGTCCACCACCGCCTGCACTTTCTTCCCAATCTCCTCCGACATCCCTACTCTCCACATAGCCTCAGCTCGCGCACATACACTAGCCGCGTGACGTCACGGGCAAATCCGGTCAACTCTCAGACAAAATAAAAGTCTCGTCTCTTTTAAAGATGGATTAGATCTTACCTACGTTTAGTGAATAAAACGCCATTACAAGATACAGGACTGTAAAATATAGTATACTGGCAGTAAAGCTTGACTTGATTTAAAAAAAAAACAAACAATAAACTAACATTATTGCAGACTATTTTACATAGCATTTGTTTTCTTGAACCAATACATGTTCTGTAGACATCCCGTCCTATCACCGGCGACAGAAAAAGATATCTAATAATTCTAGATTAGACCAGGAATAACAATTGTTTCAGTTTAACAGAACTTGACTTTGAACTCCTAACAAGTCACGATTAATGATTTGCTTTCACTGCACACAGCAATGAAAATGTTGGCACACTTCGAATATCAAGTCAAATATGAATGAAAAGTGAATTACAAAAAGACTTTGTATGAATCACACTGTAGTCCATTTATTCACAAATATACGAATCGTGTACACAAGTTTCTACAGACACAGGAAAGTACACAAAAATAAGGAAGGCGTTTATAAAACAGAATATTTTAACACAATCAAGGATTTCAGCTTTAATATGAAGTCTTTGTTGTAAACAGACATGAGAAAATCGATTTTTTTCATATTTGCTGGATACAAAAAAAAAAAAAAAACAGGAAAGGTGGACATCATCCTCATACTCGTTCAAGAGCCTCCAACATGATTATACTGTTTCCTCTGATCACCTGAAGAGACAACAAGAGAGCATTTAGCACTGCACAGAACAAAACACATCTCATCTGCCCAGCTAGTATTGTTTCACCATGAGTTATGCAGTGTGTTTCAAACCAGATTGTGATATTAGTACTGACCACCATCCCAATGGAGTTCATTTGTCCTCCAGGAGCCATTTCTATAGAGTCATCGACGACCAGATTCATGAAGGGGTCAAATCCACGCAGGATGCCCTGAACATGACGCCCACCATTGAGCTTAACTGAAAGTGTGCATGAAAACATTTTCACAAACAAATCATGTGTATTGACGGAGAGTTATCATGTGGGTTTATTATTTAGGTTAGGGTTAGATATGTTTATTTGCATACAAGATTACAATCATATATTCTTTTTCTGGAATGGATCATATTTTGCGAGAAAATCCTGCATTATAAGTTACTCACGTGAAAGCTTCTTGTCCATAAACCTAGAAGAACAAAACAGATTTACAGATACTGGAGGAAACATTTCAACCTAATTCATACGAACCTGTAACAGAATTTAAATCGATAGCAGGTGGGTTTTGTGCGTTAAATTTAAATATGATGTAGTTGTGAAACAGACGCAGACAAACCGGCTAGGGCTGTAGTTTAACGCTATGCTAACATTTATCGCATTTCTAACAGATCACGGTCAACAAAAGGCTTGAAATACTTACTTTTTCAGCTCGGGGGGGTGTGCTTTGCTCATGTTTATTTGGTTAGATCAAATAGTTTTGTAAAACAAAAAACGTCTGAAACACGTTTCAAACAATGTATGAACAGTGGCGGAAGTGGCGTACTAGGTCGCGGGATTTTCTGAAGCGGTCGCCGCGCGCAATATCGCCCCCTGCTTTAGCGGAGGATGAACTTCAATAACATTGGCACAATGTAACGTCGATTGTCTTTAGGAAAGACAAAATATTCTACTTCAAATTTTAATGCCATTTTTGGACTGCTGGTGTGTAAGATTTATAAAAAAAATAAATAAAAAAAAACTACCAACGCTTTTTCTTTAACAATTTATTAGAAAACAATAACAATGTAATGCATATATGAGGTAAATTTTCTGACAAACATTAAATCAACAAAAAAATCATCACACATCTTGGGACAAAGCAGGTGATACTGGAGGCATCTGCAAGTAATCACACCCAGACAGTAATGCAGAGAACTACATTTAAAATGCCTCCAGTCTATATTTTTTAGTAAAAGATTTTGGGGAAAATATAGGCTAGTTATATTTGCACTCATCCTTTACAATGTGAGTCATATTAAAGTGAATATAAAACAGTGTTGAAAGACGAAAAAAAAGGTCAGTGCAAAAAAAAATCGCTGCAGCCGATTTGGTGTTAGGAAGAGAAAATGTTAAAAGTGTTACATAAAACATCAGAAACAAATGAAGATTATTAAAGGTTAAGAACCCCTGATGCACAAATCAAACTGTCGCCCGAGTCACCTAATCTGAGGTCTCATATCTGCACAAAATTAATTCATCCAGTCTAGTAAGAAAGTTATGAAATTATACTTGCAATATTTGGTCTGACAGCATAAAATAAAATGTATATAAGGTATGCTACGATCTGTAATGGTTCTACAACTTTAGAAGAATAAAGCTTACTTTGTTTCATGTAGTTTAAGAAAAACAAGTAAAAGGCTATATGATAAAACAAGCTGAAACACTTCAGTAGCCGAATCTAGCGGATACAGAGATATTATATCCTCTAACTTGACAGACAAGAAGCAGCACATACATTTCACTGGTCTTGTGTTTCAGCAAGGCACTGGCCATCTAGAAAACAGAAGTAATGTATGTGTATATGTAAAAATTAGGTACCCGTATCTGGCTCAGATTGGTGGGAGTGAATTATCCTGTGTGTACAACATTATACCTCATGAACCACAGATATCAAAACCTGTGAAATACTGATATTTATACAGTTAACCAAAACTGCCTGATAATTGTAATTTCTGACAGCCTGAACATCTGCAGACTGACTTCACTGCTTTTAAAGGGACAGTCCACACAAAAACCCTGTCGTCATTTACTCACTCTCATGTCAAGATCATATTTTGAAGAATGTTTGTAACTAGATGTTTTAACTGAAATTAAAATCCATTCTCTGGAGAGAGAGAAAAAAATACAATGGAAGTCGATGGGAACTAAAAATATTTTGGTTATCAACATTTTTCAAAATAACTTCTTTTGTGCTCCACAACATTAGAGTGAGTAAACGATGACAGAGACTTCATTTTTAAAGGAATAGTTCACCAAAAATTTCTTAATTTATTTTACTTTTATGTCATAAAAACCTATATGCATACACAAAAATGTAAATAATATCCATTTCTCTATTTTGTAAGCACTTTAATGGTGCTTTTTGTCTAAACGTATGCAATGGTTCTTTAAAAAAAAACATAACAGCAAACTGGTTTAGAATGACATGATGGTGAGAAAATGAGTGAACTATTTCTTTAAAAAAAAAAAAAATAGAAGCTCTTTCAATCGTCACTGAATTCATCTTCATTTTCACGTATCAGATGTTTCTGGCAGTGCTCCAGAAAAGCGTTCAGGGCTATGAACGCCTCGGCACAAGGCACACAGTGATAGACTTTCTTTTCACAATCTTCTGGAGTCTCAGCGAGGGGAATCCCACCTGTACACACACTACAACACCTGCATGTGTCGGCGGGTTGATCAGGGACCTCCTCTGGGAATTCCTCATGGACTTTCTCATGGACATGCAGCGTAGCTTTGGAGCTGAAGACCTGTTCGCATGACGTACAAGGATACTCGCCATCCTCATCTTCATCACTAGCAGTTTGCTCTTCTTCCTTGGTTTGCATCAAAACAGGTAGATTTTTGGTCCTAGGTCTACCTCTTGGTCTTTTTCCTTGGGAAGGTGTGAGCTGCTTAGCTGCCTTTGGGCGGAACGGAGCTACGCCAGCACCGGATGATTTGCCACTCAGTTTGAGGTGGGACTCATGGTGAGAACTGTAGTGTCTAAAATGTGCCCGAAGCGTTAGATGGTGGAGGAACTCTTTTCTGCAATGGAGGCATGGATATGTTTCCCCTCTCCGCCTTTGCCTGGGGGTCTTCAAAGAGGTTCTCTGCAGTTTCCTCACCTTTATCTCTCGCCGGTGTTCCTCTTTCCTGTGCTGATGAAGCAGCGATGTCTTAGGAAATGATTTGTCACAGGAACGGCATGGGAACGACGTGCTCGAGATGAGAACTTTCTTCTTCTTCTTCTTAAATGTACTTACAATAGCTACTCTTTTCTTGTCTGTGCTGCTTTTTATGTGCTCATGGGAAAAGCGCATGTGGCAACCGAGTCCAGCAGAAGAACGGAACGTTTTGTGACACAAAGTGCATGTGGGAAGAGATGAGTTGGCGCTTGGAGGAGATGGAGGTGAAGGAGGTTTGAGGGTCTTGGTAGGCTGACAGCCTCCAGCCTGCTGGTGGTGCAGCAGCTCTTGCTTGTGGCTGAAGGCTTCTCCGCATGGAGCACATGCATAGGGGCTATTATCATGATAGAAGGGATCTTCTGATGATTCAGTCCCGCAGGAAGGGCAAGAAGAACCTCTCTGAGGTTTCCCCAAGCACGTCTGGCACATGGATGAGGCGTGAGAACATTTGTGTAGCTGCAAACTAGAGAGCAAAGCAAATTTTTGGCCACAGTGTTGACAGCAGTGGAGCTTTTGCAGTGAGTGCTCTCTTTTCTGGTGACGCTCAAGACTCTTCAGGTCGGAGAATTTGTGGCCGCAGTCTTTGCAGATGGAGGAAGACCGCTGCGATTTTGGCTTGTACTCAATGCATGTGATCAGCTGGGCAAGTTTAGATAAGGTGTCTGACATGGGTCTAGCCCTATTAGGGATCTGGTCACCTTTTGCTCCATTCCAGCAATGTACAGAATCCATATTCCTATGAGGAAATAAAAAAGAAACATAAAATCGAACTGATCCCATTTAATCATAAATCAAAAATGACTTTTAATGTATAGTTTTATTGCGCATATATATACACAACTACAGGCTTTTTAATAGAACCAGTTTATATAATTAACCAGGCGAAAATAATAAAAGTAAAAATAGTAAAACAAACCGATGTTCTTGGCTATAAAATGAAGACACCCATCACAACTACATGCAGCATTACTGTAGCACTGACACAGGAAGAGTTTGCTAGTTGTTTTGCTATGATGTTTACATGCAAGTGACACACAAACTTACCCGTTTGAGGTATTTGTATCACACAAAATAGGTTTCTCGTACATCTATGTGGACATTACAGCAGATGTTTTCAGGCTGATAGGCACAAAACATGAGAAATTGTGAGGCTAAATGCACACGGACTTTCACTTCAACTTCCACGCGCTTCTACTAAACTAAACGTAAGGCACTTTGAAGAACTACAATTCCCATCAACGCCTACGCGTAATGTAGTACTACATAAATGGGCGTGAGTACAAAATTAAAATAGACCTATACGAACGTGTCTTTTATTATCAGTTGTTTAAAGTGGTTCAGGGAATACTACCTTATAGAAATATACAGTGTTGTTGTTTACTAAATCGAAAACTACGTTTTTGTTGATCGAAATAAAGCGGAAATTAAAAAAATGAAGTACAAAAACTAAAAAAAATAAATACACGAAATGACGAAATGACGAAAACACAAGCCAAATTACTAAAACGTAAATTTAAATAATCAAATTAAAACATATACAATATACAAATTAAAATATGCATATTGTTTACAGACATTCTGTATTTCTGTCTTTTATGATATATTCATAATACGAGCGCAAGCAGTAGACTTTTATTATGAAATGTACACAAACCGCACAGCATCTTCCCCTAGTGAGGTGGAGTGAAATCACACCCCTCTTACTTGGATTATTATTATATGTTGGTTTTGTGCACCCATATCATTTATTACGTTGGTTCAAATAATATGCGGAAGTTTAGACATAAAATCATAATGATTGTGTCCCTTATGTGACATTTTGTCCTCCTCCGGTCCAGTTGGCGGCAGCTGCACGGTGCCACATCAGAACAGTGTGTCCCGCACACACCGGCAGCTTATGAAGGCTTCACCGGTTTAACCTCAATCGGTTACAGCGGAATCGCAGGGGAAAGGACTATTGTTTCAGTAGATGATCATCTTGAAGTCGAAATATGACACTTGAACCTCACGGATTTAACGCGCAGCGGGGGTTTGGACTCGTTTACTCGTAGAGATGACAGCGAAGGCTCGCTCGTTACAGTGTTAATCGTGCCATTCGAGATTAATCGTCATCATTTTACACACATTTAATAGGTTAAGCTGTATTTTTGATGGCCGTGTCAGGAGGCGCCCGGCGGATCCCGATGGGTGTGCGGACGTTCAGTGAGTTTCTGGAAATAGCGACGGTCGGACCGTGTCGCTCCAACAGCCCGTATAAATACAGAGAGAGGATACAGCACTGGCCCATCAGGTAAAACATCGCGATTACATCTCAGCAGCCCGCTATAAAATATTATGGAAACATACAAATGTTAAATAGATTTATATAGAAGGTGCTTCTCCTGAAAGATTGATGCATCACATCGCTGAACAAATGTTTAAACAAAGCGAGCTGGAAAATCCTTATAAGGCACCATAGTATCCCCTAAAATACCACATTTACCACGGTTATTACTGAAAAACTGGTAGAAAAGCTTAATACGGTGCTTTAATAGTGACTATATATATACATACACACACAATTTTATTTTAATAAAGATATGTGTGGCCTCTGTGACGTCTGATATTGTTTATTACAATAGACAATTCTGTCTAATGTAAATGACAATAAAACAACACAAATTTAAACAAAACATTTAGGTTATAGTCAAGATATAGAATCAAGAATGAAAAGGAATATCAATGACAATAGAATACATAAAAATAATAGAAATGTAAGGGCAAATTATTTTAAACAAATATTTATATGATAACGTAGAGTTTTATCATAAATTCTGTAATAAACCCTGTAACCATAAACCTCCTTATAAACGGTTTAGAAAATGATAAAATGGTCAGTTATTAATTATTCTACTTCTATTCTTCTATTCTTTTTTTAGAATTTAAGATTTTTACAGTAGTATAGATTTGTTTACTGGCTCAGAATGCTTAAAATTACTGTATTTTATATACATTTTAAAGCATGGCTTACGTGAAAATGCTTGATACCATGGTAATATAATATTTGTTTTGGATATGTGTCGTGGTAATTTCTTTGAATATATGATTATACCAATCAATCGGTACCATAGTATAATGGTACAATCACTGCTGACCATTCCTGTGTGTATTGCATGCATTGTATTTATCAGAACCTTGAATTTTTTTGCATGTCAGACACCTGTCCTCCTGCGGGATCCTGATGACCCGTCATCCTCGCGCTCTCTGTCTCTCCGAAGTGGATTTGACTCCCACTCATCACAGGAGATCTTTCATCAGCCTCACCAATAAGAGAAAGGAGTATTCAGAGAGAAGAATACTAGGGTAAGTCGACTAACGAGCAGGTTAAGATTGACCCAGTGTCTGATCCTGAACAATGACCTCTTCTTTTGAAGAATGAAGGCAAGCTTTTGGGGCATTAAATAATAAATTAACAGGAAGTATTGATCTAGAGGAGGTGGAGCAGCTGGAAACAAAGACCTAAAACAGGGACATAATTACTGAACCACTAATAAAAGAAAATCTGAATGAATAAATTGTAGTACCTAGCAATAGAAGTAGAACAAAACACATCAAGCTTTTTGTTTTGGCCAAAATA
Source organism: Enteromius mattozi (assembly GCA_032359235.1). Classification (NCBI taxonomy): domain Eukaryota; kingdom Metazoa; phylum Chordata; class Actinopteri; order Cypriniformes; family Cyprinidae; genus Enteromius; species Enteromius mattozi. The sequence goes on along the minus strand of JAUMHE010000080.1, from coordinate 14,181,931 downwards.
ACAGCATTTGTATTTATTTTGTGTATTTTATTGCCGTGTAATTTCTGGGATTTATTTATATGCTATTATAGTTATTAATAATATTTTGAGTTTTATTTCAAGCAGTACTTTACTTAAAACTTCTCTTATTTCAGTGTACCTGTGTTTTGGTCTTTAGGTACTCAATGCAAGAGATGTATGATGTGGTAGCCAACGTGGATGACTACAAACACTTTGTACCGTGGTGTAAAAAGTCCCAGACCATCATGAAAAGAGCCGGTCATGCCAAAGCTCAGCTGGAAGTGGGCTTCCCTCCGGTTCTTGAGCGATACACTTCAATGATAAGCCACGTTCGTCCACATATGGTCAAGGTAAACCTTCTGTGTGTTCCACTACATCATCACTTAAATGAAATGAAACATACATTTTATAATTAATTCTGTTTCCTATTTCAGGCAGTGTGTTCCGATGGTAAACTCTTCAATCATTTAGAGACAATATGGCGGTTTAGTCCCGGTATTCCCGGCTATCCTCGCACATGTACTGTAGACTTCTCTGTAAGTATCTTGACCCTTCACTAAGCCCCACCCCCTTAGTTACTGCTGCTAGGTCTGGCAAGCTTCAGACAAAAAGTTTCAGGGGTAAAAATCAGTATACAACTATCCAAACATGCAACACTTTCATTAATTTTAATCAGACAAAACCAAAAACACATGTCTGACATTTGTGGACAGCGGTGTTATTTTAGTTTACCATGGTATTCAGTAATATTTTTAATTAGTTGTTTTATATTTTTCATTTATAGTTTGTTTTAGTAACTTTTGTTACAAAAAAATCTGATTATTACTATATATGTCAATTTAGCTTTCAATGTTATGCCAGATTTAGAAGTTTAAAGGGTTAGTTCACCCAAAAATGAAAAGTCTGTCATTAATTACTCACCCTCATGTCGTCCCAAACCCATAAGACCTTCGTTCATCTTCGGAACACAAATTAAGATATTTTGATGATATCAGAGAGCTACCTGACCCTCCATAGACAGCAACACAACTGAAATGATCCCAGATATATGGTAAAAACACCGGTAAAAAAAGTCCATGTGACATCAGTGGATCAACTTCAGTTTTGCGACGATAGGAGAATACTTTTTTTGCGCAAAGAAAACAAAAATAACATCATATACTCCTTCTCCTGTGACTTACGTCTTCCTCCATTGTAGAGAACATTACTGCGTAAGCGTACGCTTTCTTCTAGGCGTTAAAATGTGCATATGCAGCGCGTTGAGATACTCTAAAATGGCGGAAGACGTACAGTGGGGCAAAAAAAAGTATTTAGTCAGCCACCAATTTGTGCAAGTTCTCCCACTTAAAAAGATGAGAGGCCTGTCATTTTCATCATAGGTATACCTCAACTATGAGAGACAGAAAAATCACATTGTAGGATTTTTTTATGAATTTATTTGCAAATTATGGTGGAAAATAAGTATTTGGTCATTAACAAAATTTCATTTCAATACTTTGTTATATACCCTTTGTTGGCAGTGACAGAGCTCAAAGGTTTTCTGTAAGTTTTCACACACTGTTGCTGGTATTTTGGCCCATTCCTCCATGCAGATCTCCTCTAGAGCAATGTTTTGGGACTTTCAACTCCCTCCAAAGATCTTCTATGGGGTTGAGATCTGGAGACTGGCTAGGCCACTCCAGGACCTTGAAATGCTTCTTACGAAGCCACTCCTTCA
>JAUMHE010000080.1:14160172-14172494 GCA_032359235.1 Enteromius mattozi | reverse complement strand
ACAAAAGTATTTTTTAAATATATACAAGTGTTTATTTATATGTGCATAAATACACACCGTACACGCACACTATGCAAAGAAAAACTTTAATTTTTGCATGTTAATCGCGGTGACAGCACTAATATTATATGTAGTATATATACAGGAGTATGTAAAATAAATTATTTAAGTGCACTTGATTAAATAACACGTTAATGTCTGCACTAAAACTCATCTTTTAATCATTAATTAATATGTATTATTGGCTGGTTTCTGGTGCCTTACTTGCAACAGGACTCCACTGTGTGCATCTACATTGGGCCAAGGGTTCTTGGCCTTGCCCTGCTCCAGAAGCACGTTGGGTACGATCTTGTAGAGTTGAGCTACCAGCTTGAACATAGGGTCATTGGGGAGGTGCTTAAGGGCAAACTCACGCTGACAGGTATAGCGAGGATCTGTCTTCCTCAGAACAGCGTGGCCATAGCCTGGCACCACCTGAATAGTGACACAAAAACTTAATCATCAATTATATTTTCATCAATCTGCATGGAGTTTTAGTGTTGATGCAATTTCTGTTGAGTTGGGGATATAGCAAAAGCACTCACTCTGCCTGATTTGAGTGTGTTCCAAATGTAATCTCTCATTTTCTCATCAGACACCTCACCACCGAGCTCCTTCTGCAGGGCTGTCAGCCACACCAGCACCTCCTACACGACACAGGAGGAAATAAAGGAAATGTAAAGCTGGTTAGTATTTCATAACCATATGTCCTGTGCAACACTAAGCACATTAAGGCTCAAACCTGATTGGCCAGTCCGTGCAGGGGTCCGGCCAGGCCATTCATAGCAGCGCTGAAGGAGAGGTAGGGGTCGGACAGGGCGCTGCCTACCAGGTGACTAGTGTGTGCGCTGACGTTTCCACCCTCATGGTCACTGAAAAGAAACAAAAGCACACAAAAAGGATAAGGTTACAAGATAAGACTAGGTTAACTAACACAACCGCAAGAGGGCAAGCTTTAATCACTTATCGAAAACAGTCATTCCTCTTTAACTTTTTTAACAAAAGATGTACACTAACGGGGTCTACAGACAGACAGAACGACGTTGATAAACCAAGCACCACAAAATCTTTTTTTTTTTAAATAAAGTGCATTATGTTTGAAAGTTTAGCATTGTTTGCTGGTAACTTAATCTGACAATATATATAGAAAATATTGTACTAAGAATGGAAAATTATTTTTATTTATATCTAACCCAATATAAAACCACTTCAACTGCATTTATTTAATAAGCAATGAGTGATAACTGGCTTTGACAGCACAGATTGCAAGTCCGCTGGTCCAAAGTCCTATTCCACATAGCTGTATATTAAACGTCAAATAACCAACAATTATCTTGATAACTCTGTCAATTATTTATTCATCTGCAGCTTCATCAAAGGTAGCTGCAGCATGGGAAGCAGATTGTTTGCGAGTTTTCACCAATGATTCTTGCTTCCTTTTTTGGTTCAGTTAGTAGCAGTTCTTCTGCAAATAGCCAATGTACTTGTGGCCTGAAAGATCCAGTTTGATCACATGCATTCAGGTTTCCCAAGTAACATGCTTCACTAATGTGTTTTTCTCCCTGAGGCTGAGCTAAAAATCATGACCCTTCATAGAGAAGAGAGATTTACTGAGAGCAGTCACAAAGGTTAAAAGTCCAAGCCGATCTCATTCCTAACGACTGCCTTGAATGAACCGGCGGAGGAGGAGTTTGTGATGAACGAGTCAGTGAGTTTGTAGGTCATCACCTGTGGATGGTGAGGTAGAGCCTCATGAGTTCTGTGAACTGTGAATCGCTGTAGCCCAGCATGTTGGTGAAATTGTGCGACCAGTCCAGGTTGGAGTCGATGGCACCGATGCTGCTTCCTTCACGGTACAAGTTCCGGTAGATCTTGGCCGCCACGCAGGGGAGCTTGGCGATCAAGTTCATGGAGTCCTCGTACACGAACTGCACAGAAATGGCATTAATTCTTGTGAATGACTCACTCACTCTACATAGCAAATAAATATATTAGGAGTTGTTTTAGTCATAGTATTTAGCATTACACACTTCAAAAACATCTAGCACAAATATTTTCAGTGACTCACCTCCCAGTACTTGGCCTTGTTAACTCCCTCAGAGTACGCCCGAGCAAAACTGCTCTCGCTGTTCAGAGCCGTGATGGCAGCGCTGAACTGAGACATGGGGTGCAGGTTGGTGGGGAAATTGTCCAGCATGGTGACCACGTGAGAGGGAAGAGCCGCACGCTTAGCCCACTCCTTAGATAACCAACTCACCTGAGAGAGAAAAAATAAAAAATAGCCGACAGTTGAATAAATGGCAAAATATTTGTGTGGCATGTCACTATGACTGCTATCTGTAATGAAAATGGCCTTTCTTAAGTCTGTTTTATTCAACAAATATTTTAGAGAGATTTTTATTTATAGTTGCCTGTTCAGGGCCACAATTTGATTAACATCCCAACAAGACAATGCAATTGTCAATCTTAGAGCAATCAATATATGCCTATAACGAGTCACGTGTATAAACAGATGACAATCTTGCAAATCGCATGAGCTGGTAGAAAAGATAAAGAACACTATTTTTCTAAGCAGCTTTAAAGACATTTTCTTTTTAAACTGCTGATTTTAAATTGTTTCACATATATAAGAGGAACTGCAATATCTATAGACACATGGTTTTAAAACATTTTTGACCTTTTGTTGCACGCTGGATTAAAACTAGGGCTGGGTGATAAGACCTAAAATCAAAACCTTGATTAATTGGAACACTTTACCTCGATTATGATTATTGATTATAATTGTTTGATTAAAAACATTGCAACAGGCGCAATGATATTACGCAGCGCCTGAAAATGCTGGGGACCACTTTCAGGCGCTGTGTAATATCATTGTGCCTGCTGCACCCATGGCACGGCCACAAAGTTCCTTGATTATCACACCAAAATGAGAGTATAGTTCCTAGTTATATTGGTCTGGAAAATCACAACTTTTCATTTTCCGCTGGTCTTAGTACACGATCTAACTACAGATCCATGTGCAAGACACAGCAAAACACACAAGCCCAACGGCCATACACTTATAGCGCCAACTTCCAGTCTGGCCAACTACACAAGGGGACAGTATTAACAGGAATTAAAACCGAAATAACCAATATGGGAAAATTACATTAGAGGTTTTGAATTTCAGTTTTAATTTCTTTTCGATTAATCATCCAGCCCTAATTCAAACTCACTTTTCTCACATAAGCACCACTGCTCAATGTTTTGAAGCGCTTAAATGCTAGGATACTAGGACAACTGCACATGCTCTAAATTCTAGGCATTCTGGGTTTCTATAATGAGTAAGAATGCAGTGAATATGAATATATCCTCACCTGCTCCTCAGTGGGCACCTGTCCTGTGACCAGCAGCCAGAACAGACCCTCTGGCAGCGGCTCCTCTCCGCCAGGAGCCTTGGGCAACAGCTGCTGACACTCTGGAATGCTGTAACCACGGAAACGGATGCCCTACAGAAGCAATCGATAAAACAGAGATGACGTCTGTGTGTTTGATTGAATAAAATAAACACTGCAGGTTCGACCTCTGGGAGGGTTCAGAGGTTAGCGGGATAACTACTGACACCAATGTATATTTATCCAAGGCTCTGTGGTGCCACTTTTCTATTTTTAGCTTACAGCAGCATGCTATTGTGCAAATGATGAGCTTCTACGACACTGTAAACTTTCATCATGCATTCAAGTTTCACAACATAAAATGTGTATTTGATATGTCAAGGCTAAAATTTGCAGACTGATGGCTCAATGAAAGTGCCCCTATTATGGATTTTCGAAAATGACTTTTCATGCAGTGTGTAACACAGCTCTAAGTGAATGAAAACATCTTGCAAAGTTTTAAATCTGAAAATAAAAGTGCACAGTGTATAAATGTATTGTCAACTCAGAATCAAGTGGGCTTTTTTTTTTAAACGAATCCCAAGCGGTTTCATGTTGACGTCAAAAAGAAACATTAGCATATTGCCACCCACTGGATCTTACATGAAAATATTAATGTACAAACTACACTTTTAATGTGATCAGCAAGGATTTGGTAAAAGAAATGACCATGCAGCAAAACAGAACACAAAGTCGTGTATGGCTTGATTTAAATGTATGCGCTCAAATTGGCATGAACTCAAAAGCATGGTTGCTATATAACATTTGCCTGCTAACCAATTATTACTATTATTAACAAAGCTTTGCACCTCTGTGTCAGAATACTCACATTAACATGTTTTTTTACTTTATTTGTACCACGACTCCTAAATTCTTATAATAAACGTACATTATAAGAAAATGAAAATGTTTTTTGACCTTGCAGGCATGTCAACCTGTTATTGGGGAACTCACAAAACCAAAATATGATCCTTTCATAAAAGACAGGACCTTTTAGTCTATTTATTAATGTAATTATTACCAATTGTAAATAGTATGTTCAACAAATAATAATAATAAATGAAGTATTCATAAAATATTATTTAACTATTATTTATACCATTTTAACACCAAATAATAATTGTTACGATTTCGTCAACTATAACATTGTGACAAACCTATAAAAAAGTATTAAAATAAAGCCATTTGGAAATAATTACTTTGTAAATAATTATAACCTGGTTTAAGCTACATTCCATGGTATTGTGTGTATGTGCATACCTCATCGGGGTCGAGAACAGAGGTCTCGTACACTAAACCCTTCATGCCTCTCATTCCTCCATAAACCTGTCAAAAACAAAAACAACACTCAAATATTATTAAAATACCCATGTCAGCACCCTTTTCTGAGCTACAACCAGCCTTCCATCTCACTGGCCTCTAGTTCTTATCTCATATATAGGGCTTTTCACACCGCAGGAAATAATACGTTGTACCCACTTTATGACCTGTTTGCACCACAGAAATTAGGAATGATTTTAGGTTCAGGAACTCCGTTTAAAGGAACTAAATTAGCTCCCATTTCTGAGTAGGGTCTAAAAAGGTACTAGGATCTATTAGTGGCATAAGTGTACGCTTATTAGCTAAATGCATACGAAAATGCCCCTTATCTGCCATGATTTAAAACACTGTGTAAACATATACAGTGTATCAACTTACTTTTTTTTTTTTTATAAACAGCATTTACCTGAAGACTTCAACCACGGCGTTTTCTATTTATATCAGCCTCTTCTTTGTATTTTCATGCTGAATGCAGTGCACAAATGACGTCACTGTTGACATGCTTACATCACTTATTAGTACTCACTGTCGGTGCGAATGCAACCATTCATCACAAAATCATTACAGTACTTTAGTACTGTTCTTTTAGTTCTGGAACTAAAGCAGTGCGAAAGGCCCTTATGACAGTAACAATGCCCCTCAGGTGCAGTTTAATCTACAGTATAGAATAACTGGCAGTGAGACAAAGACCAAATGACTCAGCTGAAATAACATCATGAGAGGTGCAGCACTCACACCACATCCTGAAGGACCTTGACAAAACCACCGCTCAATCAGAGAGCAAAAACTATTACTGTGTTTGTGGTGGATGGCACCACTGCATCATGTGAGATCAGACTGGTCAGACATGTTAAGCAACATTGCTTGTGACATCCGTCAGATGACATGCAACCTAGGTGAGATCACTAGTTGGATACCCTAAATTTAAGCCGGTAGAGAATAAAAAAAAAAAAGAAAAAAAAAAAAACACAAAACTTATGTTTCTCTCACCATGTCCACTGTGATCTGACCAATTGTGCTTTTGCCATGTTGCTGTTTAAAGTTCTTGATCCTGCTCTGTTCTTTAGGGATGAGGTCTGCCAAGACGTCTTTCAAATTCTGCATGAGGTCAAGGGGAAAAAAAGCTTTCTGTTACTGGATCAGGCACAAACAGATTTAAAAAAAGGTTTGAGGTTTAAAAAAAAAAAAAAGAGCCCCAGACATGCGATTTCATGTGACTCAATTTATTCAGGATATTTGAAGTGATACCGATACATACCGTGGATGCGCTGACATTTCTGGCAGCCACATAGACACATGCTGCATTCTGGAAGAGAAAGATTTACAATTTTGAGGAAAGATGCAATGCAGAGGAAGCTGATCATCATAACAACCTGGGCTAGCAGTCAGATTTCAATGCAGGGCCTTCTGCAGCTGCAAGGCAGGTGACTTCTTTGTATTCAAATTACAAGCATCTTATTACAAGTTTCTACTGGATGACTATTTTCAACAGGCTCTGATGTCAAAAGTCCAGAAAACACAGAGATAAAGTGTATGCTACATGTAGTACAACAAAAACTTTAAGGCATTTTTCTATCATAATGTTTTACAACTTCTTGATTAGCTGCTGCTTTTGTATAAGAGAGTTACAGCACATTTACTGCACAGACAAGACTGCTAGAGCAACCAGAAGTGAAGTGTGTCTTGAACTATTACTACTGTGCCATTCATCATGACCGCCTTATTTGGGATTCAATACAATTTAATCATAGCAAAGACTTACACAATGACAATATTTCACAGGAACATAAAAGGAGCTTAGGTGAAAGAGAACATGATGAATTCTGCAGAGGCAGGTGTATGGATCCAACTGCAGAATTGCTTCAGGAAGAGTTATGAGTTTATCCACATGGCCCGACCATTTTATACACTGAGACACATCCTTCACTTCTATATATAGCTTTAGATTAAGAGCCATCTCTGATTGACTCACAGCAGGACCGGATTGAAACTGCCACTGCAGAATGACTCAAGAACGGAAGTAAAGCCAGGTCAGATCGGCAAGACATGTCGAGAGATAAAAAAAAAAAAAAAGAGAGAGAGCTTGTTTATAGCATTCAGCTGCAGGCTGTGGACATATGAAATGTTGGTAGTAATTTTGTAATTGTATATTTTCCTATTTTATGTGACTTTCGTATCCAAAACAAAAAATTACAAGTGCATTCCAGGCTTCCTTTCACCTTAAGGGTCAGACTAAGACTGAGCTGGATTACACAGGGAATGCTTCCTACACCATGAGCCTCCTGATCATCATGTGGGTCAGTGCTCTGACACCAGATAGCTGTCACTCTACTCTAAAGATTTCACTGACACACCACAACATACAGTAGCTGCGAGACCAGAAAAACACTCCAATCAGGTTTAGAGCTCATTTATGGGGCAGCATGTATTGTCCTTGATAAGTAACTGTTAGTCTCTGACCTTCCTGCAAGTCTATGACTGTGTAATCTGTGGGAGAGGTGAGGCTACCGGCAGCTGTTAGCTTGAACCCGGAGTGAGCTCAGAGGAGGGCGATTACATAAGCTTCTGTAGTAGCTGAATACTTCCAGATATGCCAAAAACAATGCACTTCACATAAACTCCAAATAAATATGCAATAGAGTACATTATAAAAAAGGGAAAAAAATCCAATTAATTTTCTGGACTTGCATAAATTATAACATTTTTGTGAACATTTACAGCAATTCACTACCTTAGTTATTAAAAAAAAGGGGGGGTTTTAATTAAAACCTGCTGTCACAGACACTGAAAAGTCTTCATGCAATTTTTTTCACACAAAATTAAAAGTTCAAAAATGTTAAACTTGCAAGTAAAGATGTTAAGACGCAAATAGACATTTTAACTCTTAATTTAATCACTTAAAAGCTCTTTATGTTCCTTTCAAATTGCACCAGATTGATGCATTTAACTTTAAAATGTACAAAACTCTGGGAAAAAAACTGATATAAAATGTAATATATAGAATTTTATTTTACATTGTATGCTATATAACCTTCAAGGTAACAACACAAATCACAAAAGGTTGCAGATGATAGAGAATGTGCACAGGCTATTAGCCAGACTGCAACCTTAGACCATTCTATGACCTTTGACTCAGTTTTTCTATTATACGGAGCAAGCCAACATGCAGAATAGATGCAAGGACCATGTGTTAGCCAGGGGTCACTAGAAATACCATAAGGGGGAATTTCAGGACAGACAAAGGACTCTTTGTCAGCTTTCTTTAGGCAAGAAAAACACATGAAAGACTGACAGGTAATGCTCTAATAACTCTACTCTGTTTAGAAAAAAAAACATGTTTTTTCGATACTCAAAGCAGATGACAGGTGGACAGCTGTGTCAGACAGGTCAGACATGCTTGTCCACCATCTGAATGCTTGAAAAGGAACGGCACTTTATAGTACCACCACTGCAGAAATATCCATTCACATACACAAGCAAATATCTGCGGTGTCATTTAAACCTACTTACTTTGGGTGTCCACAGCATTTACAATGCAGACTACAGATCAGAGGTCTGAACACAGACCAACACGTTACCAATAAATGAAGAAAATTATAGAAGTACAGTACAAAAATGCACCTCGGCCTCTACTATAAACTGTCAATCAGCAGATTACATAAGTGTCATACACAGCAGACAAAAATGCTGAGAAACTCTTCATGGTGTACAAAGGTCATCTAGGGATGTGAATGGAGCACTAACCCTGAATGACAAGAGCACAGTAACATATTTTCCTATAAAGTCATTCCGACAGCGAAACAGTGGTTTTTATCACTATAGCAATAAAAGAAAAGGTCATCTTATGAGAGAACAGCTGACACAATATATGAATAGAACTCCAGTTTCTAAAGATCATGCATGCGCTTTGACACACCCTCCACTCATTTTTGCTAAACACATCACAAATCACAATCTAGTCAGAAGTTAAACGTCATCAGTCACACACATTGCTTAAGGCATTTCTGATTGAAGAACAAAACTTCAGAGGAATAAAACGTGTATGACTTGTAAAAATGGAAATCACAGCACAAACCCAAACATGTTATTCAGGAAACTAGACTTGCTCAACGTTCACATTACACAATTTCCATAATCAAATATGATCACAAGAGCTTTTATAAACTAGATCAGGGGGTTTTAAACAGGGGGACCCACAAGGGAGTACCAAAACATGTAAATATAAAGATTTATAGAAATGTAAACTTTTTTTTTTTGGTAAATGAAATACCTGAAAAACTCACATTCATAATAATATCTTAGTGTACAGTGCTATCAGGAGGAAGAAAATGTTAATTTTAAGAACATTATACAGAGTGGTATAAACTATTTTAAATAAACATAACATTTGTTCACACATAGTATATATTGGGTCTTCCTACATTAAATTTTAATATGCGAGATGCTTTAAATTTGAGGATGACCACATTTAACCACATTTTATGTACATTATGTACATTTAACCATGATGTAGGCCTATACACTGAATAAACCCTATATAGCCCTATTATGGTGTATTACAGTCATCTAGCAGCTTTGCAAACTATTGAAGCCTGATCATTAATAAATTAATGACAACTCTTAAGGTCAATTCAACCACAGAGAACAACCAAAAATACTGATCTGTCAGACTAAACAGGTGCAGATCCCAGATGTCAAAGTGACTGGTCAAATTTAGTTACATTGTAACAAAAAAAAAACAGTTTAAAGTGTTCAGTGTGCTGTGAAAGGACGTCATGAGGCTCGTATGCATATTATCAACCCTGATAGAACCATATATAACGTTATATATAACGCTTTTCTTTGTCAGGTATCTTTGAACAGCTCAATGACACCATTTTAAAGCTAAAACAACTTTACATTAGCTGTGTCTCAAAAAAAATAAATAAATAAATTCCCTACTTTTACAACATGTTTGGGTGCGTTTTTAAAGTTCAAAGCAAATTTTTAACGTTTGATAATATATTTGACCGCCTATGCAGCTTAAAATTGCTATCCAGGTTGTCACTTAACTAGGTTTTGACTTAAAGAGGAGGCATATAAAGATAATATTTTTCACGCATGAAGTACTCAAAACAGATGCTTAAAGCGGTTTTTAATACGAAATATGGCATACTGGCTGTCTGTTACTAAGGTAATGCTAATGAATGCTAAGCTAACCGGTAGCAGCCTGCAATCTTAACTCAATTTAAAATAAAACTTTCCTACCTTTGAACTGAGGAGCCTTGGAGCTAGTCTGCTGATAGAGAGGAACGACATTGTTATCGTACGTGTGTATAAATATTGCAAGTGCTTCTTTATCGACCCCTGCTTGAAGGTGCCCCTCTCGATACCGTGCTCGCAGTGAAGGTTGAAAAAGGGACTCAGGCCCTGTTGTAGGCGCGGTTTGAGTCAGTTAGGGTCTGGTGAGGATGGAACGGCGTTCGCGCGTTCTGATTGGCTGAAGTTGAGTAAACTGATTTTTATTGGTGGAGCGTCTCATCGCTTTTTGATTTGATTGGCCCAGGAATAGAACGTACATAAATTATTCAGACGTTTCCGGCTGTAGGTTGTCCTTTAAACTGCCTGACTAGAAATAGATTGACAGATCTATCTTGACTTGAGAAAAAGTCACATGCGTTTTTTTTTAGGAACCTTGATATTTTAACAAATAAGAAATGTATTTCCAGATTATAATTGTGTCATAATTTAATTCTTTTTAATAAAGGTTTGAATTATGCTGCTTCTGGTCAATATCAACTAACGTTAGTCTGATTAGTGAATCATTCCTTTGGCTATATGCGCATTGTCCTAAAGTTACTTGAGACTGCATATACACAAAGATTTCAGACTTTATTGGAAAAGGGTCATTAAATACAAATATATAGATACAGAGGCTCAAGGACGTTCATTTCAGACTTCATGCTGCCTGTATCATTGTCATGGCTCTGGCAGGAAGGATTTTCTCGGACCTACAGCACAACAGGACATTCTGGGATATGTAACTTGCTTAGTTGCATCACAATGTCGACACACAAAACGTACAAGTTTTCTACATACACATTTCAGCAATACATGAAGGTCACAAAAAAATAATTATTTGGATGGTGAATGATAAAGTTAAAGGCATGTGGGACGGCTGATATCTTGTGTTCTGTGACAAGAAACTTTAACCTAGCCTGTTTTAATAGTTATTTTGACCAGCTTGTTTTCTCATAAGCTTTATGATGTTTACAAAATGTGATGAGCTGATGAACTTCTACTGTTCAAAACTGTGGGGACAGTATGAATTTTATGCTCATTAACTGCTAAATCAAATGATTAATTTCTTCTAAAATATCTTACCGACCCAAAGTTATTGAATAGTAGTTTATATATAAAAGCATATATGCAAATACATGCTTTTTTTGGACATTGTCTATAAAAGTACTCTGATTTTACCAACCGATTAACCAAAATGTACCATGTTACAGACTTTTTTTTTTTTTGTCAAAAATATAAATTAACAAAACCCTGCATAAAGAATCTTACACATAAACATAAAAAATTGGCACATTCGAAATTGTAACATAAGTCAATACTGAAAGGTTTGGTCACAGAGTATTTGGCACATTTGATCTGTAAACATGAAATTTGCATATGCATGACAATGGTAACGGAAAAAAATTGTCTTCGCCTGTCAGTTAAAATATAGTTAGTCTCTGTGTGAAACTGCGCACAGCAGGGCTCGACGTTTATAAAGAGATATGATGTATGCTGGAGACCTTATGAGGCTTCTGTAAACAGCAGCATGCAGTGTGAGTCATTGATTTTGTACTGTTACAGCAAGGACAGCCCATGTACTTACACCGCAATACTTTGGAGATGTTCAAAACCTGCTGTATGTGCACACCGTGTGCTTTATGTTAACACAATGTATGCAAATTCTACTTTTTTTCACAAATTACTATTGTGTTTGGCACAGAGATTATGAAAGAATCAGAATATACAGCACCATGCAGCCGGTTTGTCATGCATATAAAGAGCCAGGTTCAACTTACATTTTGCAGTTTACATTCAATCAGATCTTCCACAGTAGAGGCTAGTGATAGATCAGATCTTAGATAGATCACATTTTTGAGATTATCAGCCAGTAACAATGTCCATAAGGCTGATTAACAGATTGCTTAACAGTTTGCTCTCTGTTGTCTCTGTTTTCATTTTTTTCTTCTTTTTTGCAAATTTTAAATAAATATTGTGTAAAATAGGCATTCGTTTCATGTCAGCAATTTAATTTGTGTTCCATGTCTCTGCATCTTTATATTATCAACCATTCTTTCCAAATATCAGCATCCGGTTTAGTGTTTTTTAGTATTATTTATTTAATATGGTGCTTATTCATTTAAATCAATATATTTGTTAATATATATTTGTATATATTTAAATAAATCCATTAATTACAATTAATACAAAATTAAAATAATTACATATATATATATATATATATATATATATATAAAACATTTTTTATTGTTTTATTTTTTATTTTTGTT
>JAUMHE010000080.1:14121152-14149303 GCA_032359235.1 Enteromius mattozi | reverse complement strand
AAATGCTTGTCATACTCAGAGAGATACTGATTTAGGAGTAAATTGCAGTGGTCTCTTATTTTTTTCCAGAGCTGTATGTATATAATTGTTTTTATTTTTAATTTTTTGTAATTTATTTACTTTTTAAATGAAGTAGTAATAATAATAATAATAGTAATACCATACTAATATGATTTAATACGATTCTTTTAAATAATATTTACTGCAAAAAATATAAGCAAATGTACATAAGCATATACCTTTTTGAATCTCTCTATATCTATCTATCTATATATATATACACACACACAAAGGTAAATTCTTAAAAAAAAAAAAAAAATGTAAACAAAGTTGAAAAACTGCTTCATAATAAAACTATCTTTAAATCTTTACATTTTTTTGCAGTGATTTCCCCCCCCCCTCAATTATATATATATATATATATATATATATTCCCCTTAAATCGTACAATAGTGGGTAACGAATCTTAGTCAGAATAGACACTGTATTTAATTTTAAATTAATTCAAACAAGACCTTGAACACATTTCCAGAAACCGGCCAGTGATAATTTTCATCATTCACAACCTGATTAGAATTGTATCAAATTTGATCTACTAATGTCCATTGCTAGGTCAAAGAACATCCACAAATGCTGTCTGCTAATTTTAAAGTGCTATATAATTTGGCATGCCCAAATCCTAATCTTGTAACATAGATAGTATGCAAATGAAGATGTAGTTGGTGTGAGTGTGTCTTGTTTTTAGGCTGTTCATTAACATATACACATCTGCCGTATCGTGACCCCACACACTCTTGACTCCTCCATAAAAGACACACACAGTCAGACTCACACAAAGAGACAGAGACACACCCTGTGCCCAACACTCACAAACACACAATATCACTTCATAGAGCCCACAGAAAAACACACTGTGTGCCAGATGTCCACAAAACACACACACACACCTCTTTTGTCCAGCTCACAAACATTAAGGCAGGACACACCCTCTAACCATCCCACCAAAAGAGCAACACACACACACACTGCTGCTGGAGGAACAATACCACACACACTTAATCATGTTAGACACACACACACACATGCAGCAGTCACATGCTCTGCCTCAGGAGGGAGCTCAACACCTCCAGACACTGTGAAGACTTGCTTATTTTTAGCTTCGTTACCCTGATGGTAATTATCTCTGCTCTGTTTTTACACCCAGATAGTCTCGATCTCACACTCACACTCTAGCAGCAGTAAAAAGTGTGATGACGTTACATTTAAATTTAGCTTTGCATTGAAACAACAGAATGATCCCAAGCAAGCAGAGGAGGATGCAAAAGAGCGAAAAGATGAAAGCCAGGAGAACGCAAAGGCGGTTCAGATGTGAATCTGTCATTATGTGGGCCGTTTCTATAACGTGTCTCTCGCTCAATCTCCTCTAATTAAAAAAGTTAATTAAACCACACAGCTGCTCATGTGACATGTCTCAAAGGAAACACGTGATCTTCGGATGTTCTTTTATGTGATGTGAAGTGTCACAACACACAATCTTCTTTATTATGAGAGTTGCGGTCAACAATGACTGTATTTAACCAGTTAAATTATATATATATATATATATATATATATATATATATATATATATTATTTCTTTTATATATAAGTTTTCCATTACTAATCTGATTTCTTAACTATTAAAATGTTTAATATTTTGTCTTTTTTTCTATTACAAATATCAGAACGTTCTTAAATGAACATCCATAATTGAGAAAAAATATTTTTTTAATTATTTAGTATTTTATAATAATAAATGTAATTAATTATTTTAATATACATTTATATTTAAACATAAATAATTATTGTTATTATTTGTATTAATATTCAGAAATAAAACATTTTAAACTGCGCTGGCAGATATTCCTTTTTTTTTGTTAAAGAATAAACTTCTAATTTTGGTACATCATTTTTAACGTAATTTTACATCTTAAGTAAATGTGTCCTGATTTAATATGTTTTAGATATTTAGATATTATACATTTTTTCTCCTTTTAACACTATTAATGCTGTTTAATATTTTGTCTTATTTTTCATTACAAATATAAAAACATTCTTAAATCAAGATATAAATAGAGATGTAAAATGACATCTTTAGACTTAAAACTTGCTGATCATCTTGTGGCATTTTAATAAGAAACAACCAAACAACAATACTTACTATTTGAAACCTGTTTAGACACAGCGTAGTAATAGAAAGCAGCCATCATTTTATAGGAGAAACACAGCTCTGAATGTAAACATTTATAGGGTCCCATCTGTCTGACACTCATCACCTAAAGCTACAAACGCACCCATAACGACTTTTTCTGCCTTACAGACTCAGTGCTGTCCTTATCACAGCTCACACTGGACACCTGCTTGGTAACGTCTGTCACTGTGTGTGTGTGTGTGTTCTCTATTGCTCCGCATGCTTCATTACAGATGTTTGTTCAGAGATCGTTATCAGAGCTCTGGGCATTGTGTGTGTGTGTGTGTGTGTGTGTGATCGTGGTTTCCTCTGCATGGTTATGTTTTGCATACAGGCTGGAGAATGTGAATGGAATATGACATTCTCAGGCAATATTTTCCTATGAATGTCTCACCACAGGAGAATTGTTTTGCAGCTGTTACTGGAGTGTTTAACTTGTGTGTAAACACTCGTCTCTCTCACAGTGTCCTAAATACACCAACATAACCGCCAGCATACATATACGATGATGTATATGATGTTATGCTGTTGTCTCTTATGTCAGGATATCAATCTGATGGTGTTTATAGGAATATTCCAGGTTATTTTCAACTTTATGTAGATGAATAGCATGTGCGGCATGCTGTAGGTTATTACAGACAATGACTTTGACTCATCCCTCAGTTATTAGGACCCTTAGAGTAAAACACACTGAAAACATGCTTGATTGGAGCATTGTGACATGTCCAGCCACCTGCTGCAAGAAATGATTTTCTATTTTTGTCATGTTTTTCAGTTAATATCTAAACCTTCTTAAATAAAGCTTTACAACTTAAAATTAAGATTTTTTTGAGAAACTTGCGAAACTAACTTTTTGTGTTTTTTTGTGTTGTCATTTTTGTTGTTGCTGTTGTTTTTTCACAAGTCTTCTCTGAATTTTAAGATGACATCTTAGACATCTTTTTTATTACTGTGACTGTATATAACAAGATAAATAAAAATGGTAATTTTCTTTTCATATTTTGCAAGATAAGTTACGAAAGTTCATTTTATTTCTTTTTTATAAACTCTCTTAAATAAATTTTTTCTGAAAACATGGCTTGATACCTAAAGGAATTTTCCTTTTTAATTAAATGTGTCTTGATTTAATTCTGTAAAAAAAAAAAAAAAAAAGAAAGAAAAATAATTTAAAAAAATGGTTTTGGCATATAATGCATTTTCATTTTAGCAATTTCACAACAATATGAGCTTCTAAACTTTTCAATCCGTAAGCTTATTTTTTTATTGTAAAATATTGTCTGAGGAATGACTTGAAATGATTGTCTGTAGGGATCAAGTAAAAAAAATAACCCCTCATATTTATATAAAAAGGTAAGTTGTTGGTTGTTTTTGACTGCAGTGCTTTAATCAATGACCTTTAAACTCTTAACACCTGTGTCTGACCTCATAGAGTGACCTTTCCAGCTTGATGTTTGACCTGCATGAAATTGGACATCCTTTTAATTGCCTTTTATTTATTATTTCCCATTGATTTCCATTTCAGCCAACAATCGGAGAGGAGCCGGTCACGCCGTGACAAACATTCTCGCCAAAGAGCTTCTTCAAGAGAACGCCCCGCCCAGTGCCATGAAAAAAACCCGATTGGAAGCTGAGGACAGGAAAGAGACGTCTCCGGAAGATACAGGTTCGCTGGAGGACCTCTTAGACGATGCTCCATCACGCTCAAATTAAGAACTTCGTCTGCTGATCCTGTTGGTTAAAAGACAGACTGTGTTTTAGGGACCAAGTCTGTGAGGGCGGGGCTCTCGTTAAGCCACACCCCTCGAGTAATCCCACACGGCTTCCTATTGGCCGTCACACTGGAGGAGTGGACTCATCTCATCACTGTCACACTCTGTCATTTTCTAGCACTCTTTCTCAAAACACAAGGTTTCATCTGTCCATTATCTCTATTATCTGCATTTGCAAAGATTCCAAAGATCTGTGTATAGATACCAGAACATTCCTGAACATCCTCTTCTGGTTCCTTTTTAAAACAAATATCTCTTTCTTTAACATTTAGCTTTTTTGTTTTGCTCTTTGACTTTAGAACACGTCACATGGCTAAAATAAGTTACGTTATTGTACTCAAAATGCAATGTGCCAATAATGTCCATCCCATAAATGCATGTTCAGTTAGTGTGTACTTGAGGTGTTCTCACTGAGGTTCTGTAGCCATCACAAGGAGGTCTGGTACCTGTTCACAAGATTATATCTTTTTTTCTGTGCTCTTGTGTTTCTGGGTATTTCATTCTGTCATTTTAAATGAATGGTGTTGTTTGAATCTCAAAAAAGCTGAAATTCGTAAAACAATTGTATAAATTATTGCATGGAATTCAATGACGATTTATGCAAAAATGGTTTTAGATAAAACCGATAAAAAGGAAAGTGCATAAATTGTTGCATTGAATTGAATGCAATCTACTTCACAGTGGTTTTACTGCTGCACTTCGTGAATTTTCATAGATTGTTTCATGAACGGCATTGGTCAGTTATGTGTGTTTTCATAAATGTCCTTGTTTTTGTGTTTGTGTTATAGTTGATATGCACATTGAAGATCCAAACTGCTGATACATACATCACCCAATTTTCAGTGGCGTTTCATCATCCCAAGATAAATCATAATTCATTGAGTATAAAGTCACTGTGAACTGGGCAAAAGTAACATTGACAGATCCTTTAGCATTTATTCTTCTGATAAACAGTTAGATCAAGACAAATCTGAGGGACTGTAGCAGAGCACTTCTATCATTGGTGCTGAAATATCTGCACATAGACTTATTAAACTTTAGTATTTTTCATTGCAGTCTTCAAAAGACAGTGAGAAAATGTCCCTGCCTTTATGCTGACTGATCACCAGCAGAAACGGTTTAACCAGTCGACCGTTAAGATTGTGTCAGTGACACAGGGATATGACCTCAGAGTTTCAGCTTTGCAATATGACTTATCTGAATGTTAATGGTGGCTGAATGTTTGAGCGTAGAGATCACTGTTTAAAGCCATAGCTCAGACTGCATTTGGAAAGAAATCCTGAGAACTTTTCCAATTAAACTATCTAAATATATATGCATTTATGTAATGTGTGTAAAACAACATCAATGTTCTGGCAGTGATTCGGTCTCTAAATGCTGCCTAGAAACCAGCAAGTCTGAAAGAGCTTGAGAACATCCGGTTTTGTTTTTTTTGTTTGTTTTTTTTTCCTGGAGTTTTTGGAGCCAAATTTACTGCAATTTCAGAGAACTTTGGAGCGGATTCCAATTGATGGTTGTGCAAGTCAGCAGTTTCATTTTCTTGAAAAAGCTGGATAAAAATCACTGGAAAAACAAAGAGACTGTGTGTTTTCTTTGTTTTGATGGGTTTTTTTAAGAACAGTTTTTCTTTGTCAATTTTTATTGTCAGTTGTTTTATTTTAATAATATAGAGATTGTATCGGTGACATCCATTTGGTCAGATTGTGTATATTGCGTTTTTGACTGTCGAGATGTTTATTCTGGTTGTCTCTAAAACCAACAACATTAAAATATCATCTTTAATACTTATTCCATATGGATTTTGTGTTTGCATATTTGTTTGTTTGACAGGTGTTGCTATCTTTGGGTTGATTATACATTTTTCCAAATCTCTTTCCATGCAGAAACAAACTCATCTGCATCTTCTACATCAGCGATCTAACCGTGAGTCCATTTTCAGCACGTTTCTCTGTGTTTTCAAATTTTTTCAGCTTAAGACATACAGTTTAAGAACCTCCAAAAAAAAGCATAATTTATAGAATACCATAGTAAATTGTCATTGTCATGTTATCGCTATGGTACACTTTTTAGAAACACATAATATAATACCGTGGTGTTTTTAGGACTTTTTTTTTGTTAGTGCTTCAGAGTGAATACGACTGTACAGAACACAAATGTGTGGTAACGTTTATGGAACATGTCTTGCGTGTGTATGACTGGTGCAGAGTTTATTTGACATTTTTGTGTGTGCATCTGTGCACTGGTTTTATGTCTCGTGAGTGCGGAAAAATGCAGCTATGATTTGGAATTTCCTCTCAGCAAGTCCCAGACTAACACACTCATACACACTTCTCTGTTACAGCTCATACAGACACAGAGAGAAATGTCGCGTTCTAAACACACACAACACGAAGGTCACACAAAATCTGATTTCTTCTTTGTAAATTGTTTGTCACATGGGTTAATTGGGTTAGCAGTTTCTGCCGTGTTCTGTGAGGTCCGTCTGTCTTTCTCAGTGGTATAGTATGTGAGGGTTTTTTAAGAGATGTTCAATGAGACGAGGAGTTGGGAGAAGGGTGGAATGTTTGCTTTGGAATCCCTCCATTCCCTGTAACCACGGTGATTTTTCCTCCAAGAATAGACTCAGAGTCATCCACAGAGCAGCTCATGCCGGATGTGTCTCACTCACAGACTCGCGACAGCATGTGCTTGTTTGTTTTGTACATTACTGCTGCTTATATTTGGTGTTAGGGGTTTGTTCAAATCTCTAAACCTAAATATGACCAATAATAGTGAATGTGGTTTTGTGAATTACAGCTGTTTAATGGAGTGTTTGATGTGCCAGTTGTCAGGAAGAGTTTGACTCTGATTGTTTGATGTGTCTGTTTGCATCTTTAGAGCTTCATAGCCTTTTTTGTGTGTGTTGTTGAATGGAAGAGTGTTGAAGCATGTGAGTGTTTCATGTCTCTGCCTTTGTGGCAGGTTTTCATTAAAGCTTGACCTCTGACCCCTGTGGGAGTTCATAAAACAGCGGCTCTCTTTTTGCATCAGTGTTAAGTAAACTATTAAAAATGGTTAAATTATTCAAATTAAAATATAAAAATAAAAATTATAAAGTAAATATACAATACATAAATATAAAATATAAATGTTAAAATTTTAAACTTATTATATATAAATGTTAGCTTGGAAACTATAATAAAGTAAATTGCTAAAATTACACTTTACAATAAGGTCTGATTTTGTAAACACTAGTTTTAGCAGCAATTATTAACCTTAAGTTCAGTGCATTAGCTCATGTTAACAGAAACAACTTTTGATATTAAAAATATATTCATAAATGCAGAATTTAATATTAAACTAAAATGAATAAATGCTGTTGAAGCTCATTGAATTCTTATTAGTTTTTTTATTACTTAATGTAGTTAATTTTAAGAAATGAAAACAAATATTTTTATTAGTTTCAATTTATTAACATTAAGTACATTAAGTACTAAAAATGACAAATGCACATAACAAAATTACTAAAACTTTTTTATACTTTTTTTTTTTTTTTTAACTAAGTGTTTTAAATTTTAAAATGTATAAATTATGATTAAAAACTACATATTAATATATATGGTCATAGTAAATAACAGAAATAGTATTGTGCCAAAACCACTCACTTTTACTTTGGAAAACATTCAAAGTGTTAAAAGGATAAGTTGAGCTTAAATTAAATTGAATATTTATTACATAGCATTTAAAATTGGAAGGAAGGAAAGTTAAGTCTTCTAAAAAAAAAGTACATTTTATTGTTAAATGTGTTACTTGTCATCTTTTTGTCATTGTTTGCTAGCAATTCCAGAATTATTATTATTATTTATTATTTTTACTAAATTATTTTTTCAGTGCAGAAACCTATTTTCAACAGAGAGAAAGTGAAGTGAATGACAGGAAGAGATAAAGAAACACGATGAACTGATTAGAGCTCTTGAAGAAGATAAAAGCAGCTCAGAGTTCTTTTGTTCATGACTAGTGTGTGTGTGTGTGTGCGGACAATGCACATTTGCTTTTATTTAAACACATTGTTTAAGCATAAAGGCACAGAGCTCTTTGTTTGTGTGTGTTTCTCATTACAGATCCACTTAAGAACATCAGAGCACACTTTTAATGTCTGGATCCCTTCAGGACTGTTTCTCGTTACACAGCTCTTGTTATATTTCACCCTCTGTTCTGCTTTATTATCTGGTTGTTTGTGTTCTTCAGGACAGACTCTTGGCCAGTAATTGGCTCGGTTGTGGCCAGACGGCACAATGACCGCCGTGTTAATGCTGTAATGAGAGCTGGAGCGGCTGACCAATCGGAAGGCAGGAGCTGAGTTCTCAGGCAGCTGATTGGCTGGCTCAGTGTCACGGTGGTCTCCAGGTAGCAAGTGAATGTGGGAGAGTATGTAGCTGTTTGTGGAGGGTGGAGTCGGAGAAAGAGAAGGATGGAGGACTAATTCAGTAGTGTTCATTAAGACCTTGACAGTGAGTTTGGACCAAACAAGCCAAGACATAATGTTAAGAGGCTCTCCGAACTCTCAGCATTAGTTCTGGCCTCCCTTCCTCTCTCTTAACAAATTTCAGTGTCAATTTCAAAACGCTTTGAATCTGTTTTACAAGAAATATTGCCAAATTCTTGAGTCTCTCTGTACAGGGCACAGATGAAGGCGGCCAAAAAGATGGATATGAGAGACACTGATGGAAAATAGAGAGAGAATGTGTTAGAAGTGAGTCATGCTGAAAGTGTTTCCAATCTCTCACTCCTGGAGCTTTGAGCTCTTTAAAGGTCTAGTGGTTTTTGTTCTTGTTGTTTTTTTTGTAGTTTTCCTCATAAACTGATTTAAAGTGATTCTGGCAGCAAAATATGTATGCTGATAAATTATAAGGAAACTGGTTGCCCTAAAAAATGTAAATAACGTTTACTGGAAAACTTGAAGTAATCATTACTTAAATATAAGAGTCATTTTAACAACCATTTTAAGTTGAATTTACTTAATGCTTTTAATTTGTCGAATTACTCCATTCCTCTAATTGCATTAAATTACCGATTGCCTTAAAAAAATAAGTAAAGTGAAATAGAAACAGTATGTTGTACTGACAAATGCTTAGTTAGTATAGTTTACTTAAACGAGAGTTATAGTTACTAAAAAAGAACAATAGGGTGTACTTGATCCTTTACTTTAGGTTTACTCACTGACTTAGTATAGCTACTCACTGACTCCCAGAGTGCACTGCGGCAGAATAAATTATATAATTGCTTTGTTTAACAGTTGTAGTTGTTTTTATTTGCAAATTTAATGTGCTGTCTTGTGTCAGTAGTAGCACAACAAAAAGAGCAAATAAAATGGTTATACAATTAATCAAAATAAATTTATTTTAATTGTTACCATTGTTGTGATTCACGTGCTGAATGATTAAGTCAGTATGTGACTTCAGCATATTACCACAATCATTTAAGTCTTGTATAATCCAAATTAAAAGCTTCTCAAGTGGTTTATGATAAACACTTAAAGTGTAAAAGATCGTTAATAAACACACAAGAAGAATACACTACTAGAAAAAAATAAAACAACTATATAATAAATTAATTAAAAGATAGGTCATCTGTTAAAAAGCAACCTATTTATTACTTTTCTTCCTTTATTGCATCACTGTATTGATAGGAAGAAAATTATAACAATATAGACAAAGTTTTAAGTGTCCAACCAAAGGGAATGCTAATCACTATAATGGTAAGTTAAAAAAAAAAAAAGGAAAAAATAAAACATTTTAGGAAACTCTTATGTGGCATATGGGATGTTCAGTTGTTTTGAAAATTCAACATTGAAGATGACTTTGTTAAACAAGTCAATTCAGCTAGTGAAATATAACAGACATGGGGAAATTTTTCTTCTTCCTCGGTTGTTGTGTTGTGCATTAGCGACAAATTAGTGCACTGCTGCCTCTCACTGCTTTATTAATGTCATTGGTTCCTTTGTGGCTACTTGAATATTTTAAGTAAGTGTCACTCAAAGCAAGTAAGTAAATTGTTTTATTTGCCTTGAAAGTTGCTGTAACTTGGTAAAACCTAGTAAGTATAACAACTAAGTACAGCTTACTAACTATATCCAAGTTTTTACACTGTAAGAACATCATAGTGAGCATTGACGCCAACAGTTCTGATGATCTGCTGCTTTTAGGAAACTAAGCCAAGACTAGTTTTGTGAACCAGATCAACCAATTCATCTCAAAAGCCATTCTCCAATCAGATATTACCATTTCTCTAATGAACTCTTATGAGTGTGCCAAGATCCAGGTGTTAAGTTATCAACGTGTTTACACAAAAGCTATCTTATGACTTCAGATGACTTGGAATAAAGGATATGAGTCATAAAATATTTCTGTGATGCTTTTGCGCCCTTTCAAAAGTTCTTTTGTGTTCTAGAGAAGAAAGAAAGTCGTACAGGTCTGGAATGACATGTGGGTGAGTAAATGATGACAGATATCTTGTCTTTGGCTGAATTATCCTTTTACATTTCTTATATCTCAGTGTCTCTGTATCTTTTGATTTGGCTCAGACTAT
Organism: Enteromius mattozi; assembly: GCA_032359235.1. Classification (NCBI taxonomy): domain Eukaryota; kingdom Metazoa; phylum Chordata; class Actinopteri; order Cypriniformes; family Cyprinidae; genus Enteromius; species Enteromius mattozi. Next base: position 14,138,737 of record JAUMHE010000080.1, on the reverse strand, counting down.
CGCTCATGCTGTCTTTGTCAATTTCTATTTCACTCTTTCAGTGTATATTTCTCCTTCACCTTCTTTTCCTTTACAACACTCGCCTTCCTTCCCTTTTTTTTCCTTTTCCATTTTTTTCCTTCCTTGCGATTTCACTATACTATTCCAATGTCCCCTTTTGTATTTGCCTATCTCCCTCCTTCCCTATCTCCCAGTTTCCTTTCCAATCTCTCCGCACACATTCACACATGCAATTCATCCCGTCTCTATAATTGATTTTGATTGGACAGAGTGATCTAAGGGCCACTGCAGATCACATCATTTTTATCCTCGTCTTCTTCAGTCGCCGTAGTCCCCCCCTCTCTGTGTGATTTCTGTGCTGCTCTCAGTTCAGTTACTTGAGCCGCAAACTGCCTCAGTCAGCACATAATCTCTAGAGATAGTGGAAGGGGGATAAAGGAAGAGAGACAGCGATTGTGACTAGAAGAGGTGGAGAACTAACAGAGAAATCCTGTGTTTCCCTGCAGATGTGACCACACAGATTGGCATCATTTATCCTGTACGACAGGAACCAATATCAAAAGAAAGACATGAAAAAAATCCTGTTTTAAGGACCATTAAAAAAAATTTGCCTTGTGACCATTTTTCCATGATACTTCAGTTTTTTCCCCCAATTCTCAAGAAAGCAAAGCCAAAAATAAATGAAATATGCAAAATAGAATACTAATATATACTTGCATAAAATGTCATTGTAGCATTTGTTGCATTGGATTACATCTTTTTCACAGTTATAAAGCATTGAGAATAACAGTTAGTATTTACATGAGAAGTAAATGTTCTTTGCATACTACAGAATTAAACACACATCCGTGTCACTAAGTGTTTACATGACATTTTAAAAAGATCAGTTTTTAATTTTAGTCCAAATGAAGCTGCAGGTTAACATACTTAGTGTTTAAACCAGCATCACAATTTATTTCCATTATAAGAAATGCAATTTTTATGCATTTATTACTTATATATTTTAAAATACTCCATGCAACATCAGTTTAATAAAATTTCTTATATAATTATTTACAATTAAAGTGGAAAATAAGGTTCTATTTTACTTTGTGTGTTCATTTGTATGCGTATATATTATTATTTATATATATATATATATACATTTGACAGCACTAATATATATATAGTGTATTAGTGCTGTCAAATGATTAATCGCATCCAAAATAAAAGATTTTATTTACATAATATATATACATATATGTGTGTACTGTGTATATTTAAGAATATACATACACTCATATACAACATATATTTAGGAAATATTTACATGCATATACATTTATATATTTATATTTTATATTATATATACATATATTTAATATATAAACACAACATGTTTTCCTTAATATATGCATGCATGTGTGTGTATTTATATGTACATAATAAATATACACAGCACATACAAATATATTATGTAAACAAAAACTTTTAGTGCTTAATTGTCAAAAAAATAATGTCACATTGCAAACAATCAATAACAGATTTGAAATATGCATTACTTGATATTTTACTTACGCAAAAAAATAATAATATATATATATATATATATATATTTTTTAGGATCTTTGGATGAAATGTCATGCACTAAATTGCACCACATCACATTTTGAGTGAAAAATACACAACACCCAGCCTATTTTAATCAGTAGCAAAAAGCAATATTCACAAGAGACATCAAGAGTGCAATTCAGGAGAGGGGGAATATGGATTGTACTGTCAGTGTTTTCACTCATTGCCAGTTTTTTCCTCTTTAACCTGTTTCTTTCTCTTTATTACTCATGTCTACGCCCTGTTTCATCGTCCTCCTTTGAGAAGAGAGAACACCACTGCAGAGATGATTATTTTCTGAAGAGGAGGTTCGGCAGGGGGATAAGAACTACAGATTGCTGTGGTTGCTCAGACAAATAGCCTACAAGTTGTTTATTTTCAGCCTGTTACTAAAACCTGCTGTAATCACAAAGGCTCGCCCCAGTGTGATGCTCATTACAATTCAGTGCCAAGCAGCTCCTCTCCTCTGTTTCTACCTCTCCCACTGCCTGTCTGTATCCCTCCTTCTCTCTTTCTGTACTCCCCAGCTCCTCTGTTGGATATTCTATTCCTTCCACGTTTGCTGTTGATCGTAGCAGCGTTCAGTGTTGAACATGCTGCAGAAAATATGGACGACGTAAGTGGCCTCTCCTGCCAGTCTGAAAAGATTTTGTCCAGTCCAGCAGATAAAAGATGTAGTTCACTCTCTTAACAATGGCGTACAAAAACACATGCACAATCAATATGAGCACAGCATCTGTCAGGTTTTAGCTATCTTTCTCTGGAGCCAAATGTACCAAAGTGGGGCTCTATCTAGTGTAATTTACACATGTAAAAATCAGAGGTTCTTATTTTAGGGCAAAAAAAAAACTCAACTGGAATGAAATAAAATTTCACAAACAATTACAAAAATGTCAATTAATACACTGACTTAAATGTAAAATTGAAGTAGAAAAAATAATTATCAACTTTGACCCACTTCAAAAACACATATGATCTTCTAGATAATAAGATGCTAAAAATAGCATTTCTGATGATCCGTTCGTAGCAGTTCTTGCAGGATAATTGAAAGGTTATAGGTTCTTAAATATAATAAGATACGTGACATTTAAAGGACATGATATATCATATTTACATACAATAGGCAACACTTCATACATCATTAAGTGATCATGTCAAAATCCCAACTGATTCTGCATGGTGATGGAAACGTAATAAAGAAATCATATTTTTTCTCTAACTAACAAGTAACGTGGAAATGAGACCTGATGTTTTTTCTGTTCGTATTACTCACATGTTGGATATTATAAGCCATCAGGATGAACTTCTTATCAGCTGAGACCTGGAACCTCATGGACTTCAGATCCTAAAATGGAATCCAAAAAGAGAACATCTTAAAATAATAATTTAGGCTCGAAACAAATCTATATCATACACATCTAATGCAATCAGTTACCACAGATAACAATTTTCCTTGTTCCTCAGTTTTTTATAAAATAATCCAAAATTCTTAAATGTTTTCACAAACGAAGTCATTAATTTTAAATAGTTCTTAAATAATTACACTATCATATATTATGTCTATTCACACTTATCTTGATACAATGTCTAACTCTTCCAGTATATTTTATTATTGGAGGCTTCTAGATTTTCTGTTTTAACATTTATCTAGGTGAAATGCTTCACTAGACTTCCTTTGTAAATGTATGTGCTTTTATTATGGATTTTTTCAAAATGAGCTTTTATGAAGTGAAACACCTCTAGGTGAATAAAAACATCCTGCAAAGTTTTAAATCTGAAAATGCATTGTGCATAAAGTTGTTGTCTCTCAAAAGAAAGAGTCGACTCTGAATCATTGAGACAAGTCGTTTTTTAAAAAAAAGCTGTTTCATGTAGATGTCAAAATGAAGCATCAGCATATTGCCCGACTGCTTGTTGGTCTTTTTGCTTGGTCTGAATGAAAATGCAAATTTATTCTTTGACACTAGGTGGCAGTTGTAGCGGTAAAATTGCGGTTTCCCTGGTAACGCTGTACAGAAAGCAGGTTTGGAAAAATTAATCATTGAGCAAATCGTTTGGGAGTCATTGAACAAGTAAGGTAAACAAATAAATGCATATTATAAGACAACAAAAGTGTTTTTTGACCTTGCATTTATGTCAACCTGATGTTGGGGACTTACTACCCTCACTACCCATAATAGTGGCACTTAAACACAAATACAATTTTTATTTATTTTCGAAGCATCTCTGTAGAAATCAGCAAGGCATTGAGCTCAGCTTGTATTCTTCCATCTAAAAACCCATCAGCTACAAATGAATGCAGTAAGTGTATTGTGGGTAGAAGTCGTTGGGGCATAAACCCAACTTGACAAGTGTAACATTGTTGACAGTGTGGGGAGGAGAAGAATCCGCCATCTCAACAACATTTCACTGAGCATCTGAGGCAATGACCCATATATGTTTCTCAGTGTCACCCAGCCGCAGCATTCAAAGGGTGGCCCTGCTGAAACAGTCTCTTTGAAGACGCATGCTACGGGATCAACTGGGGAGAAGCACAGAAAACGGGAATAATAGACAGAGCATTAACTGTCGGGCCTCTAAAGCCGAAAAGCCATTTGCTCTTTCTCTTTGCTCATTTTTAAGCGTTCTGATTCTTTCTTCAAAGACGTTCAGCTACCAGTCCATACCCTCTCTCTTTCTACCGAGTGACCCATTTGTCAGGTTCCATGAGAATGGAGCTAATGGAGTTGTACGTCTTGTCCAGCTCACATGCCTCAAGGGGGCTGTAATTCTCCAGAGAGCTGCTTTCCACTGGTGCTTTGGGATGAGAGGGAAACTGTTTATGTGTGTGTTGGCATGGTCTTTATTTACTATGTTGTTGTCTTTTATGTGAGTGCAGGCATGTGTAAGTATCCACTCACCAGGGTGCTGTTGTCCAATAGCGTGGTGGTTAGGTTGGTGCCGAGACTGTGGATTAAAACGTGACCCTCCCGTGTGCAAAGTGACACCTCGTTCTCTGTAAAACACAAAGATCAACATTCATTAGCTGAGCTCCGGACTGACCTGCAGCTAAACTGCATCCTAATTAGCATATTAATAGAAAAGTACACTACCGTACCATTAATAATTTTTTCCAGCAGGGATGCATTAAACTGATTAAAAGTGATAGTAAACTCATTTACACTGATTCAAAAAATCCATTTCAAATAAACACTGTTCTTTTTAATGTTCTATTCGTCAAAGAAAAACTATATATTATACTAATTTTGAAAAAATATTAAACAACACAACATTAACAATGAGATAACTTAGTTAACAATAACATAAGTATTGTTTCATAAGGGTCAAATAAGCATATTAAAATGATTACAGAAGGATAATGTGACACTTCTAAAAAAAAGTATTAAATTCTAAAAACAATGCACAATATTACTATTTTGCGGTATTTTTATTAAATTAGAGACTTTTCCAAAACAATAAAATATATATATTACTGACCCCAAACTTTTAAATGGTATTACTTTCAAGAAAATCACCTTAAAATACAACATAATTCTTACTTACAATCAGTCAAACTGTATATGAAAATAGTATGTATTTTAAAATCAAAATATTACACACTTCATCTTTAAATTGAAATATCTTGAGAAAGCGACTTTGGCATCATGTTCCTTACAATTTTACTACACATAAAAGTCAACAGAGAACCAACACAAACGCAAAGATGTTGTGGGCAATATTAGCACACTTTAAACTTGAAGTCATATACTGTTCAGTCACTTTAAGATTAATATTATCAATATATTAGAATTTAGGATGCAGTAACCCAAATCTTGCATGCCATATAATAAAAACTGAATGCAAATTGAAATGCAGCCTGAATAAATGTCACAAATCGACCATTTTAACCATTAGTAGAAAAACACAGTGGTCTCCTGTTGCATTTCAAGACAATGATATGTTGCTCTGCAGGAGCCCTAAAATGTCCTGGAGCATTAAATCAATGAACTTAGACATTTCCACAAAAATATTATTTGTACAATAGGTGTTTTCACCATTTAGCCACATCGCACAAGGGTCATGAACTCTGAAATCCTCGCTTTCCAGGTTCTCAAGAGTGAGACGAGACAGCAGCAGGAGGTGAGACTCGTCTGAAATACAAGATCAAGCAGTCAGTTAAGGACAACCACAACTCCTGAGGAAAAACAGTGTCTGTAACAAGAATGTACAAAATGATTTAACAAAATCCAAATCTTAGTGCTAATGATGCAAAATCGAGTAACACTTAACTTAAAGCCTTTATGTATAATGCATTGCAAAGGGTTAGTTATTGAAGTGTACAATGCATTATAATTATTTATAATGTTGTAAATTATCATAACAGAATTTAAAATGCATAGAGAAAAAGGCATTACAAAGGCAAACAAACAAAGGCAATGACGTGTTTTAAGATCTGTCAGTGCAAATTTCTTTCAGTTGAAACAGCTCAGATTTACATTTTAGTCCACAACTAGGCTTAAGCCTTGTCTGTGAAACTGGGAGTTTTTGAAGATGCACTCAGTAGTTTCTTTTTTAATCAAATTTGCATATTTATTCGATTTAAATGTAAACTATATACTGCATTTACAAATAAAGTTGACAGCCAAGTGGTTTTATTTACTGAATATGAAAAAAAAAACCATATTATAGTTTAATGTTCTGTTACATTGGGATCTAGAAGAGCTTCTGTTGTGTTGGACACTCGCCAAGTACCAAAAGCGGGTGAAACTTGGCTTTGGCCACTTTTACCCAGCTCAAAATATAACAAATTTCTTTTATATCACAACATAACAGCACAAACAAGTCTCCCTTTTCTCATATTGCTCAAAAACGAATAAAATAATTACTTAATTTCAACATTTGCTCTCCTTATCCAGTTTACCCCAAAGCATACTGGAAAATATAAATATAAAATTGTGTAGGTAGTCGGATTAAGCAAATGTCATATTAATGCAAACGGATTAAGCAAAGTTCCGTATAGAAAGACAAAAGATATTTGTTGCACTAACTCATTTTAAAGCTAAACGAATCCATTTGGAGTGTTTCTTGCTTTGTTTTCTGTATTTTTCTTTATGAATGGATGTCTTATATATGAGCTCTCTGGGGCTCACATAAATCCTCTATAATCTTCTCTTGCTTTCTCATTTCTCTTTCTTCACTTATTGTAGCTCACAATTCTTTTTCTTTATCCTTGGTTTCCATTTGATTCAATTTCTATTCATTTACTCCTCCAATCTCCGTCTTACCAGGTGTGAGCAGAAAAATTGAGAGGGTGACCAGAGACATGACCCCCAAGATGACCACCATGGCGATCCCAATTCCCTTCCAATTCCGAGGAGGTCCTCCCGTGCTGCCAAGGTCCTGCTCAAAAAACAAAAGCAACTACGTTAACTTTTCCCTCCTCGTACACACAGTCTCTGCAACGCTGAGGGAGAATGTATTAGTGCTGCCTCATTTGCACTGCCTCAGAGCGGGGATTTCATGTGAGACTTGTGCAGCAAGCCTCCGGGGGAGAACGAAAGGACCTCACTCTGACAGAAATCTGTGTCATTTAGAGCGTTCCTTCATAAAAACCAGCAAGGAAAGAATTCCTCGAGTGAAAAATGAGAAGCTAATTGAGTCTCATATTTCTGTTGTGTCTTAATTCCCACCAAATGGTGCCTCATTTCACCTATAACAGCTTTATGTACATGAAAGTCTGTGTGGGGGTGTTATTGTTCGCTATGCGGGGGGGGGCGAGGTTGGTGTTCCGGGGCTTGGAAGCATGCAGAGACGCGTTCTCGACTGTTTTTCGAAGCTGAATCCACTGCAACAAAGCCGAACGGATGAGACGGGTGAGCGTTCTCTTACGAAGCAGTATATTAGATGTGTTTTCAGCTCCCAGAATGCCTCTGTGACAGCCAAGGCTGAAGAAAAAAGCTATAGCGGTGTGTGTGACGAGCAGGTTGGGACGGTTACGAGACCATCAGTCATAATCAGGAACAATAAACAGCCACTTCAAGGCTAGTGGAAAATCACTACTGGTGGCAGAAAGGGGGGACTGTGGAGTAAGTGTTTACTCATTGACTGTCCATAAAACTTAGTCTTCATTATCTCTGTGTCTTATGTTTGTGGTTTCAAAGGGAGAAGCTAAGCCACCGCTTCTTACCTTTCCTCAGGGGAAAGGTGACTGAGAGATCTGTGTTAGTAGGGAGGGGTAAAACTCATAACTTTACCAGCCAGCATCCTTGCAGACTCCTTAACCTCAGCTGTCTCAGAACAAAAAGAGCACCACGAGAGCCGACTGCCTGCCATATCTCACCCAAACACCTTCTGACTGCCTGATAGCTCTGTATACACTATTGCAGCAGGTCTAAATGTTTATTTTCCCTTTCGTATATTATAAAACTGAATTAAAGCTGCAAGAGAATTAAGTCAGTATATCACACAAATGTTTTTAGCCTGTAAAACTAGATATATGACATAAAAGTTATATGTCTGGCATTACAGTGCAGTTGTTATTTTTGTAATCAAAAAGTTTAAATTAACTCTTGAGTGTTTGTAATGTAAATCATAAGATCTTTAAAATATATATTTATACCAGCTGTCACTCTGTAATCTCTTAGTATATTATGTATATATAGTATATTGTGTCTTAGTATATTTGATATTTAAATTGTTATGATTGAAGTCAGTTTTATAGTGCAAGTCAACACTTATAATGGAATGCAATACAAAAATGATTGAAAAAATTCCAAAGAAATGTTCCTCAAAACCTGTGGTACTCATATTTGAACATGATTTAAATATTATGTGTTGACAAATTTGATACAATAGGCTTTATAGGGTACAATATATAACGGCTATGTTCAGAATTTCTTTCCTTTTAATAATATAATATAATAATAATTTTTATAATGTCTACTTTTTGCCTTTAAGTTATGTTTTATGGGTGTTTTCTGTCTTTACTGGGAGAGGACAGTATAGCATTGGGTGGAGATAGAGGGGGGTGGGATCGGCAAAGGACCTCAAGATGGGAAACCAACTTGGGTCACCATGAGCGCAGTTTCCCTGTGTGTAGGCACAATAACCACTAAACTATTGGGACTGACTACAATGCCTACCTTTATTAAACTGGTAAAATATAGTTAGTGAAACAACAAACATTAGTCGGTTTTACACTGTAACTGTAATATGCGACATTGTCACTTAAACTTACACTTTTTAATTTTACCTTCGGTTCATTCATTTCACTAAGAAGAGAGTCAAGTCGAATGCATTGCATTGTGGGATACAATATTTAATGCAGTGTACTTTAAACGTTGACATTTTTGGTAAATACAGTAAGTCATCTGAATGTTCTATGACTGACTAGAGCATACTATTTCAGTCATATCTTTTATATGTTGGAAATAAGATTATGCTAGTATGCTCCTCCAAATTCATACCATTTTACACACTTATTTTTTTTAGTAGGCAGTATGTAAAAGCAGCACCCTAGTATTGTAGTAGGTTTGGAAAACCTCTTTGGTAACAATTCAAAAATATAGCTTTCACAAACATTAATAATAAAGTGCTGAAAGTCATTAATATTTTCAAACATATACAAAAGGTAATTAGCAGGTCTGTTTCTGTGACCTAAATTCACAGCTTCTGAAAGTCTAATTACAGCCACTGAGTTCTTGGATGCTGTTCATTATTGTGAAACAAAAAGATAACTTCAAAAGCTTCAGAGGTTGCCAGCATGGATTCTTGCCAGAGGCTCATTATTAATAGATCTTACTGGCTGCTCCAAACAATTAAAACAGCTGCTGATAGTGTCTGATAAATCTATCTGCAGCAGGATATATAAAAAACAAAACAAAATTGGCCTCTTTTCAGATTCCACAAATCTATAATACTTGCGTTTCAGAAAGTCATTCCCTTACATCAAGGAAATCCACAATCAGCTCAAGACTGAACTTGCTTATTTATTTTTATTCAGCAAAAAAGTATTCGATAAAAAGTGACAGCAAAACAGCATTAAAAAAGACTTAGCCTACAAAAATTTAATTAAGCCTATTTTTCTTAACTGGAGAATTGTTTTATTTGTACTGTGCATAAATGTAACATCATTTAGTGAGGTCTAAAACAATTTGCACAGCTGGGTAGGAAAAACAAACTGGAAAACAAGATAAAATACTAATTATGTTGATTGTGACCCACTCACACTCCCATATATAGTTATGGTGGCAGCCACAACAACACAATTAATGTAATTTGTTCACACTGTTGCATACAAGACTGACACTGTTTTCATTTCAGAGGCGTCTTTCTCATTACGGGCTGAGAGCCCAGCATTTTCTGTGTTAAAGCTTCATAAGCTTGGTTCCCACAGGTCCCCTGAGCTCTGAAATGATACTTCACTCCCAATTAGGACGACTGGTTTTGGAAACAGGGGAGAACCCTGCATTACAGATGAGAGAGTACTATCATACTTGTATGTTAATGCATGCTATATTGGGGAGAATTCCCCATCTGAGGGATGCAGTGCTGTATTAACCTCTAAATGAGTGATAAATATGACCAATTTTTATGATAACAGTAAATCACAATTATAATCACAACAAATATTCTCAAATTGCTGAAAATTCAAAACTACTATTGAATTAAATTGAATTGAAAAGCACTGGCTTTTTTTGATAATCAAGTGAATGAAATTCTGTGATGCTACTGACACAGGAGCCAGAGAAAAATGTACTATTTTAACAAAGTTCTTACTACCTTTCTTTAAACATGGCAGTTGGTTGCTGTCTATGCAGGGTCAGAAACCTCTCGGATTTCATATAAAATATCTTAATTTGTGTTTCAAAGATGAAAGAAGGTTTTACGAGTTTGGAACGACAAGAGGGTGAGTAGTTTTGGGTGAACTAATCCTTTAAATGAGATTGCATGATGAGAGTCATCCCCTATATTACAGACAATGGTCTTTAAAAGCCCATATTCCAGATCAAGAGTTTTATGATTCTGAGAGCCACTGTGAAAAGAGAGGTGACAAATAGAGCCATGGAGGAAAAATGACAGAGCCTGGCCTTCAAAAAACCTGGCACTGGTGTCAAAGTGACACATTTTCGGCCGGGCAGAGTCCCAAGCAGACAGATTTCTCATTGTATTCCACTCAAGCGCTCAGTTCACAGAGCAGCGGCTCTACAAAGCTGTCAGTCACATATATTGTGCCACTCCTGCAATGCAGAAAGCAAGGCTTTCGCGTGGGCGACAATCTCATCAGTGATGCTCCCATGCTATAGGAGGGAAAGAAACATGTCTAGAGGTTCGATAATGTACATCACGTTTAAAAATAATCTTAACGTACCAAACATCTCAGGACTTGAGGAGATCGATACCAAGGTAAGTGAGGGGAACTCCAGTGGGAAACAATTAACATGAGAGCAGGGAGCTTGTAGGAACTCTTTGAGAGCAGTGTTGTGTTGTCATGTGTGAAGATTTTCCTAGTAGAAAATCAAAAACCTGGGTAGAACGGTAACCTCTTTGGGATTACAAGGTAATATCAGCAAATGAGATACAAACAAAACTGATAATAAAAACTTATTTCACGTATCAACTTTTGTACCTTGGAATATTAGTGTCAATGTCCACTGTTTTTCCCCTTCCAAGTATGGCACGAAATTCCACGAGGAGGGCGGATTGATTTACGGTTGGTTTGTTGGTTGGTTTGATACACAATCAAAATTAATATGAAAAATCATACATTATAATAACTTGAGAAAGGGATCGTATTATTTACGTTAAGTCTAAGTTATACATATTGTCATTCTTCTCAATGTGAAACTGATTAAAGGAAAGCACTCTCCTGTTGGCAACAGCCCTTCAAAATATTGCCATTATATTTATAGCAGACATTTCACTAATGAAATACTTGCAATATGTATGTTTTTTGTTTTTGTTTTGTTTTTATGGTTGGAATCAGGGATAAATGTTTTTCTCCAGTACATGTTAGCCACAATTATTGGCACCCCTAGAAATTCTTATGAGTAATTCTTATCTCTGAAGTATATTCCCATTCATATTTAAAAAAGTTTAGCACACTAGGGTGAATAGAAGCAAGAAATTGTCTAGCCATGACTTAATTTAATTTATAAATATGAGGAACACAAAGGCCAACTTCTCTTAATCATCATCACAAGGAGTAATACCAACGAATATAGATGGCAGAACAAGACTGTTAAGCTTCACAAAATAGAAAGTGGCTGTAAGTAAAGAGCTAAAACATAGAAAATCCAAATTTCCACCATCAGTTGTTCATTAAGAGGTTCCAGTCGACTAAAGATGTTACAAATCTGCCTGGAAGAGGATGTTTACTATACTGTTCTAATAGATGATGAGGAGGAGAGTTTGAGTGGCCAAAGACTTTCCACAGATCACAGCTGGAGACATGCAGAGATTTGTTGAGTCTTAGGGTCAGAAAGCCTAATAAAAACGGCAAAAGGCACTGGCTTCTATGGTCAGATTAAACTAAAAAAGAGAGATTTTTGGCAGCAAACCCACCAGATGGGTTTAGTACAAACTGGGGAAAAAATGTACCCCATTCTGACAGTTAAATATACTGCTGGATCTTTATTGTTGTAGGCCTGTTTTTCTGCCGGAGGTAATGGACATCTTGTTCAGATGCATGGCAGATGCAGATGCAAGTACCAAAATGGAGCTGTGAACCTGAAGAATCTGGAGAGATTAGCCAATTTGCCAAACGTAACATAGTTACATATTGCCATGAGATTGTGGAATGCCAGTGGAATGTTCAGAATGAGTTGTAAAAACATGAATAATTTCAAATACCTAATCAAAACCATCCTTATGTAAATCGGTCAAAAGTACAAACTTAGTAACAATCTTATATTTGAATGCTTCTCCTGTTAGAAAATTAGAAGTAAACACATACATTTCACTGATGTCTGAGTGTTTTACTTTACTGATGTTTGCCATTTCAGCTGGAAAACATTAAACAAAGCAACAGTGCAATTTTTCACTCTGCTCTCAAGGGATTCTGGCCGCTTCCATGAAGATGGAGTAATTCATAAATGAGACTCATGGGAACCTCTGAACTACACTGTTTGGCCGTGATGAAAAATCACTTTGAGTCAAATCACAGAGCTAATAAGATACATCTGAGCTTTGCATAATTCTGGAACATATGGCGGAATCCCAGTAAGCAAACTTGAAGGCAGTCTTTCAAAACACAGAGGGCAAACAAATGACCTGCAATCCAATAAATATCAGCAACGACTGGTAAATGGATGCATATGAAACGAATATTGACAAATTCATTACACTGAAGCCACGGCATGTCTAATTGTGATGACTGATGCTGACAGAATGGATGGAGCCATAGCCGATATTCATAAAATGCGCCCCCAAATGTGTTATTCTGTCACTGTGTTCACTATTGATAAATGAGGAGCATTAAAATGTTGAATGTCTTTAAAATAGTTAGAGAGACACCATACTGAATGACACATACTGCAAGCATTGAACACAAATGGTTTGTTTTGCTGTACAAAGCTGTTTCAATTAGAAAACATCTCCAGGGGCAAAGGATAAAAAGTCCATTCACTTTACTGACAGCAACTCTTTCTTCTTCTTTGGAAGATTTTTTCAAACAACCCACATTAAGACAGACATAATTTAATCAACTACAGCACCATACTGATTGCTGCCAGGAAATAATTGCTGTTGTTATGCAACATCACACACACACACACACACACATACACACACAATTCAAAAACCACCTTTACTATAAGTTACAGAACAGAAAACAGCAGCACAGATTCGAATTTGAGTTTTATTGTGGAGCTTCTACAGACCATATGTCACTCTGCCTATTTCCAGCGATACGTTTGTTGCCTTATTTCTTCCGCTTGCATGTCCACAGTGTGAAGGTATTTCATATGAATTTATGACATGTGCTTTGAACATTACAACGTACCTTAACCTTACTCTAAAATAAGCAAATTGTGACTGTCTGATGGCAGATGGAGTATTCTGACAATGTCAATGTCTTTCATACTTTTTTGGACCTTGGCAGTCAATGGGACAGTCACAAGCCTCCTGGTTTTCATCCAAAATATCTTAAATTGTGTTCTGACGATGAACAAAGCTTTTACGGGTTTGGAACGACTTGGAGGTAAGTGAATAATGACAAAATTTTCCTTCTGGGCTGGAGTAACTCTTAGCCTATAGTTTTTAGTTAGAGAGAGAGATTGTATTATTGTATTTTCTACTAAAACTAAAACTCAAAACTTCAATAATCTTGTCGACAGGTAATATAGTGAAAGTGAAAACTAAGAATAATGGGAATAAATACAAAATTACAAAATGAAAAACCTCAATAATCTTGCTGATAAACCGTCCTAATTAAAGGTTAATAATAATAGTTATAATAATAAAGTAACAGTCATACAATGCAAAGTTAACAAAACTAAAAAGGACAAAATAGATTCACTAAAAATGTAAAAACATAACAGCCCTATAGACAGATTGAGACAGATTGTCCCAAATGGAAGAAAAAAGTAAACTTAAAATAACAGTGAAAATTAAATTACATTCATAGAACAATGAAATATTGAGAATAAATAAACAAGCAAACAAACATACATGTATACATAACTTCCATATTCAAAACATAAGCCTGCAAACAGAGAGTGTTGTAGGGAATCAACTAAAGTTGACTGTTCCTAGGGTGACCATACATGCCATTTTCCCTGGCCAGGATTTCTATATTGCCTAAAATATCTAGGTATTGGCTTTTTTTGCCTGTGCAGATCGGTGTATGACATCGGTTCCTTATGTTTTAAAGATGCTCTGGAGGTACTTTGAATCAAAGTAATATAGAAATCCTGGCCAGAATGCATCCTGGGAAAATGGCACGTAAGTATTTTTTTTTAAATGACACGCTTCACCTTTAACAGCATAAAAAAACATGATCAAACTGAAACATTCAGTCTCTAACAGTGTCCTAACCAACAAAACCGACCAGCTGTATAGTCATAATGACCTGCTCTTGATGGGAGTTCAACACATTGGTGCCAAACATATGGTGAACTCCATATGCTCAGCTTCCGTGACATTATCCAACCCAAAAACACTATTTCAGGACAGCCTACAGACTGTAACCTCCCCCCGTGTGCAACATCGTGACACCAGCAAATGTAGCGAAACACGATTTATCCTCTAAATTAAATATCGAATTCTATCATTTTGTTTCATATTTTTAATCCCTGCTGTTGATATCGAGTTGTACTATGTTTCTATGGCACTTTTTTATATTTCTCCCGCAGAAGCTGTCACTGGCCGGATGGGAAGGATTTCATAACACGAGGAGGTGGAGAAAAGGCTCCTACGGACCTTTCATTATCCGTCCACAGAGCAGCTCTGGTCCAAAGTCATGACAGTGTCAGCAGTGCTGCCTCTGTGTGCTCCAAGAGCTCCCGTCAGAAAGTCTTACCTCCCTCCTCCTTTTTTCAAACAGCCCACAGGTCCTCAGCTTCACAAAGGACCTCGTGGATGGAGCACGACAGCCCCTGCAAACCTGCCTCCCTCATTCTATAGCTACAGACAGGAAAACATTGCAGAGGTGGTGTTCACAGCATGCCACCGACTGAATCACACATGTCAGATATGACTATGAGTAAACAAGGATGACACATTTATGAGCTAATGTGACTTAAAGTCTCTGAAACAGTGTCAGAATTACACAATCAAATCAAATGAAAAACATGATGAAATTCACCAATTATATTGTACAAATATATATAAAATCTCAATAATACAATTTATATAATCAGACATTTATTAAAGGAATAGTTTACCCAGAAATGAAAATTACCCCATATTAATGCTTGTGGATATTGGCCATTATTTTGAAGCTCCATGAATTGTATATATATACGTCAAAGAAAAAATAAATGCCTCCAGGGGGTTAACACATGTCTTCTGAAGCAGATCAATGGGTTTTTGTAACAACAATATTTATATTTTTTAAATTATATCTCAATTTGGCTCAATATGTAAAAAGAACTTAAAGGAATAGTTCACCCAGAAATGAAAATTACCCCATAATTTACTTACCCCAAGCCATCCTAGGTGTATATGACTTTCTTCTTTCAGATGAAAACAGTCTTTAGTTTTTAAAAAATGTATCGTGGCTCTTCCAAGCTTGGTAATTCTGGCCAATACTTTGAAACTTCATAAATCATATATATATATCCATCGTAAAACTAACTTATATAGGCTGGTTAACACATGAAGCATACTGATGGGTTTTTGGAACAAAAATATTTCTATTTTTAAAATTATAACTCAAATCACTAACTCCAGGCAGCGACTGTATGTGCATTCGCGAGAGCCGAGTTCGACTTCTTGGCTGACCTCTGACTCGACTTATGACGTAAGCGGCATTCACAACGTAAGTTCAGAAGAGAATAGACGAACGAGGATAGATCAATAAAAATGCCGGTAACGAATTAAAAGTCAAAAACGAGAAGTAAAAACACAAATGTCAGAGGATTTCACTATAAGAACGAATGCCGCTTACGTCATACATCGAGTCTGCGGTCAGCCAAGAAGTCGAACTCGACTCTCTCACGAATGCACATACAGTTTTTCATTTCTGGGTGCACTATTCCTTTAAGTTCTTTTTACTTATTTTAAAAGAAGCCTCTTCTGTTACATAATGTTGCATATAAATTATTTGTCAATATAAAATACAGTTACCAAATATATGTATTGTCAAATATAATATTCATTTAAAATAACTGTGATATTTAGAATGTCATGCATCCTTGTGATACAATGCTAAATTGTCAGCATATTATTTTAATGTCTTCAGTGTCACATGATCCTTTAAAAATCATTTCTGCTGATTTGCTTATTATTGGTGCTATAGTGCTCAGTTATTAATGCAGTTCACATTATGATCAATGTTGAAAACATTCTTACTGTCACTTTTAATTCATTTAATGTTCAGGAAATTTTATTTTGGTTTCTTTTTTATCCCAAATGTTCGGATGTCATGGTTTCCACATTCCATGTATGTATATATTATATTTTAGAATATGCATTTTACCTGATATTAGTGCTGTCAAACGATTAACCGCGATTAATTGCATTCAAAATAAAATCTTTTGTTTCCATAATACATGTATGTTTACAATTTATGTTTATTATGTGCATTTAAATCAATGGGGTTTTTTTTACATTCTATGATTTAAATACACACATGCAGTGTATATATAATATATAAGATGTATAATATTTAATATACTGTATAAACAACACATGTGTCTTAAACATATACATGTATGTGTGTATATTTATAAATACATAATAAATATACACAGTACACACACATGTATTATGAAAACAAAAACCTGTATTTTGGATGTGATTAATCATAATTAATCATTTGATAGCACTAATATATATAATAATAAGCTGAAAAATGAGAATAAGAATTTTAACATTGAAAAAAATGACACACTTCACCTTTAAGTAAATGTTACTCATTTTACCCAGTGATTGCTTATATAATTACATTTCAACACTATAACGTAGAGTGTGGCACAGTCCTCATTAGACAATTAAATGATTTAGAGAAGTCATCCCCGAATACAAGCAAGCATTGCACTGTGTGACAGGGCTCTACATTTTGCCTTTACTGTGGTAATGAGAGGAAGCTAATTCCTACACTTCATTTTGAAAGATGTCACTGCGTGCAAATTGTCTAACTAATCACTGCAATTTAACCACCAACCGCTGAATACAAATATAAATGGGCTTGAGATGTTTTCTAATAAAGTCCTATTTGTTGATGGACTTCAAGAGTGGAGTAGTAATGCAATACAAAATAGGAGTGCTATATATATCTATATATATATACAGCTCTGGAAAAAAATAAGAGACCACTGCAATTTACTCCTAAATCAGTATCTATCTGAGTATTC
>JAUMHE010000080.1:14100303-14121052 GCA_032359235.1 Enteromius mattozi | reverse complement strand
TATGATAGATAATAAAGAAAATAACATAATAATAGTATTATATAATACAAATAAAAATATAACAATATTTTCCAGTTCTGCATATTAGTTAAATAATCTATATCATAAATGTAAAAAAAATATATCTTACAATATCTTAGGTATAGATTGTCTCGTGGACATTAATGGAGTACATGTATCTGCATCGAATGAGAAAGCAAAAAAAGCAAAAGCTTTGATGAATATAAAGTGCTGCCATCAGCATAACAGAGAATGTTTGGGGATGAATCATTTACAGCTGTCAGGCAATACTGTCTAAGAAAAATGACTCACATTTAATTGGCATCTAGCAGGATTTATTACAATGAGGAGACACTAAGCCTTACTCACAAAGATATTAGACATAGAATGCTTTATTAAGGATCTTTGACGCAAACAGAAAGCCCACTCAATCATGATCAGTCTAGGAGTAACTGTAAGGACATGCTCAGAGTATCTACACAAAGTCAGCTGGGATCATGGGTTTCCTTTCACAGTGATGAGATGCATTGGTTTTACGGATGTTTAGGATATGAAATATTACCATCAGAAACGAATCTGCATTTTGAATAAATAACATCTAACTGGAGGTGTTTGCAGTCATACTCTTTCACAGATATACTCTCCCTCCAAGCAAACTCGTCAATCACACCAACTGACAAAGCCTTGCTCAGAAAAAAAGCATACTTAAAAAATGATTGCTGTTTGAAAATGCAAAGAGCAACCGCACTTATCCGAGCTCCAGCCAACTCCAGCCATTTGATCCAACACCTACTGAAAGTGAATGTGTGCTGTGAAAGAGCTCTTAATGAATAGAGCCATAACAAAGGAAAGACTGGATAGTGTGTTATACAGCTCAAATCAATGACACAAAGTAGAGTTACATAATTAATGAGCTTCCTGCACGGCTTCGTTCATGTTAACATTTGAAGCAGGAGACAAAGTGGTCGCTGTCTCTGGAGACCTTCTACCTGTCAATAGGCTGAGAGGAAAAGATATGGTCTTAAATATCATTTCCTTAGTTGTCTCTCAGACGAATAACACTTTCCAAATAGATTGATGGATTTTTGCTCCATGTAACATTTTAATAATTTTTGATGGATTCGAGTTTTACATTTTTTGGACCTTAACTTGACTGCACGATATGTGTTTGCATTCTTTTTAACAACATACAACATATTTATATCATATTAAATGATATGATATGAAATATGAAGATCTTTTATATATATTTTATATTTTTATTTTTAATTAATAATAAAATTAATTAAATCTTTATACATTATATTTATATATTATATGTTATGTTATACTATTTTATATTGTAGTTTATACAATTTTTTTATTTCTATTTAGATTTATAAATATTATATTATTTTATATTATAATATTATATTATTGTAAATTTCATTTTTAATTAATATTTATTTTTATTTATGTTTATTTAATGTGTTATTTTATTTTATATTGTTTACCATCATGCATTGTATTATATTATCCTATATTACATTTTTACATTATATTGTAAAAATTATATTTTTTATATTAAATCTATATATTTTTAACTATGGTGTATTTTATATTATGAAAAGTTTTACTTTTTATAAATTTTTTTTTTTTTTTATTTATTTTATTATTTTATGTAGTTTATCATTTATTATCTTATAGTATTTTGTATTATTTTAAATATTTTATTATAATATAATATTCAGTGCAATTACAAATATTAAAAAAATAAATAAATAAACAAAACTGCACACATTATCAATATTTTTGACTCTTGCAAAACACAATAATGCAAAACTTAATTACATTATTGTAAATATTTTAATTAATGTTATTTAATATTCCCAATGCAAAATATAGTCTCCAGAAGGTTCGATCACTGCACTAAATGAGACAGATCTGTAAAGCTATTCTTGCTGATGTAAGCATAAGCTGTAAATTCAAACCTTCCCATCATGGATAAAATAATTTCCTGTCACTCAACATTTAGATGACGAACCATGATTTTAAACACGTAAATATGTTTGAAAGCATATCACCGACCTATAAAATCCTATTTCAAATCACACATGGCATCAATATAACCTGTGAAATAAATTATTTGTGGCTAAGTGAAAAAACTAAGGAAAGCAAAAACATCTTTAATTGAATACAATGTGTAATATTCAATGTAATATCAGCACACTAATTGCACATTGCACATTGAATTTCATCATTGCATCAGTTATGTAAAAAACAAATTACGTGCAGCACATTAGTTTTCAAATGTGAAGGGGGAAATAATGCAAAATAAACTAATTTCTCTGGGTGTTTCTAATCTGCTAAACAGAGCTGTATTCAGTCCCACTCGCTCCATACAGACAGTGATGACCAAATCACTGAAATGTTCAGTAATATCTTATATCTTGTGTTTGGTATCATAGTAGTGACAATAATACTGCTGTGCACCTTGTTGCTTTTTCTATACTGCTTTTCATTCACAAACGCAGAATAAACAATAACATTTTGTCACGGTGACATTTCTGACATGTCAGCACTTCTCAGGCCGTTTATCGCCGCCGCTCTACGCTCGCAGGTTGCTCTTAATGGTCGTGGCACCAGGCAGAGTATATGCAAATGAGCTGGAGACTACAAAGAGAGGGAGTGATTTGATTATGTTTCAGTTAAAGATGCATCACATGAGTCATCTGCAACCACAGAGAAGAAACGCTGCTCCTTCACACTCCCTTACACTCTAACAACCTTCTAGAATAGGCTCTTACATAAACATTTCAGAAATAAGCGACATTCGCTAGGTGATCATGCTTATCGGTGCAGCATGAATTACTGTGCAAACACTGACCAGGAGCAATGGTATTCTAGAGATTGTGTTTCCTGGCAAGAAGTACAAACCAGAGTATAATCTCTTTTTGAAAGAGGCGTGAAAATCATATTTATATGGGAGAAATGTATCAAGAACTGGGGAACAGTTACATTTCATCCCAAATGTAGGGAAATTAAGAAAATATAACCTTTTTTGCATTGTTGATGTTTTTTTCACAACAAGTAAGCACCTCTTCCATTACCACAGTGCAAAAATTATACTGTATTATTTAAAAAAAAATTAATATATACATATATGCATTTAAGAACAATTTGTTAGGCTGCTGTTAACATTAGCCTATTTTTTTATTATGCTAATCATGTAGCAAATAGTACTTTCACAGCACTTGGTTATTTATCCTGTTATTCACTCACAGAAGCTAATAAATCTGAAGTCTCACACATTCACAAAAATATTATTTCTATCTTGAAATATCATGGAAATATTTGTCTAACTTTAACAGTTAACAACAAAATTACTTCTTTTATGTTGGTTTGCTTACACTTTAAAATGTTTTTTTTTAATGTAATGTGTGTGTATATATATATATATATATATATATATAACGTTACACATATGAAGAAAATATATATATATATATATATATATAGCTATAGTCAATAAATGTTTTTCAATTTTGCATTTTGCCAACTACCATTCATCTTTTAATAAGTATGCTATATATGCTATATCAACCTAAAACAACCTCTTAACAGTTAACAACTTCTATACGTTTTATTGTTTCAACACCTACAAATAATGTTAAAAATGACTTTTAAACATTTTAGTCTTATAGATATTCGAGTCATTTTGTATTTTGAATAAAGACTCAAACAGTGTTCATCACGTCATTGACTCCTATGCAGATATTTTTAGGGTGGATAAGGAGTCTCGGAGGGTTTCTAACAGATTATCGCAGCTTTTCCCTTCTTAAAACACGAGATAAACGTCCAGAGACATCTTCACAGGGAATTCACATCACTTCAAGGCAGCAGTCAGGTTCAATTGCGCGACTGAGCAACACAAATATCGTACTCAGATATCAAAACCTTTAAGAAGAAGTTGAAAAAGACAGCCTGGTATAAGCTCTTCGCAAAATCCCTACTTCAATTAATCAGTGAGTCACTGGAGAGCACTGCAGTAGTAACTGGTGTAACAGAACGAAGCCGACGGAGAGATACGGACTGAAAGTATGAATGAAAACCGAGGCGAATCAATGTGTGCAACACCTGTGCTGAAAAAGCACGTGTTTAAATATACTTTGACGGGTACGTGAGTTGAAACGAGCTTAGATACGATTCGGAAACGGGATATGCAA
Source organism: Enteromius mattozi (assembly GCA_032359235.1). Taxonomy (NCBI): domain Eukaryota; kingdom Metazoa; phylum Chordata; class Actinopteri; order Cypriniformes; family Cyprinidae; genus Enteromius; species Enteromius mattozi. The sequence continues at coordinate 14,116,847 of JAUMHE010000080.1, read as the reverse complement.
GATAATAGTGGTCGCGTGCGCGGACTTGTATTCTCTCGCACGTGCACGCGCTCCTTTGCTGCGGCTCTAGTTCACACAGATGTGTATAATACAGCGTCAAAACCGTTTTATCGTCAGTCCGCTTTCAGTCTTTGCTCATGCAGAACATAAAACATGCTATTTAGCTTCGTTTACCAGCTCCGTTGTCATGTTCTGCTGTGTGGTGGCAATCATGTTTGCAGGATTCAGCAAAGATCCAGCTCCTAATGCAGTTCACTGCTCCTCCAGCACTTCAAAGCCTTGTTTGAGTTCGTGCTGCAAGTTGCTCTACACACCCCACTGGCGGATCCCTTTAATAGGATACTGTAAAGTTGGCCATCCCTCTACCCATCTCTCTCTCTCTCTCTCTCTCTCTGCCACAGTTACAGTGTCAGAGCCTAGTATTGACCAACTAGGATATTAATCAAGACAACACGCTGCTTCTGGCTTCTGCCCCTTTTTCTAATTTGTCTGAGGCATCAGTCACACTGTACATGCTTGATTAACAGTCACCTGTGATGGATAGATAAATAGACACACACACATACTATAGAAAGGAGGAACATAGGTATAAATAATCACTATGTTTCTGAAAAAAAATAATAATATATATATATATATATATATATATAATTAATTTATGTCTGGCCCACTTAGTGGCTAGTCTGAACCATCGCCCTCTCACCCAAGCCTGAGGACTGATAGAGAGCATCCTCACCGCAGGCATCACTGTCTGCTATGGAAATACAACACAGGCAGAGAGAAAGGCTCTGCAAAGAGTCATAAAGACTGCTGAGAGGATCATAGGGTCAAAACTTCCTTCCATGGACTCTCTGTACACACAGCGTTGTCGAAAAAGAGCAGAGGGTATTATCAGGGACTCGCTCCATCCAGCTCACTCTCTGTTCAGACACAAAAACTGTATGTACAATCTGAGACACAACAGAGCGGACAGCATCATCACACACAGAACAAGGTTCTTCAACAGTTTCTTCCCCGCCACAGTCAGACTTATGGCGAAACAAAAACACTGAACACTTAGAAATAACAACACTACACTACCTCACCTCGCTTGTAATGTACGAGGTGGTTTTCTGTGAAACAGAAGAAAATGTGCAATATCCTTGATCTGTGAAAAAGCATAAAAGGTGCAATAGCAAACATTTTTGCAATACTATAACTGTAAAATATCTGCAGTGCAGCTTGGATTAACTTTACTAGTACCTGCGTTTAAAGGAAAAAACACTTCTGTCTTAAGAATTTATTTATTTATAGATATAACTTCTCTTAACTTCTTTAAACATGACTCAGAGAGCTCTGCGCTAGACTTTCAATGGCAAATAAAAATCTTGAATCTTAAATTACCAGCATGAAAAGCCATAGGACAAGGTATCTGTAAAGGGCCCTTAATCTAAAATAGAAAAGGCATCTATTGTGAAATTAGTACATGGGTTTTTTAATTTAAAAATAATCCTTTATACATTAGTAACTTACATTTCCTTTTCTAAAACACTGTACTGTTAGATGCCGTTTATTTACTTATTTAGAAAAACCGAACTACTTATTTTAAGATTTTTGTTTATTTTAGTCAAACGAATTTATTTAGTTAAATCTTATTTTTATTATTTATTAATTATCTACAATTATTTATATTATTACAATGTCGTCCTGTGATTTTTTTTGTTTTTTTCATGGACCTCTCCCTTGCCTTAAATATTTTCGCTAGGTTTAAATAACGAATTATTGAGATGAGGAGATGACTGGTTTTTTTAAGAAACTACGCTATGCCCAGTTTCACATTTTTATACACTTTGAAATGGCTGAGTGTACTTGTTATGTATTATGCAGACCCCCTCAAAGACTACAAGCAGTAGGCTACAGCAGACGCACCGTATGTACGTAATGCGTCGACGCGCATACGTCAAGACTCTGGTCGACGTTGATTGGCTGGCGGGTGAATTTGAAACACAACTCCTCTAGACGCTAACGTTAACAACATATCCGGAAACCTGGTGGAAGAAACCGGTGCGGTGCTATTGTACCTGGAGAAAATATATTTTTTAAGTTATAATCTTCAGTCACATCGTTTTACAAACAAGACTGGGCGTCTACACAAACCCGTAAGTTAAAATATCCCGTGACTTGCATTAATTAATCAGTGTTTGTTTGCAAAAGTGCTTGTTCCTAATGACGAGTCGGTTGTAAGCCCCATGCTAGCTTCCATTGTTCATAATTGATTATACCATGATTTTAAATTCAGGAGAGTTTATGTTATATACAATTTTAGCATCTTAATCCCTGCAGAAAACGAGTTTGATTCCATTTGGTGTTATTGCGGTGTTTGATTAGTAACTTACACTTTTTTTTTTTTTTTAAATAAGTTACTAATATTTCATATCGTCACTTCATTATGCACTTTCACTTTTTGTTTTGTAATACTGCTATTATTATTAATAATATTATGTTTTATTCAGATACATATTATATTGTAGTATTCATCATTTGGCCACGCCCCCAGCATTATGTTTTGCTGAAAAGCCAAAGGGTGCCCAAACAGTGAAATGTTATAGTCACAAGATTTTAACAATAATCATATGCCAACTTGTTGCCAAGTTGTTGGGTCTCAGAATGATACAACTAGAAGCAAAATAAATCTACCTTATGCAATGTTATACACACTTAAAATGGTTTTTTTTCTGCAATGCAGGAGGACATGGACACTGCTGTGATCAATCTTCACGGCATTTTTGAAAGCCTGCGGGCACAAGTCGATGTTCTCAATGAAAGCATTGAGCCCCGTAAGTACTTGTAGTGGTTCGAAAATGTAAAATAAAATACATGCACATGCTAAATATTCACTGCCATTCTTTAATTCTTTGTCAGAGTTCATTCAGATGGCTTTGAACTTTGAGGACAGTCGTCGTAAATGGCTGAGACTTGAGCATGAGCTGAATTCGTGTAAGGAGGTGCTCACCAAGGCTGAGACGGAGCGAGGAGCTCTGGAGGTCAAGCTCAAACATGCCCGCAACCAAGTAGATGTGGAGATCCGAAGAAGACAGAAAGCTGAGGCAGACTGTGCAAAACTGGTTTGTAGGCTTCTTTTGTAGGCTGTAGTCCTGCATGCTGAATTTATGCTAAAACCAGATATATATATTTTTTTATACCGCAGGACCGTCAGATCCAGCTCATCCGGGAGCTGCTGGTTACTGAAGGCTCCAGTAACAGCATCCAGTTAAACGAGGAGCAGCGCTCAGCTCTGGCCTTTCTGAACGCCCGTTCCCAGAATCCTGCAAACCTCAACACGAGTCGACGGTAAGAATATACTTGAAACCACATTATCAAACCATTTTATGTCTGTAATGTGATGGATTTCTGAGAAAACCTGGTTCTTTAAGAAATCTTTTAGGATTTGTTTGGAATAAAAACCAGGGTGTTTTTAATCAGACGACCCAAATAGGAACAAAAAAGTTTATTAAATTGCGTTTTTATTTTTCTGCTTATTAAAGTTTTTGAATTGTTATATTTACACTTTTATTTTTCTTCTCTCTTTTTAATTTTTTTAATTTAAAAAAAATAATAATAATACTTTTATTAAACATTTCCCACAAACCTTCATGTGGCAAATTTTACATTTATTAAATTTTGGTAAAATATAACGAAGATGGTTTTATTTTTCTTTCGTTCTTTGGACTTTAAAGCCTTTTTAATGGACTCTATCTTATTCATAAGGCAATACATGAATGTCATAAAAAATAAGAGCTTGTTTTAATGATTAAATTGTTTCTTACTGCTGTAACTTGTCTTACCTTCATGTTTTTTCCCCACACTTCACTAGACTGACCACCATTGATGAATCAGCCTCTATCTTGTCAGACATCAGTTATGATAAAACTGATGATTCCTTGGTATGTCTTTTCTTTGACTATCAAAAACATTATTCTTGTATGTATTCCTGTCTCAGACCTGACAGAGAGAAAGTGAAACATAAAAAAAAATGAATGTAACATTTTAATTTTGCTAGACTGCCTCATATTTTATTGAAGCTTTGTTTTGTTTTGTCTTTGAAAAAAGGACTGGGACTCTTCTGCAATCAGGACTGTTCGTCTCAAGAAACGGCAAAAGAGAGTAAGCTTCCCAACCATGCCGTATTTAATCAAATTCCTCCAAATTTCAATCAATTTTTGATCATTTAATCTGTCTCAATGCAGCGCTCCTCCCGAACCCACACAGACGGCCCCCCTGCTGCTGCCAAGAGGTCCCGCTCCACCGGTCGTACCTCTGAGAAAGTAAGAGAGGGTTACATAAGTACAAGAATGACTCTTCAGTTTAAAGGCTCCCTGCAGGGCTTTGCTTTAGTCATTACAAGTAAAATGTTTCCACCAGTCCCTACAACTCGTAGGAGTGTGAATATTGGAAGGTTTTGTCTTCTCTTCTTGACATTGTGAGAGCCAACAAGCTATTCCCTGGTTGGTTTTGTATGCTTTTAATGTTCAGTTAATACTGCCATATTTTAACTGAATGTGTAATCTGTTAGAAATAGTCTGACAAATAATTTGAGTCACGTTTTCTCAGGGTAATGAGTCTCTGGTGGCTAAGACCACCGTGACGGTGCCCACTGATGGTGGACCCATTGAAGCTGTCACCACCGTGGAGGCAGTTCCTTACTGGACCCGGAGCCGCCGAAAAACTGGTTAGCTCACTTCACTAAATTTATTATTGTCATTTGTGAGGGTGCACAGTGCAGAGCAAGAGAATATTTGCATGAGTCATTGATTATGCGATTTTCTTATTGACGGAATAATAATGTGCAGGCTGCTGTTTTACAAGCAAGCTCCGCAGTGAGTCATGATATGTGGTTGCAGTATCATAAATATGCGTTGTTTTATCAAACAGGGTTTTTAAAAAAAAAATAATTTAATACATATTTTGTAGGACTCTGGGGTGTTTTAAATTGACCCCTTGTTGAGTGTCCAGCCTGCTAATTTATTTTTATTTGTTTATTTATTTGTATTTTTTTGCTGTTTTGTGTGGGATGTTTTTCCTGGTCATTTCTCACACCCTGAGCCTTTGCAGTTTTGTTTAAGTATTCTGCAGTAGTGAGCAGTGCTTCTCTCTGCTTTGTTTTTCAGCTGCTCTGGAGTGGGACACCGCTGACACCGACTCTGTTCAGTCTATGGATGTGTTCAAGCATCCCAGTCAGCCCAATGGAGAGATCAAGGCAGAGCCTAGCACTCCCCAGGGCAACGGTGTCCGTCTGCATGAGTTTGTCTCCAAAACGGTATGATGCTCTGTTGCATACTAATCTTTTTAATCTCTCAAATCAATGCAATGTTAGTTCCATTTTTTGTTTGATTGTGTAAGTCGTTATTTATTTTTATTGGCTTCATGCGGGATATATAGCTGAATGAAAAAGTAATAATTAATTAAATGTGTATTTTTAAAACATTTAAACACTTGCTAAAAAGATATTTGGTTAATTTAATAATATTTGCAAATATTTAATATATTTGCTTGGAGTTGACCATTAAACGACATTAGTGAATTGTTATTATCTAAAATCCCTTCTTTAAAGTGACAAAAAGGAAGTAGTGACATATCTATTTTCATGTACACACCAAGTAAAGTTTTTAAATTAATAACGGAACATCACTCCAATTATAGTCAATGAAATTATCTACATAGGTCTGTGCTTTTAGCCCTTACAGCTCATATCTGCCTGCCTTCTTTTTTTAGGTGATCAAGCCAGAAACTTGTGTACCATGTGGTAAGAGGATCAAATTTGGGAAGATCTCTCTAAAGTGCAGGGACTGTCGTGTGGTGGCCCACCCTGAGTGCCGTGAGCGCTGCCCTCTGCCCTGCATTCCAACCATGACTGGGACTCCAGTGAAATTTGAGGAGGTGACAAATCTTTATCATCAAACTTGAGTGTTAATGGTTTAGTTCACCCACAAAAAAAAAAAAACAATTGCTCATATTTTTCTCACCCTCAAAGCATAGGTGTGTATGACTTTCTTCTTTCAGACAAGTCCTATCTGAGTAATGTTAAAAATTGTCTTCGCTTTAGAATAGCAGTAGGTGGGTGTTTTTTCAGTCCAAACGTGGTTAAATAAAGCGCATGCATCCATAATAAAATGTGCCAGTCACAAATTAGAAGCACAAAACGAGGATTGTAAATGATGTCAGAGGATTTTGATATAAGCCAAGAGGACACAGGTTTTATTTTATGAAATCAAGGAAACTTTGCTCCTATAAACAAACTTGCAAAACTAGCATATCTCACTTATGTCCCACATCATCACGGCTTCGGTGTACAACAGTTAGCAGAAATGAGAGGAAAGTATTTATCAAGTTTTATGTATGGATGCACTTTATTCGACTACTTTTGGACTGTTGAAAAAAAAAAAAAAAAACTAGTGCTATTCTAATAGTGCATTTCCACTGGCATGTAGCAAGCATTTTGAATTCATTCCCAAGGAAGTTGTGCTTAAACGCATCGCATTGAATAGCATAAACATGGTTTTCAAATGCATGCTCTGCTCTAAATTTGACACACCCCAAAGCAGTGGCGTTGTAGCATTGCCAGCGGCACTGAGCGCAGATTTAACACTGAAGTAAAAACATACTGTTAGGCCTGGAAGAACAAGTACAATGTTTAATATAACTCCAATTGGATTCTTCTGAAATAAGAAAGTCATGTACACCTAGGATGCCTTGAGGGGGGAGTAAAACATGGGCTAATTTTCATGTTTGGATGAAACAACCCTTTAATTTCTTTTATCTTCATTTAAGCATACCTTATTCACTGATTACTTCTGGTGTGATTTTTCAATAGGGCATTTTAGCAAATTATGTGTCCACCTCCTCTCCAATGATTCCTTCGCTAGTGGTGCACTGTGTTAATGAGATTGAACAGAGAGGACTGCGTGAGGTAAGTCAATAAAGATGCTGAAATCTTTAATATTGGACCAGTCCTGCATAAAACCTGCATATTCCTTTTGATAGATTGGTCTGTACCGGGTGTCTGGCTCTGATCGAGTGATCAAGGATCTGAAAGAGAAATTCCTGCGTGGGAAGACTGTTCCCTTGCTCAGTAAGGTGGAAGATGTCCATGCCATTACTGGTCTCCTCAAGGACTTCCTGAGGAACCTCAAAGAACCCCTGCTGACCTTCCGCCTCAACCATGCTTTCATGGATGCTGCTGGTTAGTGTCTCTCTGAAATGTACACCACTCTTTAGAAGTTTGGGTTTGGTCAGATTTTTGCAAGTCTTTTAAATTCACCAATGCTGCATTTACAGCATTTGATCAAAACTACAGTAATATTGTGTAAAAGTATTACTATTTAAATTAACTTTTCTATTTTAATGTATTAAAGTAATTTATTACACCAGTCTTGAGTGTCACACTATTCATTCATGTGGTGTTTTAGAAACATTTACTTAATTTTTAAAACAATTGTGTTGCTTAATATTTACCACAATTCAATGACATGGGATTCTTTAAAACAAAGGTTAAAAAGAACAGCATTCATTTGAAATGGACATCTTGAAACATTAAGAATGTCGTCTTTTCTTTTTTTCCTCTCTCTCCTCATAGAGCTGTCCGATGATGACAACAGCATCGCCTTGATGTATCAGAACATCAGTGACCTTCCACAGCCCAACAGAGACACTCTGGCCTTCCTCGTCATCCATTTGCAGAGGTGAACGACACACATTGTCTCTCTGATTCTACTGTCTGGTTTATTGCTGCTGCCACTTGCTAATACTAATTATTCTTGGATATTAAAACCTGACACTTGTCTAGGGCGGTAGTTTTTAGGCTGTGAAGTATTATATTTAAGTATTATTTCCATCATGTGCAGAGTGGCCCAGAGCAAAGATACAAAGATGGACATAACCAATCTGGCTCGTGTATTTGGGCCGACAATTGTGGGTCATGCCGTGTCTGACCCAGATCCAATGACCATCCTGCAGGACACAAAACGACAGCCAAAAGTAAGTGATCTTAATTGGGGTCTGGGCTGTGCATAAAGTGTACATTTTCTACTTTTTGGCCCAGTTTTTCACTAAGCTGTTTTCCTCTATTTCTTTCACAGGTGGTTGAGCGTCTCTTGGGTCTTCCCGTGGAGTACTGGAGTCAGTTTATGATGAGCGACAACGACCAGGGTCGCAGTGATCACATTATCATCGAGAATTCCAATGTCCACGCAACTCCAGATCAGAAAAGTATGAATTTAATAGCTAAGCACAAAAAAAAAAAGAAACAGGTTGTTTGAATTCAGCGTGTTTGGTTTTGTTTTGTCTTTTCTTTCTATAACAATATGCTTTTCTTTTTGTCTTGTAGCAAGTATGTTCGGGCCCCTTACGACTCCTGACCAGCAGATGAGCAAGACCCCATCATCCAGCTCTCTCTCCCAGCGCATGAAGAATGCAACTCTCAATGCAATCACTCCAAAGTATGTCTGAATCCTATCACATTCTACCAGTGTTGTTCGAGCAGAAGTGAACTAACCATTATGAACATCCATCCTTTTTCAGGTTTTCTAGCAGGAGCAGAGCTGCAGTCAACGTCCCTCGCCAGGGGCACTTCTTCGCCTCTCCTCTCCTGAAGTAGCCCTGAAGCTCCTCGAGGCTGAGTTTTTCTTTTCTTTGGGGAACAGCTGCAATATTACATTATCCTACTTTCATATTATGTCTGGTTGTCCAGCAAATCGACCCATATTAACGCTACACTTTTTATCTGTTGAATTTTCTAGTAACATTTGTATTTTAGTCGCTTTTTAAATGTTTTAATGTACTGTTAACATCCTCATAACCAAAGCGATGGGCTGATATAAGCACTTCCATCAGTCACTGAATACTCTGTTAACAACAAAATCTTTATTCGTTTGGGAGTTCTTTATCAAGAAACCTAAACTTGGTCATAGCATCTAGAACAAAAAAGGTTTTGCTGTATGCGAGATTTGTACATGGTATAATCTGTATTGCTTGTATATCGTGTTTTACATGGAACGACAAACAAAATCTCAATTTCTTAGAGGGTTCGAGGCTGTAGTGACTATCAGGTTTTTCTATGTAGAGTGTAAACTGTGTTTTTAAACACGGTCAAGCTTAGATTTTACAGCCAGTAGGTTTAATACAAAATTTAAGATGATGCTGCTGATGTTAAATTTGTTTAATTTTCAGTTTGTTGTTTAAGATACACTGTGCTTTTGAACCCTCTTAAGATTTGTGCATAGAGGTTTCAAAACAAGAAAATGAAGAGAACTATGCAATTTGTATGCGAAAACATTATTAGTTGTTTTGATTGGGCATTTTGTCTTTCAGCTTCATAATTGCTTTTTATCGTAAATTAACATGGCCAGAATTATTTTAGACTTTCACTATGGCATTGATTTTATACAGTTTTGGCTCAATTTATTGGATTTTATGCTATTTAAAGTAGAAAAACAAAAAAAATGGTGCCCTCTGGGAGAATTGACTGATTTTGAAGGATCTAGTGTACTTCGTTCAATTTATAAAAGCTTACACTGATTGGACACTTATTACTGTATACAATTAGTCATTTACTTTCAGTGGTGCAACGTTTTCTGAACCAGTTGTGCAGCACTGAATTGTCAAGCTTTCATCGTTTTAAAAGGGCAGTTGTTCACTGTGTTGAACATTTGAAGCTGATTTATCAACCAAGTTTCTTTTCAGTTTGAGTGGTGTGATATTTTGTATGACTTGTGCTGTTTGTAAAATACATTCACTTATTGCAAGTCCTTTGTCTGTCTTTTAACGCATTGCATTGGGGTTTAGAGTTAGACTGAAGTGGCAAGACTTAAATGTTCACATTCAAAATACAATACAAAGTCTCTGATGCACAGAGGGTCCCAGAATATAGGACTTTTTATTTGAATTAATGCAAAAAAAGAAGTATTGATGGAATTCTTGAAGAAAGTCCTTGTGGGTTACAACTGCAAAGTAGCTAAGTGTACTGAAACTGTTATAATGAAATAACTATAACCAGGAACAGGGACATACTTCAGGGTCATTCTCCTTTCAATTTGGGAAAGGGCCATAGGAGTGGAGTGTTCTTGATGTAGTTCTGGAAAGCAGGATCTGAGCCCCACTTCTTCATAGCTTGTTTCTCGAGGATGGGGATCCCACTAACGTGTCTCAGTAAGAACCAGATGAAGAGAGGAGAAAGCGCACTGAGGTACTGAGGTCCACGCATGATGGAGGAAGCGGACAGGAACAGGCCTGACCATTGCAGGATCTCCCCCAGATAGTTTGGATGTCTGCTGTATGCCCACAATCCATGATGAATGAACCTTCCCTGCGAATACAAGCTTATACGATTAATGCCCTAACATGAATTAAAATGTCATATGCAAATTAAAAAGCACTCAGGTCAGGATTTCTTGAAGCTCGATTCTAAATATTTGTTAAAGGTGAAGTGTGTAATCACTTCCCCTGTCTTGTTATTGGTTGGACAACAGATAGCCCCGCCCCCAAACAAACACTTCTGGTTAAGTACGTTTCAGGCTGGTTAGGATGTTCAAACAAACAAACCAAAAAATGGTTGACCTAATATTTCTGTATGTTAACCTCATGTAAAAAAATATGCACCTCTCTAGTATTCCTAAAAAGGTCTAACATTAAAAAAAAAATTGGTATGATGACTAACAAACGAAAGGCTTAAGAGCAGCCAGTTTGATCCAGTGCGTTATCTATTGGAGCACAGCCCTTTTAAAATTGATGCTATTATGTTAAAATATCTCTTTTGTGATAGAAGTTTTACAACTTGCATGTCATAATTTGGTTTTCACAACTGAGTAGTCTTATCAAGTTACTATTATCAGTGCAAGTTATTACTCACAGCGTTATCTGGATCACTCTTAAAATTCCACTTCTGCTGGTCGGCAATGGCCTCTGTAGCAAAACCCAACCCCCATATTCCCCAGCCGATGAGGTCACGTGGGCCCAGGGGCTCATCTCTTCTCTCACTGTTTAGAATTATGGTGGGCAACAGGGTAATAAAGACCCACAAAGCTAGAAAGAAGGAAAAACAAATGTCATTTTAATGTTGGTGGCCTTTTTTCAAGGTTTAGTAAAAGTTTAGTAAAGTTATGTATTACAATATTGCATTACTCCCTAAAAAAGTAACTAATTATGTTACTTTTTATGGAAAGTAATGCATTATGTTACTTTTGCGTTACTTTAACGTTTTTAAATATGAGCAGGGCTTGATTGTTTGTTTTTAATATAAGAAGCTCTATTTACAGCAAATGTAAGCCCTTTCACACCAAAAAATGTAATGAATAAACCTAAGGCTGAAGGAAAAGTAAATTTACGTCTATGCAGTAGAATACAGGAGAAGGTTCAATACTCCTCAGCAATAAAAAAAAAAAAAAAGATGTAGCACAATTGTTAGTTTATCTAAAGTCATTTTTGCTTATTAGTATGGTTGGACTGGATCATCGAAGGTCAACAGTAAAGACATTGGTTAATAACATGGGATACATTTGTGTTACCGTATTTAATTATTTCAGGTTTGCATCATTTTTTGCCTTTCAACATTTTAACTAATTTCAAAGAATACTAAATCTGTTTTTTTGTGAGTGAGATGAATTAATTCACATTCATATTTAGTCTAGAACTACACTAAATTAAAAAGTAATGCGTCACTTTACTAGTTACGTAAAAAAGTAATCTGATTACATAACTTGCGTTACTTGTAATGTGTTACCCTCAACACTGAATGTAATGCAGTACAATATAATATAAAATACTGAAATAAAATAGGTTGAATATTTGATCTTTAGTAAGTAATATTGAATAGAACAGGTGAAATTCAGAAGAAACTTCAATTCTACTTATGGCATTTGATTCAGAATATAATATAGTAATAGAACAGACTAGAGATGTATATGATTATGTGAAAGAACATAAGTGTATAGAATAGGTACAAACGAATGGATGCTTGTACTTAGAACAGAATAGAGATTTATGATCATTGTGTGATAGAATAGAACCGTATTGAATAGTTACAAAAGATTAGATGCTTCTATGTGCTCATCATATAGAATTGAATACAGAATCAGAACAGGCTGATTATATGACCATGATGTGAAACATAAAAGGGCGAAACAAAAGAATAAAAGCTTCTACTTACATGATTAAGAATAGAATAGAATAAAGTTTGTTTGTTGTGACACTTTTAGAATGATGTATAAACACTAAACACAAATGGCCCACTGCAGCTATCAATTAACCATAACTATGCAAATAATCAATAGCAGTGGTTGAAATACCTTGAATGGTCCAGTACACAAAGAATGTCCCAGGGCTGTCTCTGACATTGTTAAATCTCCGGTCTTGTCCTTCCTTTAGGATTCTAAGAAAGAGAAATGTCCCAAGCCTGCAGGACAAGGCCCAATCGGTTACTTATTGACTTATTAACCAGACCTTAATGGATACATTAATACAACATAAAGTTGGACTTTTATTAATGCTGTTTAAGCAACAAGACTCTAATAAATAGACCTGTCTTTTACTTTATTGATCACTTTTACTAATCTATCTATCTATCTATCTATCTATCTTACCTCAGACCCCAAGCAGTGACAAGTCCAGTTTGTACATTCTGTCTAAAGTGGCCATTTCCACCCCATATACGACTCAGATGAGCCAGCAATATGAAAGTACCAGATCCTACAAAACAACAAAATTAATTTGTAGTTAAACTGATAAGACATTCAATATCCTGCCAGATATGGGCACAGCAGCCATTCACCTGTATCCGTCCATTTTGAGGCGTGTTCACTGAATATTTTACCAGTGAACCTAAAGACAATTGGTAGCAAAGTTCAAGGATTCTCAAGAGCACACTTCTCAGAGAGGAAGAGAGGGAATAGCATTCAGGGACCTGCAGGTGAAAGACTGAAATGATTGGATAATATTTGTACTCCACTGAAAAGCAACGCAAATTGAATGCTGACGGGTGAGTAGAAGCTAATTTATAACTAGAGAATAAGACTTGAATTACATGAATAATCTTCAAATCCTCATGGAAAATTATCCAATGCAAAGTCAACAAGTTGTGATTACTTGCTTGCCATGCATAAGTTGCTACATGCAATGCTAAAATGGTTATGTATAATATAAACTGTTTTGAAATTGTGTATAATGTATTTTAGTGCTCTGTACAGAGGTTTATGTGTGTTCCCGTTAAAATATAATTACGTTTCAGGGTTTGTACAAATTTATTTATCCAGATTAGAATAGCATATAGTTTTGCTCATGTACTAATTTATATGGAAGATCATATCCGAGTTTTACAGTCGTTTTTTGTCCTTGTTTTCTGACAAATCCCGCCTCTATGTGCAGGATTGACAGTGACGTATCCACAGTCTGGCCAATGCTACTCTAGATAAATTAATCTGATTGGTTGGCTTGTCGAAATACACTTCAGTAAACGTTTAGGATTATATGATTTGTGGGTGGAGACGGATATATAGTGGTTTCACAACGCGTTTTTGTAGTTTAAATAACCACCGTCTCGTAATGCAATTTGATAACAACATTTCTGACGTTAAAAAAAAAAAAAAGTTATAAAAGAGGTGCATGACAAAAAACAACTGCTATATTTTTAAGGCGAAATACCATTTTAGGTGTGCATACTGCGTACACATTGCAAATCCGACAAAAGCAACAGAGAAAGTATTACTATATCAATATCGTGTGACTACGCCTTTTGGATAAATCATTTACCTGCCAAGTCGTAAAACTTTTCCGTTTTGAAAGCAGACGCTAGTGCCCACCCGACCCACTGAATGGCCAGGTCGGTGACAGCACACTTAGCCAACGCGCTTCCCATGTTCATATCCAACAGGTCCTGTAGAAGCAGAAATCATACAAACCTGAGTTTAACCAAACAGCGGAGCAAAGTTCATAACGTTCACATTTGTGAGGAGGAGGAGTGGCCAACGCTTCTTCTGTGTACTGTGGCTTATGGGAAATGTAGTTTGGAAATATCTGTAGTTCTTTTTTTTTATGTCGTACTGCTTATAAAGAAAAGAAATAAAGAATGTACTAAGCCTACGTTACCCATAAAATAAAAGAATAAAACAAATTACTTTCACTTCCACAAGTAACAATGTTAATGTTGTAAAATTAAGACATTTTTCAATTTCAGCTGAAGGGCAGGCCTACAGAAAGCAATTTAATCGAATGTTAATTCACAATATAATATAATATAAAACTCTAGCATCACCGTGACCCCGCATAGGATAGATGGTTTGAAAAATGGATGAGTAGTGCACTATAATATAAGCCTAATATAATATATTTCAACATTCTCCATAAGTATGCCCTTACATAACACTGTAAAATATGACTCAGGGGCCGCCACAAAGCTTAAGTCATGACCTGGAAAGATAAGAAGTTTATGACTTATGACTGTGAAAGAAGGTGCAGTTTGGACAGAATGCAGACGTACTCAAGTCAGCTGCTGTTTGCTCTAAAAATTTCCTTTTTTTTCCAGGGCTGGCCAGGTAATTTGTGGGTCTACCAAAACATTATTCAAGAAGAAAACAAGTGGAGAACATGGCAGAGAGCAAGGCCAGCATCAGCTCGAAAGGAGGGGCCAATGTGCTTGCTAAACGGGTGCAGAAAAAATTCAACAGAGCACAGGAGAAGGTACGTGGCTGGAATCATAAAACACGCTGTCAAGAGCGCCAAAGTAATTTCCAGAGTCTTCCTGTTTGAGAGCACAGAAACTTTAGTGTTATTTTCATCCAATAATCAATGCAGTCACATGACATGGGAGTACCTGACACAAGCTGCTTTATCTACTCCTTTGACAAGAGCCAATGTAAACAAGTAGCTTTCTTCTCTACTTAACAGTCTCCTTTATTGCCACCATTTTATTTTATTTGACTACCAGGGCTGAACAAGTCAACACTTACTTTTTTTTTTATCTTCACCTACTGATTCTGACTGGTGTCCCATCCTGTTCCCGGCAACTTCAGCTCCAACCCTGATCAAACGCAACTGAAGCATCTAAGTAAGATTATCAGGAGAACTATAAGTATGTTTAGGCAGGAATAGAGCTGAACTCTGCAGGTAGATCTGAAGATCTCCAGGAACAGGACTGGACACCCCTGGATATACCACCACTTTATATCTTATAATCTCAAACTGTGTACTGGAAAAGTCAGCTGAATAGTTCTATCTACAACCATGTAAGGAAGCTTTTTTCTTCACCAGTGTGCACTTATCAATTTTTCAAGACTCAAGTGTAACATTCATTGCAGTGCTGTCAGTATAGTTTGAGAATTCCCTTGTCATTGCTGTCAGGTATGTAATATGTGATGCCTTTGCAGGTGTTGCAGAGGTTTGGCAAATCTGAGGAGACCAAAGATGAGCACTTTGAGCAGTGTGTGACGAACCTCCAATGCCAGCAGGTACATCGGCTATGGTAAACAAAGTAACTGTTTTGAAGATCAGAAGATTGCCTAATACGTCCTTGTGATCTCCTTTGCAGAGCGATGGATACAGAATATACAAAGACCTTAAAGCGTACCTCAATGCTGTCACAGGTTGGACCTTTATCAGACTTGTATAAGAGATCAGCTTCTTAAGAAAAGGATTAATGACACGCCTTATTTTTCTTGTGTGTTGAACAGTAATGAGGGATGCCTCAGGTCGACTCTTTCAGTCCTTGTTTGATGCCTACGATGATAAGTGGGACGGCTCAGAGGATCTTGGGCCAGTTGTGGAGGTTAGTCTCAGAGAGCACTGTAAGAATATATAGAAAAGCAGACAAGGTCATTTTATATCAGGATATTAAACGTTAAGTTTACATTTCGTTTGACCCTAAAACACAACACAACACTTGAGAATATCTAAACAGATTTTCTTTAAGGCACTATTTTTAAAGACTTTTTTTAGAATGTAGGGCAGTCTGTCATGAAAGTAATACTTTAAAATCAAAATGCATGGTCATTAGCAAAATTTCACAGGCAAAGTATATGTTCATTGTGCATTTGCATGATATGTGACCCTGGACCACAAAACCGGTCATAAGGGTACATTTTTGGAAATTGAGATTTATACGTCATCTGAAAGCTGAATTAATAATAATAAATAATAATAATAAATCACAATATTGAGAAAATCGACTTTAAAGTTGACTAAATGAAGTTCTTAGCAATGCATATTAAAAAACAAAAATTAAGTTTTGATACATATACAGGAGGAAATTTACTAAATATCTCCATGTAACATGATCTTTGATTAATATCCTAATTATTCTCGGCATACAACAAGAATTGATTATTTCAACCTATACATTGTATTTTTGGCTATTGCTACAAATATACCCATGCAACCTATGACTGGTTTTGTGGTCCATGGTCAAACACACACACACACACACACACATTGTTTTTTGTGATTTATGGGGACTCTCCATAGGCGTAATGGTGTTTATACTGTACAAACTGTATGTGGTATTGTCCTACACTGACCCTACACCT
>JAUMHE010000080.1:14073190-14095210 GCA_032359235.1 Enteromius mattozi | reverse complement strand
ATATATATATATATAGTCGTTGTAATATATACAAATAATATCTATGTATAGGGGACCATCATTGTTTTTTTTTAGTAGTAATTCAATAAATAAAATAGTTTGTCATAATGACAGTGTCATTCTTTCAACGAGTGAAATTTCAAATACAATGTATTTTTTGTTATATGCTTGTCAATTACATTACTGTGATTTTTTTTTTTTGTAATAAACCAAAATCAGCTTTACATTCTCTTTTTAATATGAATTGTGTAGTATAATGAATTTGAAAATTTTTAATATCAGTATAAAGTTTAAAACTCTTCACTTCTTATATAAAACATAATATATCAAGCATTAAAGAAACATTTGACTGAAAATAAAAATTAGCTACAAATGCACTCACCCTCACGCCATCCAAGATGTTGATAGGGTTGTTGCAGTGAATGGGTGCCGTCAGAATGAGAGTCCAAACAGCTCATAAAACATTGCAATAATCCACACAACTCCAGTTAAAGCCTTCCAAATCAAAAATGCTCATGTTTGTAAGAAACAAATGCATCATTAAGATGTTTTTAACGTCAAAAAAACTGAGTGAGTGGTTGAGCAAATTCTTTTCAAATTTATTTTTTGATATGTTTGTCTTGAAATAGCAATTATGGACATTTAATAATATATAATTTATGATTACGCAGTATATCACAATGTTTAAAAAATTACCATATCAAACTAGAAGCCACACGTTTTATAGAATGAGCCTTAACCTATGATGCTGTCCAACTGTTTTATAAAGCGGGTTGACATCAGTTGTTAAAAAGTACTTATCTTTCCAAAAGTCAAGATGTAGACATTTCTAAAAGTCATAATGATATTTAAATCCCTAAACATCTAATATACAATTTCCTATTCCTCCACCCACATATAAGTGTTCCTCTCTTCAAACAACACCAATAGGCCTTAATGAGACATAATCTGGATACAGTTACTGGATACTGTCTCACATCCCAGTGATGTTTGTCCACTTTTAGTTAATGTTTAAATGGAAGTTTACCTAACAAGTCATTGTCTGTTCCAGAAAGCACATATTTGTGAAGTCACAGTTGGAACTATGATTTTCATGTTAAAGTGAGTCAACACTGTTTATTTTTCTCCATATAGGTGTCCGTTTCATTAGAGTTATGGATTTCACAGTGGCTAGCATTGCACCTACTGGTAAGTAGCCTACACCTTGTCTTCTAATATAAAGAGCAAACTGCTTGAAGAGCATTAAAAGTTTCCCTCAAAGGTGTGTCACTCATATCAAACAATTTATTTGAACGTTGTAATAGGCTAATGTAACACAATCTTGGCACTAGTGCTGTTTATTTTGTTTATTAATACTTGTACACTAGTCTAACCTGATCTCAATTGGGCCTAGATTATGTTTCATTGGAGGCGATGATTAAGCATTAAATAAAATCTACGCACAGTTAATGCCTAACACCGTGCCATGTTGCATTTCTCCTAATCTGATTACTCTTCAACAATACTGAACAGTTTCTCTTGCTGGAAATGGTTGTAATTCCACATTAATGCATGTAATGTTGACACACCGGTTTTGCGTGTCATCTTCAGTAATGTGTTTTTTTCTCAGGGATAGATGTTGCATCAACAAGTGCAGCTCCACCGGAAATTGACATGACTATCATTGGAGGTATAATTAACTTCTAATATATTACCTTAATGACTTTGGGTCTGGTTTGGGTCATTCCTCAGGTACAGCTTCCATTTTTGCGTCCATATTTGGGCTTGTGATCAGTTTTGCATATTGTAATGTAAGATTATTTTTTTTAAGACATCTCTTGTGTTCACCAAGGCTGCATTCATTTGATCAAAAATATAGAAAACAGTAATATTGTGAAATATTATTACCATTATTATTAAAATAATATTTTAATACTTAATTTATAATAATTTATTCCTGTCATTACAAAACTGAATTTTCAAACAACCATTACTTCAGTGTCACACAATCAAAATAAATTGTAAAGTTATATATAGCCAACAGAATTATGTGTAAAGGGGACCATCAAAATGAACTGTAATCTTGAAGAGTACTATTTTCTTCATTTGATTTATTGCATATTGCTGGCTGCTTAAAATGATTTTTCTCTTCTCTTTTAGTGGTAATTGCCCTGATCCTGCTGACCCTTGTTATCTGTGGGATCCTGCTGTACAGATACCTGTGCCACAGTAAGGGTGTGTACAGAACCGCAGGTGAGCCTGCTCCAGGAGTGGACCCTGACCAGGTCTACAATGACACCGTCACTGAAAACAAGAAGGAGTACTTCATCTGAACTGCTTCGCATCAGAGTGATTGAACCCGTGATCAGTACTCATAAACTGCTGCAGACATCTGAACAGTGACTGTAGAGAGGTGTATGTGCAAGACATATGGGACTTAAACCACTAGTCTGTGCTGTATGAAAGAATGTTTAGTTGAAGGGATACAGGTTGAGTTTTATGTTGGGAGGATAAGCCAGAAGTAAAAGTTAGTTTATTCATGAGGTCAGTAAGCTCACCATCGTTTACTTTTCGTATGCTAAAGTTACTGTCAGTTACTGGGACAATCATTATTTTCCCTGTCAAATTGTTAAGCCTTTGTATATAGTTTATAGGTTACTCAAAGAAAAAAACAACAACTCTAAACTCGCTGCTTCATCAGAAATTACAAGAAAATTCACATGCAGTAGTTATCATCAAATTATGGAATTATTATCAGTTATTACTAGCGTTCAGTTAGCGTAAGTGGCACTGCACCTCAATCAAATGGCAAACATTAGAGGCACTGTACACATTTGGTTTTATTCAGTTATAAGTCAATATAGTGTTAATTTGTGACTTTTCATGGCTTTTCCCTTTGATTTCTTTGCTACTTTTTATTTTCTTATTATTTATTGGCAGAAATCTTACATTTATGAATAGTTGCCCACTATTACAGTGCCTTGTAAAACATTAAAATGTATTTCTTTTTATTTTTGTTAGACATTTTGTAATTCAAAATGTACTTTTGTTACACAAGCATGCTGTAACAGTGCCAAATATAATACCTCTGTCATTATTTGTAAAACATACACATGCTGATCATAATATCAGATGCATATGATACTTGATATTGTTGTGTGCAGGGTTACAGTTGCATGTTACGAAAGTGAATGTAATTTATATATCTGATTCTCAGTTACATTTTTTAATTGCATCAATATGATACTGCAGTTATTGATTATAATGTAGTGTCTAGCTAGTTGAAAATTGCTAGTAAAACCAAAATTAAGATTTAATTCGAAATGAATCCTGTGCTAGTTTTGTTGGTGCAAAAATTATATTTTGTATTATATTTAAATTCCTTTTAAGATTTTGATTTTGGATTGACAACAATATAATCTCCAAGATCTTGAGTCATTATTGCATTGGGGTGAATGTCAATTGGTGAGGTAACCCTCCAAATATACAACCCAACAGACAAGTATATAAGCATGAAACACTAAAAGACATATTACAACACAGATTGTCAAAATTCAAAATAGCTTTTATTCTAAATTTTGTTTTATACTTAAGGTTTAGTATAAAAAAAGTTAAGTGCACCACATTTTCATTGGAGACCATTTTGTCATGTAGCAAACTAGGAAGGACCTCGGTTCCTTGATGCTGCAGTGTGCATCCATTCTAACCCATCACAATCTTTTTATATTATATATAGAAAAAAAAAATCAAGAGGGTTCCCTGAACTGTAGTGCCCACATAGACGTATACCATCCAATGACTGTCATGGTATTGAGGCTCAAGATAAGCAGTGTATCCGCTACATTGCATACACAAACACACGGTGCCACATGCCATGATAAAATGCTGCGCTAAGATGAAACAGATATTGAGTTCTGAAGGCTTTGCCCTCGTGTTTTTTATTTTGCCTTGTGTTATTTTCCTAGCAAAGTAAGAATAAATGAAATGGGATTAAATAAGGAATGGCATAAAGTCAGGTTAGGAAACTACCAGGTCAGAAGCCTACATCGCAGAAAATTATAGAAATGGTGCTAAGGCAATGCCAGCATACTTGGCATGTTTATTTTTTTTTTAAACATCAAAAACATTTTTTTCTTTTATTTGCAGAGAGAAAATCTACCTGAATGGTCTTTTTTTTTTTTTATTCAAATGGGCAAAACCTTTAGAACGGTACAGTAGTGTCGGATACCCAGTGATGCACCTGATACACGCAAAGCCTAAAAATGAACCCCATTTGCCAGGCTAGCATAAAATATCCTATATTTCAAAATTTAATGAGAAAATATATATGGTATACTGACCAAAATTTGATACCAGTGAATGTATGGAGAATAAACCTAAGTAAGCTTTTATAAGCATTTGACCTCTGTTCTATCTAGCTAAATAAGCAGCTTTTTAGATTCATAGTCACATCGAATACAGATAACTGTTTAAGCGAGTAGTGTCGAAGAGGAAACGACTGCTTTTGATGGTCATTCGATCACTGTTGGGAGTAGAAATGAAGATTTAGCGATTAAATAAATTAGAAGCGCAAAAAGCGGTGGAGACAACTGCTGGTGTAACATTCTGTGAGGTTTCCTTTTTTTGTCAGGTATTTTTCTAAATCACATTAGAGACTAAAGAAAGAGGAAAACTTTAATCCCTTGCGAAACATTTACAAATCAACACCACAATTTCTCAGCCGTTGTTTCTGCTGCTACGTATTACCGCACTGCTTTGAAAATCATCAATGCAGCGCCAATTATAACTGACGCTGTTCGTATTTAAAAGCATATGTACAAAAGAAATCTGCAAAAACATTTCAGAATTGGTTGACAGTGCACATAAATTAATCTTGTAGTACTCCTAAAAAATTTAACAATGAAAACTCTTTATTAAGAACAAAACTACTGAAAAGTGCATGCAGAAACATCAAGATGCAACTAGGAAACATTTATATATTTTTAAAACACAACCCCTAGAAAATGCAGTCACAGCAGTGGTGTGCTCTGCCCGGAAAGCAATCACCATCTTCTAAGTATGATATGTTCATTTATTTCAGAATGAATCTGTGTGCAGATGCACTATGACAGAAGACTTACAAAAAGCAAAAAGCTTTTAGTGCATTCTAGTCCAGATCTTTGGTACAAGCAGCTCCCCACACACAAAAACAAACAAAAAAAATGCTTGATGTGCCGAATCATTTAAAATACTGAAATTTGATTAAGCCCTGACCTCTGTAAACAACTTTACCTTTGTGGAAAATGCTAGAAATTTTGTGTAGAAGCACATATAGCTGGAACACACACATAACACACGCTAAACTAAGTGAAATGGCTATATGTACAGCTCTGGGTATCCGACATTGGAGGGAAAATATTGAAAAAAACAAATCCTACTTTTCTGAACCAGTTTAGTTATTCTTGTTCACTCTCTCTTTTACTGCATTTAGGTTCATTCATATGTAAATTCCTTTGCTTTTAAATAATGGTGCAGTTTTGGCACCTGATAATATTTATATAAGCTTGCCCAAAGGTACGATACGCCGCCATTGTTTGAAGTTGTAAACACATCTTTCTCTTTGATTAAGAGTGCTTAAATCTGCATTTTACACATCTGACAAGACCTTAAGAATATGAACGAAAGGCGTAGGTAAGCATACTATTCAAAGAGAAAGTTTCAAGTGCATAGCTACTTTACACAGATGATCAAACTGACTCGGCAGTTCTCTTGGCATGATCTCTGGCTCAAGAAGACAACCAAAAAAATAGAAAACATACTGTAAAAATGAAGTTGTAAGAGTCAATAAAGGTAAAAATGACCTGGTCTTCACCTTAAAAGTTGTTTACTCTCTTAACTAGCCAACCGATAATTATGACATATGATCACTAGAAGTTCCAACTTACAATTATCATGCGCTTTTTAATTGTGAATACGCAATAATTGTGTTCTACATTACGTAATTGCGATATTACACAATTATATCAACAGCGGCGTATTGTACCTTGAGTAAGGGGCTCTAAAACATTACATTCCATTAGATTAAATCAGTATTGTGGCTTAGCCAAGCAGCCCCAAAGGAGGCAGGGGTGGGAGAACAGGTAAAGGGAACCAGGGAGAAGGAAGGAGGGCTTCGGTCCAGGCCCAGGGGGGTGCTCACTGTTACCAGATGGTGTAACCGCCGCTAGAGCCACCCATGAAAAAGTTGCCCTTGCGTTGTGTCATCACCACATTTGCACCTTGCATGGCTGCCATCTGAGCCGCGTTAGGGAGGTGTCCAGGTGGTGGAGGCTTGAATGTGAAGACAAAAATGTAAATTAAATATATTTCATCAGCGACATTTTCAGGCACATCTATGCCAAGAGAAAATGTGAAGTCGTAACTTATAATATATCAGAACCGACTAAACCTGAAAAAGAATTTCACACTTTGTTGACTGTTGAGTAAAGGGACAGAAGTGTGGAAAAAAATCCATCACATGTTGTGTGTAAACATGTTTAGGTTAATGGCTGACTTTGTTGATAATTTTATTTTTAGCATATTTTGATGACATGGTTAAATACAACAAATACATCTTGAACACCTAATAAACATATACAAAAAATGTTTTGTCCCTCATCTCAAAAAATCCAACCAGATTATCCAACATAAACTAAATGAAATTTTTGTGAAAATGTATGAACTTTCAGGACATCAAAAGATTATATATATATATATATATATATATAGAGTTTCTTAATTGAAAAAGAATGGAAGAAATTTAGAATTTCATCTAATCTCAGAATGAGAGTTCAAACAGCTGATTAAAGATCACAGTAAAGATCACATAACATCTTGTGAAAAGCTGCACGTTTTGTGAAACAAATTCATCAAGATGGGAGTAATGGAGTCATCCTCTGTTGTCCTCTCACATCAAAAATTTGTAAACTGTGCTTGATCTGTGCCTATTTCTCTTCTGATTCAGACAACTTTCGCTTGGAGGCATTATTAATAATTATGGACTGATTAAGGAATGATGGATTTGTTTCTTACAAACACAAAGCTTTTTACTTCACAAGGCATTAATTTACGGACAGGAGCCGTGTGCAATATTGTAATATTTTTTTCAAGCTGTTTTGAACTCTCATTCTGACGGCACCCATTCACTGCAGATGATCCATTGGTGAGCAAGTGATACAAAGCTTCATTTTTTCCAAATCTATTCTATTTCAGATTTTTAGTAAATTTCCATTTTTGGGTGAACTGTTCCCTTAATTACAGGCTGCTAAATGCATAGTATTTACTGGATGTTTACTGGGAATACTCACAGGAATGGAAGAACTGGCGCCAGGCCCAAAGCGAGCTCCAGCATCATATCCACCTTCCACCATGACGGTGGAACCAGTGGGGTACACGGGCCCCATCGGATAATATGCCATTGGGACACTAGGGGCCATAGCCCCCATTGGCACAGTCTGAGCATGCATGGGCATGTACATCTGGGTTCCAGGGTAAGCTGAGGTCATTGGGGGCATCTGTCCAGGGGCTGGCGGGGGAGCCATATACCTGGGCTGATAAACCTGTGAGGGGGAAATATTTCAAAATTTTAAAAGATTTTAATTATATTTTAATTAGCTGCACTCAAATCCATTTTAAAATGTGGTTAAACAAATATGCAACCATATAACAGTCTAAAGTTACAGTTAATGAAATTAACATTTTATCGAACAGAGATATCTTTTATTACATCACTTGTCCTGCAATTTTATATATATATATATATATATATATATATATATAAAAAATAAATATTAAGGGCTTTTGTTAAGGTTCTAAAACAGCCTATTCTGACATATTGTTTCATTTAATAATTGCTTTCCTCAATAATTTGTTATAAATCTATCATACCAGATAGAATACCTCTTTCCTCTGGGAGTTTCATGTTGTCTAGTTCATTGCTAAAATTGCCTTTGTCTGTCTGAGTGGTGCCACTTGCATCACAACAGATGATTCATCAAGCGCATTTTCCAAAAATGATTCACGTTCTCAGAAGAATCTTTAGCGGTAATCTTTAGCTATGCAGACTTAAAGAAACTTACATTTATGGAAATGCTTCTGAAGTGCTTCCAGGACGTGTTATTTTAATATAGTACTAGATTAAAACTTGACCCAAAAAAGGACTCACTTGAATGTTTTAATGAGATATCATACATTGACATAACCAAAGAAAGAGAAATGAGTACTGGTTACCTCAGAGTATGGAGGAGGGGCATCTGCATATGGAGACACCTGAGGAGGGACTTGCATAGCAGGCGGATAAACGGGTGCTGTGCTCTGCTGAGGGTAAACAGCTTGTTGTGGATATGAACCTGCATGGAGAAAAAAAAATAAAGACAGGTAATGGTTTAAAATAAACATCACAACAGAATTAATTGTAAAATAGCCAACAATATTTTGGTTTTCCAAGAGAAACCACTGAGTAGTTCTCCTTAAACCAAAGTAGATGGGCTTGAAATGTGAATTAAATCCAATAAAATACACTGGCAAAAGAATTAAAATAATTTTGAAGTGACCCAGACATGTTTTTAAAAGGTTTTGTGATATTGACCAAAACAGATATGATTATTGACAAAAAAAACAAACAAATGGATGTGGAAACGTATGTATTACAAATGGCGTTAAGCCACACACACAAACAAGCAAGAGACAAAAAAGGCCAGTCTTCACCGAGAGCTACATTACAATAGAACAATAAGACAAACGGTTCTTTAATAAATACCACACCGTATATTGATGAAACATACCTAAATTCGATTGATTAAATGATTAAACTGAAGCTGCGAGCGTCTCGCTTTCTTAATGAGGTCACCTTTCCGATCACGTCATCGCGCTGTAGCAGCCAAGCTCGTTACCCTTTACCCGTTTTCAATCCAAAACATTACCCAGTCCGCTAGAAAGAGACGCTACCGCGATAAAAATTATAGTGTATGTCAGGAGCTAGTCGATGACAGATGTTTTTGGCACACAATCAATAAGAGTTCGGTATGTAAAGTCGTTTGTTATGTAAGCCAGTTATGCTGGCTAACTCCATTGGTAGTTGCTAGGAAGCGGCTAAGCAAAATAGCAGAAGAGCGGAGATGATCGTGTATTTACCTTTGTTGTTCATTGTTCTTCACTGTAGATAGTATATTTGAGTGGATGAAAATGTATACAGACCGAGTTCTGCGTTTAAATGACAATAAATACACGGTTTACTCAAAGTTCCTCGTCTTTTTTGCTCGTTACTTCCTTGTTTTCGTCGGGCTATGCTTTGAGTATATTTGTGTTGGGAGGAGCTACGTCACGCACGCGTCAGTTTTTGGACGCCACTCCCTGTTAAAGAGAAACTCATGACTCATATTACCGCAAAAACGAAAGTCTCTGTAAGCCCCACTTTACACTGAAAAATAAACGTTATTTATATAGATAACAAAATTATGGAATGTGTATTTTGTTAAATATGTCAAATATTTGCGTTTATATGTGGGGCGGGTGTCACAGATGCAATCTGGCACAAAGGCCAAACTTCATCTCTGTAATTATAGGAGTTCGAGCCAAAGTCCAGTTACACAATTATGTATTTTCTCTAGTGGTTTTTATGTTGGTTTCAAACAGCTCTTTATATTTCTGAAATAAAACTACACTAGCAAACATGCAGACAAGGTAGATTTTAACTCAAATTTTGGACTGTGATTTCAGGTTAAGAGTACTTCTAATAAATATCAGATGAGGGCAATGTTTCATATGTCACAATTTAACATGCCACTAATTATTACAATTAGCCAATGCCATGCTGCTTCATTGTGATATCTTACCCCAAATACTGAAGTGTGACAGCATGCCCTGCTATTACTTAAGCGTTGACAGTTGTTTATGTTCTAAATCATTTATTATCTATTGACTTAAATATTTGATTTTAGTCAAGTCGCCTTTATTTATACAGTGCTTACAGATTGTGTCAAAGCACTTAACAGTATAGGAGTGTCAGTAATGTACAATGACAAGATTAAACACAATATTAGCATGTTTTATGAATTCCTGTCTACTCAAAGGAGTGATTAGTATGGACTGATTCTGCACACTTAATGAACCTAATATTGTATAACTAGGCCCTGGGATGTATGCCAAGCAGAGCAGAGGTTTCATTGAAATTGTTTCATTTAATTGCAATATTCAACCCAATATATTACTTATCAGGCGTTTAATAGCAATGATGATCCAAAGTTTGTTTTGTACCTGTGTGACTAAATGAAATGTCATTTATGCATTTTTGTGGCTAGATGCATAAAGATGCATTTAGTACATCTAAAACGGAACTTCTCTGTATTAGTTGGGGCCTGTATATTGGATGTGAACCTAATTACAGATTCGTCTGTATTCAGCAATCCCAGTACTCCTTTGAGCTCCATGGCAATATGCTGCTAATGCATGCAAATGGAAGTGTTTGCCAGCTGGCTTGGCAACAGAGGAAAGACACAGAGTGTGTATAGAGACACGGTGTCTCTTTCATGAGACAGTTCATTATAAAAAATGTGAATATGCCTTGTAAATCACATATAAAAATATGCATCAGATTTTCTCGAAAAAGGACACGAGAACATCTTATTTTGAATGCATTTAATGGTGTGCGTGAAGCTTTCTCAAAAAACATGCAATCATCGCAATAGAGATTCACATAACAATGCAACAGATGCATTTGTCTGCAGTGCCCTAAAATGATTGTCTCTGGGGAACAATCAGAGGGAAAACTGAGCTTGAAGATTAAACTGCTTGGGCTGTAGCCAAACTCTTTTTTTCTTGATTTACATTTACTATTCCTCATTCGTAAGTCACTTTGAATAAAAGCATGTGCAGTTTTGTAAGTAGTAAGTTTGTTTGTTTGTTAGTAGTAAGTATGTTTTAAAAATTGCATTTAAAATTATAATTGCCCCTTTTGTTATGTTTATTAATATTTTACATGGAATCATAATATGCCTGTATGTTTTCATTTAATACTTTAGACTTTAAGAGGTACAAGGACACAGGGATATCAATCAATGTATCACCCATCAATATTTTATATATATATATATATATATATATATATATTATTATAAAGGAACACAGCAATAGTTATAGTCATAATAATAATAATAATATTCACGATTACACTTATTATTTTGTCACAATTTTCTTAAAAGTGATAATACAAATAAATAAAATAAGTCGTTACTAATATTAGTATTAGTGCATAACTTCACATTACAGTTGTGGTCAAGCGTTTTAATAGTACAGTGAACAACTTAATTGCCTATTTTGTTCTGTTAATCTGTATATTTTACATTTTATCAAGTTAAAAACTTTAAAAACTGCATAGAAAGACATGAATATTACTATTTTAAGTACTTATACTTTAGATTTACATCATTGTTTTTTGAGAAAACAATTACAAGATTAAATTAATTTAATAAAATGAACGTTAATTAAATTAAATTAACAAGCATGAAAACATTATTTTATCACCATTATATTATATGATTAAAAATAATATATTTCTTATGAACAATAATAATTCATACAAAATAAATGGTTCTCTTTAATAATATTATTCATTTTGCTGTGAAAGCATAACCTCACACTGTGGCAATATTGCAGTCTGAATCAAGTGCAGTGAACTGCAGTAACACTGTGTACTGTCCCTTTAAGACGGCCATCGCTCCCGTTCTGTCGAGCCAGCGCCATTTTTTCAATGCGAGACTCGGCCTGCATAAATTATGTTCATGACGTAGTGCAAAAGAGCAAATTTGTGTTAATTTTTCGGCACTTTTCTGCAGATAAGGGTTTACCTTGGCTATTAAGGTGCATTTGCTTCACCGGCACGACAGTTAACGGAGAGACGTCATTAAATATTTAGTTAAAAAGAGGACCAGCGCTTTCCCGAGCCTCCTTATCAATGCAAATAGCTCTTTTGTGTGCATTCGTAGCGCGCGTCGGAAGCTGTGAGATGAATTTTTAATTATGCATATTTAAAACAAACTGTGGCAAAGCTCGCCGAAGGAGGAGAAATAAAGCAAATATCGCACCTTTCAGCGGGTAAGTCGTGAATATGATCACAGCTTGCATGTTATTTTTCACAACGCAATACGAAGTCTCGGACTCGAAATGAGTTTTTGGTTAATATGCAATGGTCTTAATTAGCATAATTTATATATTTATGATAAAGAGAAAGGAAATACATCAAATGCCGTCCCGAGTCGTGGCATATTGGCATGTGAGGATTGTGATCAGTAGATGAAGTGTGTGTCCCGTGAGGAGAGTTTTTATTATTGCATTGTGAATGTGTTGGGAGGGCTGCACTAGTACCTTACAGGCCTGCTTGATGTGAAAATGCGCAAGTCTTACATAATGCACTATTGTTTTTAGGATAATTACATGCGCACATTTTTAATGCAATACTGTGCATCTTAAATTGCACTTGCAGTGTTATATTTGAACACGCTCTGTCGATTTATACTTAGAAATAATCTGCCAGGTTTTTGAGAACTGTGATTACGTTCTGCCAGTTACCTGGATTGTAATATTTTAAGTTGACAACCTTGAGAGCGGGCGTCATAGACGTGACGTTACACACTTCACTACGTCATAATTATCTGCTTAATGTCTTGCAAAGATTTACCATGGTATTCATAGTTCTTGCCAAAACACCGGAGTATTTACAATGCCTAATGTTATTTAATGTACAGAAAATAATTGTAATACGCAATGTTATTGAAACAATGCAGAAACTGCCTCTTGTTTTTGTTTTTTTGTGACAGTGATGTGTTTACCATGGTAAATTTTGCCACAATCATATTTTACATATTAAATACTTGGTATTTATTTTGTTATAACCTAGTGAGAAAACTATAGGTGAAGAACTCTGTAATGTATTTTTTATAAGAAAAAAGTTTTTTGTATACAGTTTGTTACATTTAGTGCAACTAAACCACAAAGCAGTTTCTACCTCAATAACTTAATATTTAAATTAACATTTATCTCCTATTTTCTGAAGTGTTTCTTATTAGAAGGAAATAGTTGTTAGAATTAGTCAAAAAAATGTTGTACCTTTATAATCCAGTAGCGTATTTTACATCATACTTTTTCTTCCGTATTGTGAAGTATTTCTAATTTAAATATTTTAACTACTTACAGTTATAAAAGTAAAAAAAAAAGTGATGTGGTGCCTCTAAATCTGACTTTTTTACTTTTATGACTTAATATTTAAAATGATAATTTTCTTTCGTATTGTGATGCTTTTCTGATTTAAAATGAGATTTGTCAGATTTAGCAATGCAATGTTTCTGTTTAGTTTGTGAAAACCTAAAACCACTTGAATAAGACAATAAAACACATACAGAACATTTTGTTGACAAGACTTGTTAACTCATTCACAGAAAACAATGTATACATTTAAATGTCACTTTTTGTATGGAAATACAAAAATAGTGGGATTCACACCCGAGAAGGAAAAGGCCCACATAATGAGCCGTTCAGTCAGGTATTTGACTTGCTACAAGAAAGAATAGGAGGACAAAGGAAATGTATAATTTTTTTAGTTTGTAGTTTATTTAGAATATATTATATATAGCTATCACACAAAATAACTTGAGATTAACTTGCGAGTGCAGTTAAACAGTTTTTTAGGAGCAAACAAACTATTAAACAACACAAGAGTCAAGATGCTGTGGGTGCACTATCCAAAGTATGTATTGCAAACTTTTTAGCGTAGGCATAACCATATATATACATATCTATGGGCATTACGCAATAGCATGATCATAGAAACCAATGCACATTCCTTAAAATGAAAGAGCGCTTATGAACAGACACAAATCTGATATGAACAGTTGCGATACGCTGTGTGGACAGTCAATTATTCAGATCAGATTCCAGATATGCACAAAAACAGATTTGATCTGACAGTCTAAACAAAGCTTTTGATGCAATGAAAGTTTGTGAAAAGTCCAACTAGTAAATGTGTTCAAGTTTATGTCACAACAACACATTATCTAATGCTAATAAGAAACAGTACGTAATAGCATCACATTACTAAATATGTTCTCTGGCTCGCGTTCTGTTTTTGAGGTAAACAAGGTTTATTCAAAAAAAAAAAAAAAATGTTACTGCTTTGTGTACGAATGTGATATGAGTGTTTACAGGTCATGCGTCTCACGTGGAGATTCGTAATACCAATAGCATGAACAGTGCGTGGGTGTTATCTAATTACTGATTAATTAGTTTAGACGGTGTTGTTGGTTTCATACAAATTACTTTATTACTGAATATTTGTTTTTGGCATTGACGTTTCAAGCTTTTTATAGATATTTCTCGCATTTCTGTGTAAAGTATTCGCTGAGTTTCAGTTTCAGATTTTAGTGACACGTTTCTAAAAGCAACTCGCAGAGACGGTGAAGACTGAGAGTGCAACCTGTTTCTTTTCTTTATTTTACAAAAGCACAACGTTTTTTTTAAATATGGTGAGCATACACAAATAAAAGTACAGATTCAAGTTATATATCACTTTTATGTGTCCAATCAAAAGCGATGGAGTAAGTTTTTTCTCTGTCATCTGAAAAGGTTCTCTCACTGGCGTCTTTGCAGACCCCAGGTGGTTAAACAATGTAGTATGGAACTTCCTACCATTCCCTGAATTGTGAAAAATGGTCTCTGACCGGTGATTGTAGCAGAGGGGTTAAAACATGTAAAAGCTCTTGATGAAAAGTAAATGTAATATAATATAATTGAATTATCAATCATGGTGGAGATAACGTATCTAGTGCTGTCAGGAATTTTTATTGACCAGCATCTTTGTCTCAGGGGTACTGTGGAGCTGGTAACATCCCCTTCAACCACTATGCAGAATCAGTGATCTCCTCAGAGCTTAGACTTCATCATGGACACTGAGGATCTCCCTGCAAACAATGCGCCACTCACCGTCAATGAACAGGTATTTTTGAGTCAAGTTGTAATTCCCATACGTTTCTCGCAACTTACATAAAGTGTTACCAAAGCACAGATGTACATTAACATTTCATCACATGTCCAGCCTCATGCCCCACGTGTGTGAGTGTTCAGTCTACGTTCACAGCACAAGCAATTCTCTTCTGGTGGTGAGGTGTTTGCAGAAAGCATTGCTTATGCCGTTTTTGGCCAGGCGCTCTCGTTTGTTTGCTGTACTCATGTCACTTGTGTCCTTGTTGGGTTGGTTCTGTGTGTCCTAACGTGTGCTTGGCATCTCTGTTCTCTTTAGCCATTCACTGTCTGACTGCAGAAGTGTTTTCTCAGCTTTTAGGTTCCTGCACTTTGAAATTCCCAGCACAAGACGACCAGGTATGCACCTTCTCCAGCGTCTGTTCTGCTCTCTGTGCTGCGCTGAGCTGAGCTTCCCTCTCTGCCTGAGCCCTGCATCTGCTCCTGTGATGTTTCTCTGATCTTGACTGAAACACGATTGAGGAATGTTCTTAATAAAAAGCATTAAGCTGAGCAAAAGCTTTAAAACTGCTTCATGCTGTATTATAATACACTACCATTTTAAAAGTTGCATTTTGTTTGATAAAGTAAAAACAGTAATATTGTGAAATATTTACAATTTTAAATACAATTTCAATTTAAAATAGCTGCTTTCTATTTTAACATTTTAAAATCAGTGCTGTCAATAAATAAATAATTATTGATATTTAATTATTGACATATTAATCATTAAAGTGGTCATATGGTGTGATTTCAAGTTTTTCTTTCTCTTTGGAGTGTTGCAAGCTGTTAGTGTATAGATAAAATCCCTAAAGTTGCAAAGATTAAACTTTCAAAACCAAAGAGAGATTCTTTATAGAAGTTGAGACTTGTTCACGCCCTCCTAAAACGGCTTGTTTAAACACGCCCCCACTTTTTTACGTCACAGAGTGGGTTTAGTTTGAAACACCGCCCAAATGTTTACACAAAGAGCAGCCTATGCTAGCTGTGCTCAGAGACTAACAATTTTACCTCTGCAAGGACAGTCTGGCGCTTCTGACTCAAAACTTTTAAGTAAGTTATGTTTTCTTCTTAAAAGAACCTGCTACTTACTATTCAAACATGAGTTTGAGCAGTGAAGGGTAGTGCTTATTGTTTGTCATTTCTCCGATCACAAATGCAGACATGGTGTTATGTTTACGAGGCGCGATGCAACGCGACATGTATAAAGACAGTAGTCATGATAATCAGTAACTTAATTATGTCTCCACTGGATGCAACAAATGCCTCGTTTGTAATGTGTTTTATTTTTTTTTTGTCATCGCACCAGGACGCTGCATCACATTATGGTAAAGGGGCGTAACATTTCCGTTAGACGCTTGCAGTATTTGGCCAATCACAACGCACTGGATAGCTGGATCAGAACACGCCTCGCTTTTTTAGAACGATGAGCTTGGTACAAATCGACCCGTTTCATGGGGCGGGGCTTAGAGGAGAAACAAAAATGTACAGTATGTGAAAAATAATGTGTTTTTGCACCTTAAACCGCGTAAACACATTGCATTACACTAAATGCACAAAACAATGTTCCTTTTAGTAACATCCTATGACCCCTTTAATCAGTTATTGATTATGAACATATTAATCTCACCTAACATTAAAGTTAAGTATACATTTAAATTGCAATAATTTCATATTCAATCTTTAAATGTAGAAACAACATAAAGACAGTATTTTTTAAAATGATTGTTTAATGGCATATTTTTTTTATGGCTGAAGGCGAGTATACTACCGAAGTCTCTAAGAGATTATTCTTTTCCTAATATTTATCCATTGACTATAACCATTCCACATTACAGTATAAGTGAGAGGGATCAATTTCTACATTTTAACTTCTAATTTAAGTGAACTCAAAACAATCTTTACATAAACCTATTATAATCAATGTTATATTCACCTAAATATAACACTGCCCTTCAGCAAGTAGGTATATGCAGAAATTGAATAAAGTTATCAATAAAGTCAATAAATATACATATTGATACAAAGATATCAAATATTAAATTCTTAAGCATTGTTAAATCCTTAAAGCTACAAAAGTTATCGATTTGGACAACACACACATTTTGACACATTAAAATGTAATTTATTCCTGTGATGCGAAACTAAATATACAGCATCATTACTCCAGCCTTCAGTGTCACATGATCCTTTAGAAAACATTCTGATATGCTGATTTGCTGCTTAAGAAACATTTCTTATAATTTTGAAAACATTGGTGCTATTTCATATTTTTTTGGAAATCATGATACGTGTTATTTCAGGATTTATTTTGTAGTTTAAAAAGTTCAAAAGAATCTTGAACATTAGTGCTATACATGGACAGACAAATTTTAAAAGCTCTTGTTGACAGCAGAGTTTACATGGTCTTCATGGGCACCTGTTAACATATAAGTGCACCTGCTGGTGCAAGTTCTTAGCTAATTGTTTTTTTTTTTTTTTTCAAACTGTTGAGCTTCTTGTACAGCTGTTAAAAAAAATTGTAAATAAGGAATAATACATTTTAGGTTTTTTTTACAAAGACAATGTAATACGTGAAAATGTGCATGGATGTTTCTCCATGTTTTTTATTTTGTTCTTTTTGAGTAATGCTGCCAATGAGTACTTTGAATTAAAATGGACAGTTTGAAATGAGCTACAAAAATTAAAACATCTGCTCAAACGTTTTTCTTTTTTTTCTTACATTTTCTAACTTTGTTGTCTTTTCTTGGACTGATAGTGATAGATGTTCTATTCACACTCAGCCATGGCTTTTTTATTCCGTGAACAATTGTTCATTAACAGGATGGTTAAGAGTCTTATCTCATGTTTTGAAAAAGTATTTTTAATTTCTTTACTTCTTAAAAATCGCTGTCACCTTTAACAACCAAATAAAAATCACAATAAATTCATTGCATACATTTAATATATCGCCCCACTCTAGCTGCAACAGTTTCTTGCTCTTTTGCTCAGCAAATGTCACCAATAATTTAATAAAATGTCTGAGAGATCAGAATATTCACACAGGTGTAAACTCCATACTGACCATGGCCCATTTCATTTTGTCAACTCTGCCCCTCATTACCCCGAACAGGAGCACGTTTATAATCAGTTCCTAACACCTCTTCTTTCAGGTCATTGTCATGTCAGGACAGGAGACCATCCGTGTGCTGGAGGTGGAGGTGGATACAGCCTTGTCCTCTTCGGGGGCTGATGGGAAGGTGGACTCAGGGGGCGAGGAGGCTGCTGTTCAGACCCTGGATGTAGCTGAGGAGGCTCCATTGGACAGTCCAGTAACCACAAGCACTACCACAGCTGGTGAGACTAATCAAATTGACTGATATAAATAGCCACATTAGTTTGGTATCATAGCAACCAAGTATTCAAAGCCACCACCATCAAAGAGGCATTTGTTGTCATAATTGTAATAAATGCATGGCTTGAAAGAGACGCCACCATTGATTATGTTTCCTATGCATGGAAATATCAGGGCTAATTTTTTTTTCAGCAAATCTACCTCTCTTTACATTTAGTGACTATGGAGGTCTCAGCACCTGCAGTGCAGACCATGGTCTCAAAAGCCTCAATCAGTGTGTCTCCCGCCCAGCCACAGACCAGCCTGCCCATCACTGTCCAGACCTGCCCACAGGTGATCTCCAATTTCATTTTTTGCTGTTTAAAAAATTAGGGGCCACTTTCAGTGTCATTTTTGTCTCAAGCTCTTGATCATTTCTGACTCTGGTCTTAATATCTTAATGAACTCAAGGATGTTCATATCATAACATTTCTAACTTTCTTAGTGAACATGTACAAGTGATCCACTAAGCATTATGTAGTGCAGAAATCTTAATATAATAATAAATAAATAATAAATAATTATGTCTATGGTAGCGATCAAAATAGAACAAATCACCTTTTGAAAGCAATTTTTACATCAAATAACAGTTGTTGATTACATTATAGATAACATTGTTTTTCCACTAGGTTGTGGTTTAGTGACAACATTTATTTCTGATTGAATCATTAATTCGAGAGATTTGTTTAAAATGCTGATTCATTTAGTAATGGAAAAAGTGAAGTATTTAAGACTGAATCATTGAATCATTCATTCAGACATTTTAATTTTTTTAATTATTATTCATTTAAATTTAATTAAACATTTTTTAATAGAACAAGGCAATTAATGCTCTGTCACAGCCTCTAGTAAAGTATGTTATTTTGCTTAGTTCAGAATCTCTATTTGATTATCATGATACTGAGGGATACCTGGTTCTGTAAAGGTTAAAAACACCTGTTTAAATTAATTAGTTTATAATTTTGGTAATTTTTTTATTTTATTATTATGTACATACCATTATAGTATTTATAAATATTTTAAATTAGCCTTTTTTCAATGTATATTGTGATGTTTAGTAGTACATATTTTTGTTGCTGTTGTTTTAATGCGTTTTTATTTAGCTTTATTTTGTTTTTGTTTTAGTAATTTCAGTACTTCAGTTTAAAGGTCTGTAATTAAAAAAAGGACCTTATTTTCACATCCATAGCAAGCGTTTTGATAGGGAAGGATGACGAATAGGAAAAAATACATACAAAAATTGTGTGCAAGGACTTTTTGAAAATAGGCTAATTTTCCAACTCCCCCAAATTTAAACAGTGGAGTTTTACCATTTTTAAATCCATTCAGCTGATCTCCAGATCTGGTGATAGCACTTTTAGCGCAGCTTAGCATAGATCATTGCATCCGATTAAACCGTTAGCATCTATCGCTCAAAAATGGCATACTAAGACTGGCAGAAAATTAAAAGTTGAGATTTTCTAGGACGATTTGGCTAGTTCCTTAATTATTTTGCCAGAATGAGAGTATAGTTCCTAGCCATATCAGCTTATCATTTTCCGACAGTCTTAGTACACAAAATATAACTACAGAAGAGTAAAGTTTTAAATAGGAAAAATATCAATACTCTTTGGTAATTATTGAGCGAGAGGTGCTAATGGTCTAATCAGATTCAATGATCGATCCTAAGCTATGTTTAAAAGTGCTATCGCCAGACCCGGAGATCGGTTGAATGGATTTTAAAACGATAAAACTTAACTGTTTAACTCTTGGGGAGTTGGAAAATGAGCCTATTTTCAAAAAAAGTGGAATGTTCCTTTAAGACTGGACTAAATTTCATGACTTCAGCATCTTTTGAAAACCATTTTAAGGGTTGACTGTGTGTGATGCGTTGTTTAATATATTTATTACAGTTTGTTTCATTTAGTTGCAATGGAGAGTTGTTGTTTTTTTCTGTTTGTTTAATGTTATTTCAGTTTTTCTGCTAACGAAACTGATTTATAATGGTGTTAAGTGACTATAACAGCATTGATGCAGAATGTCAGAAAAATACCTATAAATGTCAAAACATTTGAAAAACCTTTGTCAGGATAATTAAATCTGTTTGCCATTACCCTGCCAGGTCCTGACTCAGGATGGCTTGGCCTCTCTGATGACTGGCATGCTTGCCCAGCAGGGTTCTCTGGGTCAGCCCCTGCTCATTCCTCTGAGTATGGCCGGATCTGTGGGGGGTCAGGGGGGTCTGGCAGTGCTCACCTTACCCACCGCCACTGTAGCCACACTCCCTGGTCTCACTGCAGCCAGCCCTGCTGGAGGACTGCTGAAGCTGCCGTTTGCAGGACTGCAAGGTATGGTGCTCCTGCATATTTTGTGCAAAATGTCTTTAAAAAGTGCTTATATTAATTATGTTGCTATGTTATTTAATTTAAAATACATGAATTAAGGGCAGCATTTAATATTTATATGAAATGGTGACTTGTTCAGGCCAGTCAGCAGTTCAAAATAATGAACATTTTAATGGTACAAGGAGTTTACTGAGCAGAAAATCTGTTTCTTTTCGACTGTTACAATAGCTTGTTTTTCTTTTCCAGCCGCTACTGTGTTGAACTCTGTCCAGACGCAGCTGCAGTCACCTGCGCAGGCGGTCCTGCAGCCCCAGGTGTCTGCTCTGCAGGCCGTGCAGCCAACGCAGACCACGCCAGCCACCACTGCATCTTTTGCTCAGAAGGTGTCAGAGCCCAGTGCCTCGGTCGCAACACTTCAGACTGCAGGCCTGTCCATCAACCCCGCTATCGTGAGTAGAGAGCACTTCTGCTGTGAATGGAAACATGTAATTGGGTTCACTTGCTTCATATATGTGGAAAATTGGATTTTAAAATTGGAATGTGCAATATATATTACAAAGGTACTAAGGGTACTAAGCAGTTTGAAAAATGTATTGGCTAGTATTGGATATTCAAGAGGTAGTTTTTTGTTTCATATCAGCAATTCATCTGAAAAATGTGTTGGATTTATTATCTTTTTATATTTACCTCATATACATTTAAGTAATTGATTAGGTGCGTTGGAAAAAGACAAAAAAGGGTCAAATTTCAAAGCACATTTTGTTTGTTTATTTAGTCAGTCTAAAGTTGAGTAAAGTTTTGGGCCAGATTTACTAAACAGGGCAAATTAGCATTAGAGCACATTTCCATAAAAGCGCCGATGGGAGGGGAAAATTCTGTGTGTTATTTGCTGACAATGCACACATTAAAGAACACAGACACAGCCAGATCATTTTCATAATGACCAGCGCAATCCACCAAGAGCAGTTCAAATTACCAACTGCTTTAAGACATGCTTTTTGGGCGTTATTACGCAAATACCAATAATTTGATGAGTGCAAAGGTTAGTAAATTGTGATTCATTTTAATACTCTCCTCCCATAAAGTTTGTGTCTAAAAAGGGAAACTCCTACTAATGTAAATTTAATAAGGTCAGGCGCAAAAATAACTCTGTCCCTGCCTTCACAGTGCGTGCCTTTAGTATTTTAAAGCCAAAAGACAGTTTCGGCCAATACAAGCTGTTATTAAATGTGGTCATTAGTATTTCAGGGGCTCGTTCTTCGTACCTCGCTAACTCAGTTAGCTGGATTTGATTGTTGACAATTTTGCATGATCTTGGAT
>JAUMHE010000080.1:14056951-14072207 GCA_032359235.1 Enteromius mattozi | reverse complement strand
GACGCGCAATAATCCTAGACAACTCAATCCAGCTATACTAATCATCAACAACAGGTGCGTTCAGAGAACCAGATTAGTGAGCTCATAGTTAGCGTGATGATCTCGTCTTAGATGTCTCAATTCATCTCGGATGTTTTAAGCGACGTACGAAGAACGAGCCCCAGGGCTTGATTACTGACAATTATGTTTGAATACTTCCGTTTAAAATGTTTATAAATCTTATTTCTGACTTCAATTGACTTTAGATAATAATAATAATAATTTTGTTCTTCGTTATTCATTTTAATTGTTTTATAGTTTTGTAGATTATATATATAAGAAGAAGAAGAAGAAGAAGAAAGAAGGAAACAAGGAAAGATAAACATGTCATAAATAATATGCACACTAGATAGAAATTTCTATGGAAATATTCTAAAATCTTAAACTTGCCTTAAACTCATCTAAAACACTCTCCTGCTGCTATACAAATGCATCTAGTCTTTAATTACTAAAGATAATTTCATAATGAATTCAGTCTAATCT
Source organism: Enteromius mattozi (assembly GCA_032359235.1). Classification (NCBI taxonomy): domain Eukaryota; kingdom Metazoa; phylum Chordata; class Actinopteri; order Cypriniformes; family Cyprinidae; genus Enteromius; species Enteromius mattozi. The sequence continues at coordinate 14,071,685 of JAUMHE010000080.1, read as the reverse complement.
AATCAGGAGTGTTCTTTCCGCCTTCAGATTAGTGCAGCTTCTCTGGGAGCTCAGCCTCAGTTCATCAGCTCTCTTACTACAACTCCCATCTTCACCAGTGCCATGTCTAATGTGGCAGGACTCACAGGTCAACTCATTACCAATGCACAGGGCCAGGTTAGTATTACATTTAAATGAATTTATTAGGCACATTTTTCCTAAGGGAAAGACTTCTCACACTATTTTTACATATCAGTCTCATTATTTTCATACTCATGTTTCAGGTAATTGGAACACTTCCCCTACTTTTCAACCCAGCTTCACTGGCTGGAGCTCCAGCGGCCTCTGCGTTACCTGCTCAAGGCCTGCAGGTCCAGACCGTGTCCCCACAGCTGCTCCTCAACTCCCAGGGCCAGATCATTGCTACGATAGGAAACAGTCCAACAGCTGCTGCCCCGTCTGCCACCTCCGTCCTCCCCAAAGCCACTGTGCCCCTAACACTCACCAAGACCAGCACACCGGTACTGAAGTGCTGCCCACTGTGGCTCTTCATTATTCTGTAAACACACAATAAACATTTTATGCAGTCTGTGCACCATTTTTGTACCTTATTAAAGATAAATATATATATGTTTTGTATACATAGCACCTAAGAAAACTCTAGCAACTGCTTGGCATCCATCTAGCAATGCCCTGTCATCCATTTATAATGCTAACATAGGATCATTGTAAAATTTGTTTCCAAAAATGTATCCATACATATAATTAAAGTGCCCTTATTATGGCTTTTTTAAATGCAGTGTGCAACACAAGTGATTGAAAACACCCTGCAAAGTTTTAAATCTAAAAGTGCACTGTGTATGACGTTTTTGTCTCTCAAAAGAAAGACTCATATTGACATCATCCAACATTAAATATGAACATTAAATACCAACAACTGTTAACATCAACATGAAACATTAGCATATTGCCCGCCCACTTCTTGACCTGGGAAAACTTGATTTTCACATTGGTCTTATTGAAAATGCATATTTATTATTTGCCACTAGGTGTCACTTTTGGTGCATTAAAAACTCACAAACACTCAAACCAATCACTCGAGGGATTTGGAAAAGCGAATCGTTGAACAAATCGTTTGGTAGTCGTTGAACAATTAAGGTAAAAATAAATGCATATTATAAAAAAAAAAAAGAAAGTGTTTTTTGACCTTGCATACATGTCAACCCGTTGTATATGAACCTTTTGAAACCCATAATAAAGCACTTTAATTAACCCCAGTTTCAAGTTGAAATAAACACTAGTGGCATTAAATTTCAACAACTGTTGATTACAGGGCCATATTATTGAGTAATAATGACTTATTTTCCCACTTAACCTCTTAACGCCACTCAGCAGACGTTTAATTTCTAAACTGGCATGATACATACAACAAACAGTGTAATAAAATGTTGGATCTGTTTCAGATAAAACTGAACAAGCTTTTAACGCCACTCACAGAATGCGAAATATTTGTAAAATGATTGTCATATTTGGTGATGGACTGTGATTCATTCTCTAGGGTCCTATTGGGAAAGTGGCTCCATCTAAAGTCATTATTGCTCCCCAGCCGCAGGTGGTTAAATCAGTCACATCCCTCACCTCGTCCGGTGCCATCGCCTGTGGAGACATGCCTACCGTAGGGCAGCTTGTCAGCAGTAGGTTACATTTTTCTGGTACTTTACTTGCTTTTACAACCTTCTTCAGTTACATAATTGAAGGAGCAATTCTGTAAGGTGTGTTTAGATCAGATTTCAGTTTTGAAGATTGATGTTTCAGAGACTTGTGGGTAAATTACTCATGTTTTTTATGATCTGGAGAGGATCCAGAAGTCCTAATTCAATTTTTGTTTTCATTAGAGCCACAGTCTGTGAATGAAGAAGAGGCCATTAATCTGGAGGAGATCCGAGAGTTTGCCAAGAATTTTAAGATTCGACGACTCTCTCTGGGGTTGACACAGACTCAAGTGGGTCAGGCTCTCACTGCTACGGAGGGTCCCGCCTACAGTCAGTCAGCCATCTGCAGGTTATTCTCTTTTCTATCTGCTCTTTGTTTCTGTCTGTCTTTACTTTTCTTAACAGGACAGATTGGACCACTCCTATCCTGTTTAGGTTGTGTAAATTGTGCCATTAAAGAAAAAAAAAGAACTAGTGACACATAAGGTTCTTCTTTGTATCCAGTATTTTTGTCATGAAGTGTAGTTTATTCAAAGCTTATATATTAGGGGTGTAAGGGTAAGCAAGAATTGATGATTCAGTGCATACTGTGGTTTTTGAAGTCACGGTCCTCCTTTTTTATTATTTTAAGATATACATTACTGAACAGTCAACAAATTTATTTATTTTTTTAATATTACCATTTACATAACTTGTCTGTCATAACTTGTTTTTATTACATATTTAAACATACATTTAAACATTACTAACAGGTTAAGTCAAATATAATGAACATATAGGCTAAGGCAGGGCTGTCCAAACTTGGTCCTGGAGTTTAGCTCCGACTTGCCTCAAAACACCTGCATGTTTCTAACATGCCTAGTAAGAACTTGATTAGCTGCTTCAGGTGTGTTTGATTAGGGTAGGAGCTAAACTCTGCAGTTGGGCCTCTGGGCTAAGGTAATTATTATATTTAGCAAATTGCTTTTCTCTACACTTAATTTCTCTGCCAAGTTGATGAGTGGTGGACACGGAATGACTCTGAGCAATTACATAGGACATGAGATGGTCATTCATTTTTCTTATGCTAATTATTAGTAAAGAGGAAGGGATGATCGCATTCACTCACATTCCTGACTGCTGTTTAAACTATTCAGGAGGAGAGGAAGTGCGCACATGATCTACTGGTCTTCTCCAATTTTAATAGTAGTGTCAGCACAAATAAACATGAATGAATATCCGAAGGTATGTTAAAGTGAAGTGACATGTGGCCAAGTATGATGACCCATACTCAGAATTTGTGCTCTGCATTTAACCCATCCAAGTGCACACATAGTAGTGAACGCACACCTGGAGCAGTGGGCAGCCATATTGCTACAGTGCCCAAGGAGCAGTTTAGGGTTTGGTGCCTTGCTCAAGGGTCTTACAAAGTTGTGGTATTGAAGGTAGAAAAAAAGCACTGGTTTATCACTGCCTCCACTTACTTTCCTGCCGGACATGAGACTCAAACCCGCAACCTTCAAATTACAATTCTGACTCTCTAACCATTAGGCCACAACTGCCCTAAAAGATGTTAAAAGAAAGAGTACAATTTACCAAAACCCATATCCTGCCCTATGTGAACGCTCAATTAGTGTTTAAACACACGAAAGAAGTCAGTATAACAGCTGGTAAACAATGTTACGCAACGTCACATTTACTTCATACTGATTCATCAAAATTGAGATTAATTTCCATACATGAAGATGTTAAAACAATGTTGTCCACATGTGTTACACAAGACCTGTACTGAATTTTAAATGGACGTGCACTGTACCATGTATCAACCATCCATGTCCATTTAATGTTTTGCATTAAACTTCATTATCCTGTGTGCCTCTTGTTTCAAGATTTGAGAAGCTTGACATCACTCCTAAAAGTGCCCAGAAGCTAAAACCCGTCCTGGAGCGCTGGCTGGCAGAGGCTGAGCTTTGGAATCAGAAAGGTCAGCAGAACTTGATGGAGTTTGTGGGCGGAGAGCCCTCCAAGAAGCGCAAGCGGAGAACCAGCTTCACGCCGCAGGCCATCGAGGTCCTCAACACTTACTTTGAGAAAAACTCCCTTCCCACCGGCCAAGAGATTACAGAGATTGCCAAGGAGCTGAATTACGACCGAGAGGTGGTTCGGGTCTGGTTTTGTAACCGTCGACAGACTCTGAAAAACACTAGCAAGATCAACGTGTTTCAGGTCCAGTAGGGCTACGGTACGTCTCTTAGAGGGCAAAAGAAGAACTTTTTGGACGTTGATGTTTTGGTGCTAGTTGCAAAATGACTGAAATGACTGACTTGCTGTTGTGATGAAGCCAGCGGCACTCAAATTGTGTACGGTCCTAGAATAGTACCAAACTCTTTCTGTTGTTTTTTTTTTTTTCTGTTGGTTTCCTTTTTGCTGCATGCAGAGTGACTTTTTGCCATCCCATCACAATTTTCAATGCTGAAGGGACTATCTAAAATATGGAAGAAGCTACGAAATCCTGTAGTTGCTGTTTTTATAGATAAAAGGAAGCTTTTCATTTATGGCATAAAAAAGAAAACATCTAAAATTTTCTCCCTCGCTTAATGTTTTTTTTTGGCCAAAACTAAAGTTAACCATTAAAATGTATTTTTGCTGTAGCAACAACAGCTATGGATTTTGACTGCATATAGTACATTTAGAAGGTTTTCTTCTTCTCTTTTGCTGTAAACTTGAAGCTATGCTCATAGTTTTTGTTGGTCGTTTTTACCTTCCAAGAAGTCCATCTTTTTTTTTTGTTCAGTTTCCAAGAGTGGTTCCCTGTCTTTGTGCTTAAATACTGTAGCTGTGTTTTGGTCAATGGACAATCATAGTACTTTGAATCAGAAAGCATGCCCTGCTTTTATGTGGCAAAATCCAATTATTCTTTTTTGGCTGTCATCATAATTTCATATTCAGAATTGTATGATTTCAACTGTTATGTCTGTCTGTTGGTTCAAATAGGAAACTAACTGTATCGGAGATTACAATGACTGATGTAGAATATGTCCTATGGATTTTACTGTTACTGTTTTTGCCATGATCAGTCTAGTACAGCAGATCTTAATATCAGGAGATGCTATTGAAGAGAGACTTGCATTTATATCTATATGGGGCACTTAAGTAACATTAGATGAAGAGATGAACATTTGTTTTAATGTTGATGGATGAGCCGTCAAACAAGTGTTAAAGGATATTACTAATATAAAGGCAGTACTTCATGAATGAATTTGGATTGTGCTCTCTTTTGTACTCTGTCGCAGCAATATTCCCAGGTCATATGAACATTTCCCCATTTAGTAAAACAGTCCAGACAGAAGTTTGTTGTAACATGTTTCACATGTTTGTTCTAAGCATAAAGCTATATTGTTCTTATGGACCTTCAGTATTTATCTAATGGATTGTTTTGATTGGTACAATGCCATACATTTACATTTTAATGTTGTGAAGAACGAATGATATTAGACATAGTGTTTTAACTAATGGTATACATAGATAACATGAAAAAGCAGCGTCTGGTCCACAGTTTAATCTGCACAGAGCTTATCGATTTTAAAATGGTGCATAAATGCATTTACAGATTATAAACAATTGTATGGTACTCCATTAACTATATTTATTTTGTATCAATTGTAATGTTTGGTATTAACTTGTTATTTGAATAAATTAACACTAAACAGACTCGTTGTATTTGACTTGAAAATCTTGGTAAGTACCATGTGACATATCGCCAGTCATGAATATATTCATTAAGACTACAAAGAAAGTTAACAAATGAATTCTCAGAACACATAAGTAACCCATGGACGTGAAAGTATGTGGATGAAGTTAATTTCAAATGACTGTCCCAACAACTTGAAGTTAATATGTTGCAAGGAATGTTTTGTAGGCTTTTGAGTCTTTGGTTTTACAATTGTTACACTGTACCAGGGCCCTTACCACCATAATACTGTGGGTTTTTCAAAATTAAATCATGCTAAACTGTTTTTCTACATGTGCTCACAAAGATTTTTCCTAACAAATACCATAGATAGAAAGCATGATGGAAATGAGGAGCAATCCATGGTTTTCATGGTTTTTCTGTGGTCTTAAAATAGCACTGATAAACCTATTGTTACTATGCAAGAAATAAAATTGCCATTGCTATGGTAACTATATTTGTCACCAAATTACCATCATTGCATTTATAGCCTTTCCTGAAATCATAATATATGACATCTTTAAACAGTGTATGCATTCAAAATTTAAAAAAAAAATGTTTTTTAATTTATCTATTTGAAAAGAGCATGTGACTAATGTCAAGTGACAGTTTTATTGTTGCAATAGCTGTGATTTTTCAGCAGAATTAATAGTGACGCCAGACATTTGGCCACTTTTTTGAATTTGATTAGTTTACTGATTTTTAGTCAATGTATGAAGTCTGTCTCAAACTCGCAACGGTCCTGGCAGAGCAAATACAAGTTATAGTAATGACTATAAAGTGATTAAATCATCTTTATCCTACAGAAATCATTCTAATATGCTGATTTAGAGATCAATTATTATTAAATTATTATTACTGAATAATTTTGAATCCTTTTAAATTGTAATAAAATTGTACAGTATTAATGTCTTACTCTATTTTGATCAAATAAATGCAATTTTGGTGAGAAAAGGAAACATTCAAAAACATTTTAAAAATCGTAATTAATCTAAACATTTGACACCCAGTGTATATCTTGGATATTTACTGTTTTCTGCATTTTCAATGTTGAATATTTAGCTTTTTTACACCAGAACAGTAATACGTTAGTCTTGTGATAAAACGAAGAAACAAAGTGTTCAATGAAGATGGTTAAGTTGATTTTAGCTTGTAAATTTGTCTACTTTTTAGGTGGTCTTGACTACAACACCTTTTGAATCTGTATCTATTAATTTATAATTTATTAACACAATTTCCCTGCTGAAAAATTCTAATGGTTTCAACCACAAATACCATTACCAACATCACAAACCATCAACCATTTACTATTAAAACTATGTAAAATATGTTCCCAGTATGTTTTGAAACACATTCTGATAGGATTTAGCCACCAATAAAGGCAACAATTTACCAGTAGAGAGTCCCACAGGGTCCTTTACAGTTTCTGTTAAAACCAATACAATTGTATTTGTTATTAAATTATGAATCATTTATTAAAAGTGTAATTTGTGTTTCTTAATGATAAACGTCCTCCTTTGTTGTCATGGGAAAAACAGCACTTAACCTCCATAGCGATAGGGGTCGCTAGTACGCTCGAGCCGCTCGCTGTTCCAGCCGTTAGTGAGGAAGGCTACTGCGGATATTACGGCAATTTCTACAGAGTAGAAGAGTAAACAAACATGTAATATTATACGCAAGACATTTTTCTATCAAAATCCATCCTATCTTCATCCTATAAAATTTCTTCGAGTTTTTCGCAGCGTCGTTACTTTTTACAGCGACCGGTGAAAGAAATTAACCTTCTTTCGAGCAAAAAGTTGTCTTGCCAAAAGGACGACGGGTGGAAAAATGGCGTGAAACGATGAGCTTTACCGCATTCTTTATCTGACTGCTGTCAGAGGTAATTTACACTCTTATTATGCTGTTTATGATAAAACAAACACTTGTTAAGTTTGTGCCCCCATTTGACTTATGTAACGTAATAAATGTGGTTTCCATGTGCAGGTCTGTAACGTTACATGCTCCTAAATCTAAAGTCATTTTGAGGACTCTTTAACGTCATATTTGATCAAGTAATAATACTTAAGGCCTTTCTTAAATAACCATGAACGTATTTTCCAGTTCACAATAAACATTGTGTGTAACTAATACATGTTTTTCCCTCTTCTTTTTTTTTTAGGCAAGTGTCTGTGATCATCCCTAAACCCAAAGGGAGACTGTCAGGACTGTGATTCATTTGCTTATAAGTTCACTTGAATAAAGCGTCTTAAGTCATGGCTTGGGCTCTGAAACTACCTCTGGCCGATGAGGTGATTGAGTCTGGTCTGGTCCAGGACTTTGATGCCAGTCTGTCAGGGATCGGGCAAGAGCTTGGAGCTGGTGCTTACAGCATGAGGTCAGTTTGTGTACTAACTTATTCTCTTTTTTTGGTTTAGGTCATTTCAGATGATCGGTGTATTCTGAGACCTGTTGGTGCACTGTAAATGTAATCTCTTGTTGAATTATAGCTCTTTAAGCACTGCATATTCAGGTGATTTGCGTTTTTGCCTTATTGAGAACTGTTGTTTATTCTGTTTTACACGCTTACTGTGTCAAAGTCAGCTTCTTCTGCTGTACTGTTTAGAATGTCATGATGAATGTGTTTTGGCACATTTTGTGTCTGATCTTCTAGAGAGGCACACTCTGTGTCTTGTATTCCCTTACATAACTGTTGTGCAGTAATTTAACCATTTGGAAAAGTACAGGTCTGTTTTTGTTGATGTTATTGTGCATAGGTTTAATTAACAATTTGAAGTTCTGTATGACATGACTGCAGTCTGCATCTAATATTTTCTTCTGCTAGTTTTCAAAACAAAAAGCTTTGATTTTAAACGGTTAAAGTAAATGCATTCCTGTGTTTATAGGCAGAGTTCCTCTGTCTAGCCTCACAAGTTGGTCTCCAGGTAACAAAATAGTTGCGTGTTGTAAACCACATGTTCCAGTCCTGCTTTGCCATCTGTGATGATTTGTTCCCAGATGTTTGAGTAGCCTTAGAAATGTGCCTTTTAAGGTTCCTGTATTGCAAAATCTGTAATTTGTTTTCTCTTGTTGTTTTGCAGTGATGTGCTAGCTCTCCCCATCTTTAAACAGGAGGAGTCAAATTTACCTCCGGAAAGTGACAATAAGATTCTTCCCTTCCAGTATGTACTGTGTGCCGCCACCTCTCCTGCTGTCAAACTACATGATGAGACTCTCACCTACCTCAATCAAGGTCTGTTCAGCAACACTGGCTGAAGAACATCCAAACTCTCCTTAGCTTTTATAGTAAATGTCAATAAAAATCTATTACACTGAAAAAAGTTTAAGGTAGGCTTGTGAATCTCACAAAAAATGACAAAGAAATAGCAAGTTGCATAGTATAAAATGTGCATCAGTAATCTTTGTTTTATTTATAACTTTGAAAAATTATTTTTTACAGTGTAATACACAAACATACGTTGTTCACGTTAATAGTTTATTAAAAAAATTAAAATTAAGTTTGAATAGTTTGTGCTTCTGAAGACTTAAACACTACTTGCTGCATAAAGTTTAAGGTCAGTGCATTAATTATTTATTACAAAGAAATTAATTATTTTGTTAAGCAAGGATGCATTAAATCGATCAAAACTGACAGTGAAGACATTTATAATATTACAAATAACTTCTATTTCTAATAAACTCATCAAATGATCCTGAAAAAATGTGTTAATGGTTTCTTCAAAGATTTTAAGCAGCAACATTTTATATAATAATCTACATATTAAAATGATTTCTAAAGGATCCACTGAAGACTTGAGTAATGATATTATAATAATATATTTTACAATATTGCTGTATGTACCACATTTTGTTAAAAATGCTGCCTTGGTTAGCATAAGAGACCTTTTTCAAATATCTCACTGACACCAAACTTCTGAACATTTGTGTGTTTATATATGTATCTTAACAGCGTCTGTCCACATCCACAAATATTGTTCATTTGATTAAATTACTCGTTTGATTTTATACATTCCCATTGATGCATGATAGGTAAGAGCTTCCATGCTTTCGTTATGATTGAATGCATCTGTTCCACACTTTTAAAGAGGGAAGCATTTTAAGCAACATAATAACAAACAGATGTTAAAATGTTTTTCTGGTATTGCTAAATTTGTATGCTACAGGACAGTCTTATGAGATTCGAATGCTGGACAATCGTAAAATCGGGGAACTTCCTGAGATTAGTGGGAAAATGGTGAAGGTGAGTATTTGCTGGCTGTTCTTTCTCATCCCTCATAATTCATGCTTCCCACATACAGGATTATGCTCGCACCGAGACTCGATCACTTTAGCTGTTGAGAATCCTTTAAGTGTTCTGCTTAATCTTGCTGTTTTATATCCGAAGAGAGCTTGGTAAATCATATTTGCTTCTTGTGACTATCTGTGGTTTATCTCTACCACTGTTATTTCTGTGGTTACTCCCTGCAGAGCATCATCCGCGTCGTGTTTCATGATCGCCGCCTTCAGTACACTGAACACCAGCAGCTAGAGGGATGGCGCTGGAACAGGCCGGGAGACAGAATCCTTGATTTAGGTAAATACCGTAACCCACTGCTAACACAGTGTCAAATCAGTAGTAGATGATTGTAAATCATTGGCACTTGAAGATACGTTTGCTACCGATATGTCAGTGTTGTGTAAATGCAGGACATTAATAACATGCTTGCATTGAAATCCTCAGATGTCCCAATGTCGGTAGGGGTGGTCGATCCCAGGGCAAACCCTACACAGCTCAACACTGTGGAGTTCCTTTGGGACCCCTCGAAAAGGACCTCTGTGTTTATTCAGGTATCATAGACTGCTTTTGCTGACCTCAAGAACAACTTTCCCATACACCGTGAGTGAAGCCTTAAAAATCCCAACATGAGGTTTCATGTTTGTGTTTGTGTGCGTCTGTGTTTTTAATTTATCCACTGATACACACTCCATGTACTTTATTAATGACATTTGGAAGGATTTGAACCGTGTTAAAGGGATGGTTCATACAAAGATGAATATGTCACAATTTACTCACCCTCATGTCACTACAAACCTGTGTGACTTTCTTTTTTTTGTGGGACACCAAAGAAGATATTTTGAGGAATATTTCAACTGTTTTTGTCCAAAACACCACTGGATTCTATCTACACAGACAGTTTTCAAATTTTTTTTATTTATTTATTTTTAAATATTATACACTGTTACTTATTATTGTCCTTTTTGTTTAGGTTCATTGTATAAGCACAGAGTTCACCATGCGTAAACATGGAGGAGAGAAGGGAGTGCCGTTCCGTATTCAAATTGATACTTTCAAGGAGAATGAGGCCGGGGAGTACACTGAGCATCTGCACTCCGCCAGCTGCCAAATCAAAGTTTTTAAGGTGTGCTGAGGCCTCCTCTGATAAACATTTACAATGTGACAATGCATGCACTGTTCATTAGCGCAACATTATTTTTGTGTAATCTTGCAACTGAAACAAGAGCTTCTTAGAAAATGAGATGCTAGCGCAAGGTTTGTTTTGTGTTCAGCCTAAAGGTGCGGACAGAAAGCAGAAAACAGACAGAGAAAAAATGGAGAAACGGGCACCGCAGGAAAAGGAAAAATACCAGCCTTCTTATGAAACCACCATTCTCACTGAGGTGTGTTTCTGTTTCCTTGGAAAGCATGGGTTTGTCAGGAGTAGTTGGGGGAAAAAAAAAAGATTTTGATTTCTTTCTAATATTATAGCTTTTAATTTTTATAATAAAATAAAACATTTATACTTAAAAAAAGACTATAGTTATAAAATTTATTTGAATCATTTTATTTTTAGTAGCTTTTTTAATGTTATAATATTTGTTGTGTTGTGTATTTGTTCAGTTCTCTCCATTGACTGGAAAACATGGGTTTTATATCAATATTTACTTGAAATGTTTAATTTGTCTCTGTCATTAGTTTGTGTTTATTTTATATTTATATATAATGCTGTATATATAAAATGTTTTTTATTATTATACAGTGCTCTCCGTGGCCTGAGGTTACATACGTCAACAATTCCCCATCACCAGGTTTCAACAGCTCCCACAACAGCTTTCCTGTGAACGAAGGGTAGGAAACATTCATTAACATTTTCTGAGCTTTATAATGCTAAAGAGGAAAATAGCAATTGATTATATTTCATTTGCATTCATTTGTCTTCTTTAGAATCACATTTAATCTCATCTAATGGCTTATGGTTTTGCCTTGCAGAAATGGTTCACCCAATCACCAGCCAGAGCCTGTGGTACAGTTAGCGGATGTGAGTGTGTCTGTGTTTATCTTCTCTCATATTTGAGATTCACTGCTCTCAGTAACATTCATTAAGCGTTTTTGTGACATTCTAGGATCAGCATCACTCTGTCCATATATATACATATATACACACAGATTGAGATATGAAAGGCAAACTACTTCACACTGAGACATGATCTTGGATAGATTCATTCCAGTGTTATCTTGTGTGTTACATTTATGCATTCTACATTTTCTCATTTGAACAATATATTATGTTTGTACAAGCAAATTTATCTGTGTTCCATTTGCATTTGTGTGGGATTTAGTTGAGATGAGATGAGCACATTTCACAGTGTGTGTTGCCCTTTGTAGCTTTTTTGCTTGTTCGAACTAATAGTTTATAATATAGCATAGGGATGGGGGTGGGCAGTATGACGTAAATATTAGTTATTTGTGCTGAAAATTCAACCCAAAAATGTTTTTTTATATTTATTTAATATATTTTATCTTATTATATTTAATTGTAATTATATATATATATATATATATGTATATGTAATTTTTTTTTTCATTTTCTGCCATTTTTAAAGCTTAAAGCCGAAATACTGTGATATAACATGATCTACAGGTTGACACATTTCAACTGTTGTATTATCATACTGCCCAGCCCTTATATAATAACATATTCACTACTGTTTAAAAGTTTGGGGTAAGTTTTGTTTTGTTCTTTTTCTGAAGGAAATCAGTACTTTTATTCAGAAAAGTAACCTTAAGTTAATCAAAAGTGACTGGAAAGACTTTTGTAATGTTACATATTTTTATTTTAAACAAATGCTTTTCTGTTCTTCAAAGAATACAAAAAAAATGTATATCAGTGACACTGAAGATCAGTAATTGGTGCTGAAAATTCAGCTTTGCCATCACAGTATTATATAATTAATATATATATATATATGTGTAATAATATAGAAAACAACTATTTAAAGGAGCACTTCACTTTTTTTGAGAATAGGCTCATTCTCCAAATAGGGACTATTTTCCACAGGCTCTGTGTAATATCATTGCACCTGCTGCAGCTATGGTACGGCAGCAAACTTCCTTGATGAGGGAGTGGGAGAATGAGCATATTTTCAAAAAAGTAGAGTGTTCCTTTAAATAGCAATATTGTGAAATATAAATGCTGCTTATACTGTATTTTAAACAAATAAATGAATCCTTGGTGAAACTTCACTTTTTGAAAAACCCCACACTTTTGAACAGTAGTGTGTAGATAAAGGGACCCAATTAAATGTGAACTGCTTTAAATTAGCTTTTACAGGCTGTTTTACAATAATCATTCAGTTTGGCGCATTTCCTGTAACAAGTCTATTTTGATTTCCTCATACTTTTTATGATGTATTTTGATAGACTGCTAGACTTTTAAAATGACTCTAAACATCGTATTAGCTTATATGCTGATGTAATGTGAGGTTTTAGCCCATTGTTTGTTTGTTTTTTTCGTTTGTAACGTATAAGCCCCGTTAGTCACCACATGCTTCCTCATAACAAGATAATAACATTCGAGACAAATCTGAGATTTTAAAACTGAGAGACGTTCTGCCTTACAGTTGTCGTGCCACCTACTTAGAAGAGACAGTGAAAGCAATCAGGTACATGAATTTATTTGCTAATTTGAATATGTTGAAATGTTTATTTGCCAAAGGTAACACTTGGTTGGTGTGCAAAGGTTTTATTAAATCTGTTGATGAAGTCAGTTCAACTCAGGCCGGACAGTTTAAGGAGGATTGTCTGACTTCAGTACAGGGACTGTACAATGGAAAAACAGACTAATTATGATCAGTTTATGGTCAGTGTGCTAAGGCCTATTTTGTCCTTTCTCTTTGCCCCCGAACAAACAGAATCTGTTGCCAACTGCAACGCCACAGGAAGCACAGCAGTGGCTCCATAGAAACCGTTTTTCACCATTCTGCCGCCTCTTCTCAAACTTCTCGGGTAAAGGGGCGATCGGGCTTACATAAGTGTGCATCACACTCCATACAGCTCTCACATCAGGCTTCTGCTCACTCAGCAACCATACAGTGCCCCACCATTCCTTACATCACTCCCATTCAGATGACACATGCTCTCCAATCTCATTCTCTTACCATGATGTTGTTAGAAAAAATCTAATATAGCTCTTGATTTTCTATTACCTACAAATCCTTGTGTGAGTGTGTTGACGGTCCTTTGATGTCACTCAGGGGCCGATATGCTAAAACTGACCCGAGAGGATGTCATCCAGATCTGTGGACCTGCTGATGGTATTCGGCTATTTAATGCGCTCAAAGGACGGTAAGAGTCTGGTACAGCAATTATTACAATTAAAACTATAAACATTTTTGTTACTTTAAATATCACTTTAAATGTCACATTCATAAAACAGCCACAAACTAAAGCTAAAAAGACATAACACACCAAAATTACTAAGACTAATTCATTTTGAAATCAAAAATATAAATAAAAATTTGTTAAATAACTAAATGATTATTTTATTAATTAGCAATGATAATAATAAAATAACTAAATTAAATGTGTATAACAAAGATGTCTTTTATGCTCACTAAAGCTGCATTTATAAGATCAAAAATGCAGTAAAAAACTAATATAATAATGTAATGTATTAATGTAATTATAATGCTGTAAAATATTACAATTTAAAATAACTGCTTTCGGGTGTAATACATTTTAAAATGTAATTTATTTTTGTGCAAGTTGTACAGCTTGTATTATCTGGAAACTGATTCATCACAATTTTGCTTTTACAAACATCTTTCTGTTCAGGTTTGGTTGTTGATGCTTACATATTTACACTCTGTATTTTCCTGTATAGGGTGGTCCGTCCAAGGCTCACCATCTATGTGTGCCAGGAGTCCCAACAGGCTCGTGAGCAGCACCAGAAACATGAGAACGGAGATGGGTCTAGCAACACTTTCTTCGGTGAGTTTGACATCAAGTTTATTAACGTGATTACTTTTGTGCTCAAAGTGTTTGTAGGAATGAAATGCTAGTCTGTGATATTATTAG
>JAUMHE010000080.1:14011751-14056851 GCA_032359235.1 Enteromius mattozi | reverse complement strand
GGCCTGGTTATGTCAGCAAAATAGAAAAGATTTTTCCTTTAGAATAATGTGCACTTATGAATCATGCATAATAAGACCTAGGAGATGTGGTAAATGAGGTCAAGTAAGGAACATAAATATAAAGTCTGTATTGATTTCATGTTGTCAGTTGCTTTTTTTACTTGTATTTTGTAATTATTTGAATGTGTTTCCCTTTTTCTTGCAGTGTTTTGTTGGTTAAGGTCTCATGTTTCTTTACTCTCATCTTAGTGTATCATGCTATCTACCTGGAGGAGTTAACATCTGTGGAACTGACAGAAAAGTTGGCTCAGCTCTTCAGCATCTCTCCACGCCAGATCAGTCAGATCTTCAAGCAGGGACCCACTGGTATCCATGTGTTAGTCAGTGATGAGGTGAGGCTTCCACAGGCTTTCTTGTTCTCCAATGCTTAGGCCAGAGTTTCCCAAATGGGGTTCGTGAAGCCCTAGGCATTCATAAGGAAACTGCAGGGGGTTTGTGAGTTGATGAGAAGCTAATGATGGAATGGAATGTAAAATGAAAATAAACAATGAGGCTATACAATTAATGAAAATAAAAATAGAAATCAAAAATAGCTTAGCGCAGTTATCAAATGGAAGTGTAATAAATAAGCATAGTCTTTTGTACTGCCTTTTAAGCATTTGTATAATCTAGAGATGCACCGATTGACGTAAATGGTCGTTTAAACTTTCTTATCATGTCTTTTTCGCTGAGTTTCGGTTTATTTTTGTGAAGTGCTCCTGTTCAAGACGAGAAGGCATCATTCTTTATTTTATAGGCTAATATCACAACCTTTTGTTGATATTTTGAGTGCACACAAATAAAAGTAGACCCTTTAAAGAATGATACTTTTACAATTATCAGAGAAAATAACGGCATAGGTTGTTCTAGCGGTGGTGCCTTCATGTCCTGCAGAGTGCGCTTTAGATCATCAGCACAAACCATCATATACCATCATATAGCCTACCATCGCACATTTATTATAATAGCATGTGTTAAACGTTAACTTTATTATATGCGTGAACTGTTTTAGTATCTCTATAGATTTTATTTTAGGCAAGTCGTGATGATTAAAGAATACTAAATTGATCAAACATAGTCTGCCACTGACCACTTGGTTGTTACTTTAAAAAAAAGCAGCTTTTGTTTAACAAACAAAAATTCTCCATAAATTAAAACAAAACTAAATATAAACAAGGGGAGAAGGGGGGGAAAAGACAGGCTCAGGTCGGACTTGGGCCGGTTATTCTGATAAGTTTCATTGTGTTGTCACATTTAGCCTATTGGTTAAAACAGAGGAATAAGTGACAGATTTTGATACATTTAAAGGGAGCACTCTTTGCATACTGTATAGCATAATATATTCAGAATTTAAATGAAATGTGTTTTTCATGCTTGACAAGGCGCCACGTACGACACAGAGATAGCTAATTACTACGCACATCATTCATCTCAACATAATTTGAAAAGCGCAGAGATTCTGCAACCCCCCGCACTTTATTTTGTTAGTTATTTTGTAGTGAGAAGATCCTGTAATGTTTAATTTATTTTACTATAAAAGAAAACATTTCAATGAAGAAAATATTTATGTATATGCTTTCATTACAGTTCTTTAAAAAAAAGAAAATCGTAATCTGCAGGTCACACTTACTGAAAAATCTGAAATCGGAATCGGCCAAGAAAGTTATATAATAACTATAATTTCCAGCATTTCTGTATTCCACCAGTATTGCCCAAAATAAACGTTTTAAGATTTTGAGTTTGAATATTTAAAAAGGAAAGAAGTAAGGGTTCACTCATTAATGAAATTCTGTCACCATTTACTCATCTTAAAGTTATTCCAAACCTGTTTGAGTTCCTTTTTTCTGTTTAATGTAAAAGAAGATATTTTGAAGAATATGAGTAACCAAGCAGTTGATGCCTTCCATAGTATTAAAAAAGTATATAGTGGAAGTCAGTGGGGACCAACAGCTGTTGAAATAGTTTTTTTTCTGGTGATATGTTCCTCTTTTTTATATATATATTTATTGGTAAATATTGGTAACTTGTAGTGTAAAGCTATTTTATAATTATAAAATGTTTTTATTTTACAGTACAACTGTAACTTACAACAGTAATATGTTGCTGTCTTTACTTTAATAATTAGAGTTCAAACTAATTATTATAATAATAATAATAATAATAATAATAGGAAGAAAGACCCTGAAAAAGTCTTCAGTTTGGTTTCAGCAGTAGCAGTAAGAGATATTTTAATATGAGATGAAATCATATAACTTCAAATTTATATGGTCTATGATAAAATAATTGCGGCTAACAAAAAACGTTTAGGAACCTCTGGTATAGGCACTTAACTTGCATTTGTTTAGATTTCCTTGCACCAACCTGTGCTCACTATAAAAACATTCCCTTCACTTTACAAGTGTGGCAAAGATCACTTTTATGTTGAAATTTGCTTACTTGAACTTTGAAATTCACCCTCTAACAAACCCATATGTTAAAGTTGTCCCTTTGGGCTCTGTCCCTAGAAGGCAGTAGTTTATTCAAGGACACAGCAACGATGAGGCATGATAGTAATCCCAGGATTGTGACCCTCTTTTTTCCCATGCAATGTTATTGCTACTTAATAGAGGGCAAGCTTAAAGCTATTTTCACACTTTGCTTCGATTGTTTGGTCTAAAGATGCATTGCAAGAGATGCAAGCTACTCGCCGAAGGCCATTTCTGCAGATCTTGCAGAATTTGCTGCTGTGCTTGCAGTGCATCGCTCGTCATCAATCCATCATCGATAGCGGTTCATTTTCACAAATAAGAGCAGATTGCTTTCATACCAATTGTACACCATACTGGAGTCCACATGGACTCAGTGCACCCGAGTTTGCAAAAAAACCAAATGCAATGAGGTTTGTGCCAAAAGCTCAAGTGTGGAAAATAAGAGACAGCACTTGATTTTATCCATTAGTAATAGAACTTAGTCAGGCTAGACGGTATATTGAATTTAACGTAGACAAAAATAAGGTTTTGAGGGTTAGATTTACAATCTTTACAATGGCAGGCACTCTATAAAGGTCCTAGATCATATAATTTAAATAATTTAATATAAAATGGCTGTTACATACCAGAATTGAGTGTAATGTTTGGAT
Source organism: Enteromius mattozi (assembly GCA_032359235.1). Classification (NCBI taxonomy): domain Eukaryota; kingdom Metazoa; phylum Chordata; class Actinopteri; order Cypriniformes; family Cyprinidae; genus Enteromius; species Enteromius mattozi. Next base: position 14,053,694 of record JAUMHE010000080.1, on the reverse strand, counting down.
AATAGGGTTGGAAAATTAGGACTGGTGAGTTTAAAATAAAAACCTTAATAATGTTGTTGTAACATACACAATAAAGTCAGTTTCACATTGAGTGTGATGCAAAAAAAAAAAAAGCGAGGTGAATCGCAGACGAATGGTGCCTATACACTGGGAACGAAACAATTGATTGCCTTCTGCTAATTCATGCCTGCCTGCATGCTAGGTGACGCCAACCAACAATGCATTTGATATATGTATTTAACATCACCCACTGCTCAACAGCATTAAGTTCAAATAAATAAAGATTGGTTCTACATCAACACAAACTATCTTTAATCCTGGGCCCATATTCACAAAACATCTTAAGGCTAAAAGTAGCTCCTAACATGTTGATTTAGTAGAAAATCTTAAAAATAGTGGGCATGTCAGTCCTAAATCTAGGACTCCTATATTTTTGCTCGAAGAGTATTTCACAAAGCATTTTAGCACTAAAAGTAGCTTCTAAATCTGTGAAATGTTTTTTTTTTAATAGGTTTCACCTTTAGGGTTTGGAGGTTATCCCAACTTCGATTTTTCTTTGATTATATCCTTTTCATTAACCAGTTGTTCTTGCGTCCAGTTTGCATGTCTTATATCAGCCATGGTTATTCTACTCTATTAATTAAGACTTTTTATATGCATATTCGCTTTTTTTTCTTTTCTTTTTTTTTTTATGAGAAGCATACAGGCTGACAAATTACCTGAACATATACATTTATATTTTATTGTTTAATTAGAGACACTAAGTCTGCATTTTAAAATCTTTATTAGAATGTGGCAAATAACTTTTTTTTTTAAAAAAACCTTTATTTGAATATCGCAACATAACATTGTGCTTGGCAATATTTTCTATGAATAAATCTCTTGAGAGAAACTCCTCCCCTCCTCTATCAGCCAGTCACTGTGTGCATAGTTAGTAAGCATGCTGACATCATCCATAGCAACAAGGTCAACCCCACCCTTACTCTTAGCTTAAGACTTCCCTCTATTCTTTAGTAAAAGTTTGTCTCAGTGGCTTTGTGAATAGGTTTTAAGTGAAAACTCTTAGCTAGAAGGGCCCTGGACCTTAAGACCAGGAATGTGTGTTAGGAAAGGAAAGTAAGACTTCTCTCTGGTGATGTATGCCATACCCATGTCAAAATCCAATAAACAGCTGATGGACAGAAACAAGTCTCCAACCTACATTTTTCTCTGTCAGTAAGCCAATGTATGTCTCGAAACTGAAGAAAAGATCTGATGCTACTTCCCTTTTATCACAAGTTTACGTAATATCTCTTATTCTTTATTTGAATCTTTATGTTCTCCTTCAAACAGATGATTCAGAACTTTCAGGATGAGATGTGTTTTGTTCTGGACACGATGAAAGGTATGAGCAGTTTTCTCAAATTATTGACAAGTTGAACCCACATGTCTTTCTTTCTAGGTAAACTCTGTTTTATAACTTGCCCTCTTTCGATTGAATTTGCAGCTGAAACAAATGATGGCTATCACATCATTTTGAAGTGAAAACAAAGGATGAGGGGGAGTAAACAGGCCCCTTAGGACTTTTCTTAAGATTCAACCCACAGCCCCTTCACTGCACACTTCCTGGACCTTACCCGAAGATCGCTTGGCTTGGAATAATAATGGAGACGATCCTGGGAAAGGAAAAAAGGCACCTGACCCATTTTGAAACCTGTTTTATCCATGGAGCTGCCTTTTTCCACCACTTTCCATTTACACTCGGAAAACAAATCACAGAATTTCTATTTTACTAACTTTCTTTACATCAATTTGCTTTGCCAGGAAAAAAGTTTATAATGTGCTATGTATGGCTCAAACAAAGAGAATTGGCTGGCATTAAATACAGTATTATTTGGTGTTGTCTGCCTGGATGTCACCCCTTGAGTATTTTAGCTGGATATGCTAGAGTCCCATGTGAAGTGCAGTCCACATGCCTCAATGAATACATGCTTCATATACAACTTAAGTAGAAAGTTATGTCACATGGTAAGCCCAGAAATTTCCAGGACACTTTTGAAATTGCCTCTGTTCATGATGGACGTCATCATCAGTAGGCAATCCCGTTCTTATATTGTCCCCCTCACTTTTAGCAGATGATGTGAGGGTCAGAATGAATGAAATTTGCTCTGTACTGCCACTATTATCAAGTTCAGTTTTTTTTTTTTTTTTTGGCAGGTTCACGGCAAGCAGTGTGACTAAATGCATTGCCGCGCAAATGATTTATGTTTTGTATAAGTTAATTGTTGATTTCTTAAGCCTTGTGTGCGCGAGTATGACTGTTGGACATGATATTAGGTTCTGTAGCTTTGATTCCTGATGATTGTTCAGGTGTTGCTACAAATGCACGTTATTTACAGGCAGGAGATGAACGGCAGCAGTGGGCATTATATATGTGCGTCTTTAATTTTATTTTTTTAACATTGTGCTTAAAACCTCTCCCTCTTATGTTTTCATTGTTGCATATACTAGAATAGTTTTTTACAAAAGTCAGACTTGCCTGAGGACTATTTTATGGTATAAAGAGAGATAATGTTTTACTTTTTCTTTTTTTTTCTTTTTTTGTTTCCTTTTGGATATGACCACTGATGTACTTATCTTTCAGGTCGGGTAATGGGGAGAAACCTTGCACTGTGTGAGAAATGGTAGCCGTGGTTAGTGCTAGACGCAAACTAGACCAAGATGGTAAAGACTTGAGGTATTGTCTGTTGTGTCCCTTTACCGTGTCATTGCAATGATTAAAATGACTTACCTTGAAACAAGCTTTTATGTTGTATTCACTTTTTTTCCCCCTCGTACAACCCTATGTCTGCAACCGTTTTAAGAACTTTGTGGGCATTTATGAGGTGAAAATGCTTTGCAATGAATTTGAATTTATCTGGGTAACATTTCACCTCAATCCATAGAAATGTATTTTGCATAAAGGAAGTGAAAAGCACTTTTAAGACCATCAGTGTGGTTTCACTGTTATGACAAAATATTAACACTGTGACCCCAGCTGTTCTTAAATCTTTATATTTTTATATTCGTAATTTATTTTTCATCGTCAGTCTCTCGCTAATAATGTTTGACTACAGTTTAAAATCAACCCCACTTAGTTTCCTTGGAAACCGAGCTGTCAAAAAAAAAAAAAAAACAAGCAAGGACTACAAATAAGCCCAGCTAGCCTAGCGTAAATGTCACAGATGGGACGTTTGTTTGAGGAGCAGTTGCCCTTTATTGCTTTACACGCCATAATCCCAAATATAACCGCTCAGAAAAACAATATCCGTTTTCCTGTCGAGGAAGACAACGCAGCTCCCAATGCTAACAATAGGCTCCTTAGAACTACATTACCGGCAGCCTTTGCGCCGGCACTTCGATGACGTCACAATAAGTATATATGTGTCCCGTGCGGCATTCCTTCCTCTATTGTTACATTGTAACAAACCGGGGCAGAAGAGAGGCCCATAGGGTCCTCGGGCCGACAGATACTACACATCATTTTTGTTTTTTTCTTTCCTTCGGGGTGGAAATATAACGTTGCGATTTGTCTAAACATAGCGCAGAACACAACCATCTATCCGGAGGAAAAAAAAAACCCCGAAGGCTCGGCTCTATTTGTTCTTTTTGAATGCAGGCATTTTAAAGGATCGCCAAAACATTTTATCTGCACTTATTGGATGCATCTGCGCCGGGATTTGTAATTTTCAATCAATAAGGTCCTTGTCTGCCTTCGTCTGCCCCGTTTTAATTTTTACAGAGCTTGACTGCAACGTTGAATGCTCGCATAGCCTTCTTGAAACACACAACCCCCATTTGTAGTCTATGTCAAGACTAATATCCATTGTTTACGATGCTTAAATGTTCGGACATCACTATATCTTCGTGAATAAACTGCTATTTCCTAATTGGTCTGGCCATTTCGATGGGCTGAAGTCGCTTTTGTCTGTCATCTTGTAACCTTGTGGAAGTCTAAAGCTGAAATAGGTTCAAAATCCCCAAAGAAAAGAACCATCCAAATAAAGGAAGCACGAATCGAGCGACAGCTTCGCCGGTTTAAAGGCTCTCTATTTCTGCCCAAGGTAAGCTTATGAGAAAGGTTTTGTGTTTCACTTCTGCCTGTCTTTCCCATCTAGTAAAAATGGGTTGATCGTTGACCGGTTGCAACACAGCATGCCATTTTCTGCTCTGTCATAAGACCCTCTCTCTGTATTTTCCAGTAAAGAATATAAAATCATAGGACAGACCATATGTGATGTGTCATCCCAATCATACTGGGTCACATTGTGGCAAGCCTTTTTAACATTTAGGCATATTGCTTTAAACTAACAAGGGTTTAGTTGTTTCACTAGCACTTATTTTACTAGTACTGTTTCATTACACACTCTTTCTCTGCTACTAGCCTTTAATTCTGTGTAGGTAACAATTTTTGCAGTTGTGCTTTATAGAAATATTTGGTAAGGTGTTGACTGTTTACCCGTGACTAGTATTTTACTAGATTTGTTGCTCCTACCTAGTCGTTAGGTACTAAGCTATTAGTATCTGCACCAGTTTTACTAGTACATACCTGCTAGACATGCTAGTTTGAAAGATTTTTATCTATACCAGAGACATTTATTTCACTAGTCACAATAGATTTTTAGGTAATGGCTAGTCAATATAGCTTCTTTTAGTGAATTAGTAAGACATAACTAGTAATAACTGAAATACATACTACTATATCCAATAAATAGTATGCATTGCATGAAGTACGTAACTATTTGAATATTTACTACTATATAAATACCATATTATAATAAATGCAATAAAATGATTACAAATGACAAGTAAAATTCATTAATACTATAGAATTAACAAATATTAGCAATTTGTTTATTTACTTTTAATTTTGAAACACGTACTATTAATATAAAATGATACACAAGTTAAAGTAATAAATTCTAACACTGCCCAGTGCATTGATGTTTTATAATAGCGTCCATATTGTATGATGTAAATGTATATTATTGCTGAAATAATTATTTGTAGTAACATGGACACCATAGTGCAATCATACTGTAATAAATCTTCCACTTTTTTTTATTGCTAAACCTCTTTAAATTCCCGGCTGCTGGTTGTGGATTGAAGCGGTGCATGGATGCATCCACAGAATGGGAATAATGTTAAAAAATTGCAACGTCACCTATGCAGAGTTTGTTGATTCTGGAAAAGAAAGACGTGATGTTTATGTGTCATTTGTCTAGGATGGGCTATTTCAGTGCAGACCAGTCAAACAGGCTGATGCATAGTCAGTACTGTAAGGTGATTATTCACGCTTTCTGTCCACCTCAAATAGGCCACAGGATGCGTGTGTCAGGAGATCTGCAAACGTATTTCACATTTGCTGTTGCTTACCTGCTTTTAAATGGCCTGTGGTGCATTCAGAAACCAGTCCTTTATTGGCATCATATGCCAATGCAGTTGGAGATGGATTTTCTTTTCTGCTATTTTTCTAAAGATGGAGCATCCCTGGACGTATGGCACGGAAATTAATACCACTTATCTTCTTGCTGACGTCTTTGGGATATGCAAGCATGCTCCTACCTCTGCGTGATGTTTCTCACTTATTTAATGTTCATTGAGTTACATTTGCTGTTTGAGGCCCATATCTAGTCCTGCCTGTTTTGCACGATAAAAGGGAGTGCTTTTAAAGGACACTTGCCAATGATCATAACTCACAAATCCAGGACTAATTACCCCTACATCTAAAACAGTGTTTTTAAAATTGATCTTACCCAGGATTAGTGCCAGGAAGTTGCATATCCGACTAGTTTTAGTACTTGATGTATGATGTAGCGTCTATATATTAAGTCTCAATTTGCAAAATGAATGCTTTTAAAATGAAGATTATTAGATTATTTTTTCCTGTCATGATTCTGCTGTCTTGTTTTGTTACCATTTATTTAGGTTTCATATACATATAATCTACCTAAACACCACAATTATTTTGCCTTGGGATAAGATGTGTTTGTCAGTAAACTCAAACATTTGCTGTGTAGGTTTGGTAGCATTGCAAAGCTTCCTGTTTTTACTACATGCATGCATATATATACATATGTACACTGCAATATATATATATATTACACACATACTGCTAGTGTACATGATGGGTGTCCAAAAGTAGTGACGTGCTCCAAGTTTGGCTCTGAAGAGAAATCTTGGCATGCTTTGCTGGACGCACAGTAATTGGCAGACGTACTGCATTATTTGCTTGCAGCTTCTTGCACATCACCACATCATTTCTGTGCATTTTACTGCATCACCACGGTAGCATTAATTATAAAAGGAACACATGAAAGCGAGGTCGGTTTCACAGCAAGCAAAAATGGACTCGTTTCTTAGCATTTCTTGTTTCTATGGATACGGTTCATTCAAGAGCAGCACACTGTGTGTCAGACACTGATGTGTAAAGCAGCGTATACTCAATCGGGCATCTCTCTCATTTCATCATCCCGTTGTTTTTCGAAGCTGTTTTCAAGGTTGTAACGAATTCTTTGCTGGCGATAGGTGATTGGCATGTATTGAATGAATGATTATGAAAATCAATCAAGACATTCATATACTCAAGCTGAGTCAGGCTAATGCTATTTCCTTAGCAGTCATAAACAGAGTTCATAAAACTAATCCAGTTTTTATGGATTTCACACATCTGTGGGATTAAATCCATTTTGCTGTGAGTTTAATTGTCAGTCATAATTCATAAGGCATCTTTTTTCTCCTTCACATGGAAATGCGAACCTTTCTTCAAAGCCACCGCCAAACTATTCTCACTCAACCCAGCAAAAAGCCACAGACTGTTTAAAAATAGTGTTTAATCATGAAGAAAATCAGGCATGGAGCCGCTCAAAGCAGTTGTATTACACAGCTCCCTCGGGCTAAGGAGGTGGTCTGATCAAACGTAGCCACTCTGCCTTGTGTGACCTCTTTGGTTTGACTGAACTGGTCTCATCATCGGCTTGCAAAGGCTTGTTGTTTGTAAGGTTTTAATGGGGGCGAAAGAGACCCAAAATGTGGATGCAGTTTTTCCATGGCTATTGCTTTAAACCAGTTACCATGGTGATGTTTGCAGGCTTCATGATTTTTAAGCAGGACTTTCATGCTGGATGAAGAAAACGAATGTCAAGGATTAGGTAGCAAAATAGGGGATATTGCATAAGCTTCCAGATGTGGCCTTTTTTGGGTTGCATTTTCATGTTATATTTGGTTACTCTGACCTTCAGAATGAGGTATTTTAAGCACTGCAGCTGTTGTTCACTGTCAGTAGATTTAGGAACAAGCCTTATGTGGAATGACAAAAGTACTTTTTTTTTTTTTTTTAGTATCTAGTAGCATCTAGTATTTTAGCTTGTGCTATGTAATGAATTTGAAACTGAATGAGAAAGTGTATTCAAAAGCATTTCTTAGGTAAAAATGTATACATATCCTACTTGCCATGTACACTCTTTAGTCATGATTGTTCATGTTTAAATTTTGCCAGTAATAGCCTGTCAGTCTGTTGGACAAAGCTTGTACCTATCTGTAATGCCTCCAGACGCAGTGTTTCCATGGAGACAGTGTCATCTCGTGGCCTGAAGCGCAGATTCGAGGAGGTGGACAGCGGCTCGCCGTGTTCCACACCCAAAGATTCGGATGATGACATCTCTAGCAGTGACAGCGCTGATAGCTGCGACAGTCTCAATGCTCCCTCCAGCTCTCTCACACGTAAGAACACACCAAGTTAGTTTCATAAATTTGTTGTTACAACAAGTACTATTCAAATAATTTCCTTTTTTTTTGTTTTGTTCCTAGCCCTTGAGCTAATTCCATATATAACATTTGCACTATTGCAGCAGTTGCAAATGCTAAGTGCGACAGCTGTTGTTTTACACATAGGTATCCTTTCAGAAATATACAATGAAGGCAGTCTGTGGACTATTATAAGATCTCTAGCAAGTTGTGCAATTTTCTTAGAGCCACAGCACCCTTATTCATAGATGTTTCTGGACCAACATTCCTTAAACAATCGCTTTAAGCAATCAGATTTTAGGAGCAGGTTTAAGGTTAGGCTTAGTCTTCTTGCATTCTTATTAATTATTTCCCACAGATGTTAGTGATAGGTTATGGATTGGGTCCGGGTTAAGATATTGTTTACCTTTTTTAGGAATGTTGTTCAAGAACCAACAAAGGATATTGTTTCAGGAACATGTCCTACTTGGGCATTGTGGCTTACGCAACAAGCCTTGAGTTTAAAAAACTCTTAAACACCAATTTGGAATAAAGTTAGACTTCTTTTGAACCACAGTATTGTCATGTAAGGAAGTGTAGGTTGAGTACAAGCAATAGATCAAAACATTATTATTAATGGTGCCTCTTTATCTTGTTTCTGTAGCCCCCTCTATTCTCAGAAGACACAAAGCATCTTTAGGTCGTAAGCAGGTACGCTTTGACGCGGTGACAGTCTATTACTTCTCCAGAAGGCAGGGCTTCACCAGTGTGCCCAGTCAGGGTGGCAGCTCCCTGGGCATGGCACGCCATCACTGTGCTATACGACATTACACCCTTGGCGAGTTTGCACGAGAACAAGAGAGCAGCCACAAGCATGTGCTGCGGCAACACCTACGGCAAGAAAAGCTCAACGCTCGCAAGTTAAAGGTGCTGTTCTGTTGTAGTTTCTGCTCTTCCTATTGGATTCTGTTTTTGCAATAGGGTAGCCATATTGTTTGGATTTTAAGATCTCTTTTACCTGACTTTTCCAGCTGACACGGAATGGAACTGTGGATTGTCCCGAAGCAGAGTTGCTTACCCTAGATGACATATCCGATGAGGATCTGGACGTTGAGAGCGTAGAAGTGGACGATTGCTTCTTCTTGCAGCCTCTTCCGACTAAGAGGCGCCGGGCACTGCTTAGGGCCTCAGGTATAGCCCGCATCGATGCCAGAGAAAAGGCTGAGCTGCGTGCCATACGCTTGTCCCGGGAGGAGTGTGGTTGTGACTGCCGCTTTTACTGTGACCCTCGGCACTGTGGCTGCAGCCAAGCTGGAATAAAGTGCCAGGTAGGGCATGTGGTTTTCTTAAAAGTCACACTTATTGAGAAGAGACCAGTTGGCCCAGGGGTGTCCCATCCTGCTCCTGAATGGCCACCATCCTGCAGAGTTTGGCAAGAGCAGACCTGCCTGGAAGTTTCTAGTAATCCTGTGGACCCTGAGTTGCTGATTCAGGTGTGTTTAATTGGGACAAAAGCTTAACTATTGGTGGACCTCCAGAAGCAGGATCAGACACCCCTGATTTGGCCTATTTGCCTATTCAAATAAAAGACATGCTCTTTCTCTTTTACCTTGCTCCAAAGGTGGACCGGATGTCCTTCCCTTGTGGCTGCACCCGTGACGGTTGTGGGAATACAGCTGGCCGCATTGAGTTCAACCCTCTTCGTGTGCGTACCCACTATCTTCACACTATTATGAAACTTGACCTAGAAAAGAGAAGCCTGTTGGGTGTAAGGTCTGGAGAGGGTTGTGGGGAAGAGACAGAATTAGTCTCTTCTCCATCTCTGTCCCTTTCTCCCTTGGACTCGGATGTGGAGGTGGAAAGCCAATGTGTTCAGGAGCTGCAAGAGGAGCAGTGTGACAGCCTGGAGCGTGAGAACGAAACAGCCGTGCTTCACCTACAAAGTGCAGAGGAACGGGAAAGGAGACTGGAACAAGAGGAGCAGCAGGTCGAGGAGGCGCAAACCACTGACCCAACCCTTTGCCTCCTGCAGGGTGCCCTCACCAGCCAAGCTGGGATGGAGGGCATGGAAGGTGTTGAGGGAGTCCTTCTAGAAGGGCCTGAAGGTACCACCTTGCTGTGTATTACAGAAAACCATGCGGATGAACAGACCGAGCAGAGGCTGCTCAAAGACCCTGCTTCTGTTCTCTATTATCAGGTAGGTCATGTAGAGACAGCCGCCTTTGAGACACTTCCTGCACAAGTAGAGGAGGTGGTGAGTGAAGGTAGGGATCCAGATACTGAGCGCGATCGGCAAAAACAAGAAACCTGCGGGCAGGATTCGGCTAAGAGCTTGTCTGTCGAAGTACCTCCACCTCTCAAGGATGGGGACGAAGAACATCTTTGTCCAGAACAGGCCTCAAGTGATGGGGAATGCCTCGAGACGTGCCTGGCACTGGATGAAAAGGCAGTACCACTTCCTCCAGAAGTGTAGAGCCCGTCACCTCTGCAGATGTTTTGCACAAGTTAGTCATTAAATTCAAAGAGAGCCTACTCCACACAGTGCGATATGTTACAAGACTGCATAATGTTATTAAATGTTAAAGAAACAAGTTACCTTCATGGGTTGTATCCAATTTAGCTGGAGATAAGCATGTACTGTGTTTGAAGTAGGTTGTCTGTGGTAAAATAAGTTATTAAAAAGAAAAAAATAGAATAATTTATTTTAAAAAAATGAAAAAAGAAACTCAAGAAAAGCAGAGATCCTGATCTGACAACAAGTGTTTGTTTTTCCAGTATGGTATCAGTTTACTACTTGATACTGGTGGGGAAAAAGTGGCCTTTATGTCGAGGAGCAAGCATTTTCAGGATTATTCAGCGCCTTTGTATGGCTTTTTTCAGTTTGTAGAGTTTCTGATACTGCACCCCTAACTAATTGGCACTGTGAAGAGGGTATATGCTAATGCTAAATTCATGTCTTCTTGGAATTACCACAATTGTGAGATCACTCTTAGCTATTCATATACTCAGTTTCTATGACAAAGCTCAAAACATCAAAATGCATCCATGCGCAGCTTTGTTGCTTACTGCAATTTTTCATTAATAAATAAAAAAATCACCACATTAACCTTGAAATGGAGCTTTTATAAAATTAGTTCCAACCTTGGAATTACAAGTTTCCAAGGCCGTGAATGGTTTCTAATACTCTGAATCCTGTAATTACAGTAATTCTTTCTGGGCGTGAATGCAACATTAGTAATATGCATATGGATAATGCTAACTCACTGCTAATGATAAGAGAAGGGGTTGCTAATCTTAGAAGAGGGTGTTGTTTGTAGCATCCTTCCTGTGAATAGACCCAACAATCCTGGAAATACTTGGTTTTCATGTACTGTACAAGTGTTTTGCTAAGAGATAGCATGAAGATGAGTGAAAAAGCTGCTTGTTCTCTGTATGCACGTTGAAAACTTGATTCGTTTGAACTTGCTGAGAGGGGATCAGGAGGATGAATGAATGTGCAAACCATTTGCACAGCAGTTCTTTACTGATTTATCGTAGTCTTGACCAGACACCGTTTGAAGCTGTAGCCTACCGTCCTAGTTTGTGGACGTTTATTTATTTACCACCGCTTTGTATTGTTAGGGCGAGGACAATGTGTGTGAGTATTGTCATCTACAATCATTTAGGGTTTTTTTTTGGGTTTTGATTTGTTTTTTAGGTGTGTTTTAATTTTTCAGGAGTGAATGAGATCATACATTTATTGCACATCAAGCCTTTAAAGATTACAGACATTTTATGGGTGAATCTCATGAAAACATAAAATAGCATTTTACAAAAATTCATATTTTAGATTCATTACAACAATTTTACTGCCATCAAAAGTCGTGTTCCTCACATATTTTTTGAGACTGACCTATATAAGTTCAACCTTTAAATCCAGTACTTAAACTGTATGACAAGGAAATGAAGACTTGATATTAGATTTTGTAATTTTGACTCAATATTGGCGTTTTTAGTTTATTTCACTAGGCCACAGTTTTAACCAGTCCTCATATTTAAGCAACATTACAAGTTTACCTATTTTTTTTTTTTTTATGTCCTCATTTAAACCCTGTGAAGACCATCTTTCTTGCCTTTGTATGCTTACTGTTCTTCCCTGTTTCATTTTTATAGTCCATCCCTCTTGTTTTTAGAATATGAATAATGTTGAAGAAAGTTTTACTTAGATGCTTTGTTGAAGCTGTTTTATTTCACTTCTGTTTAACGTTAAAAGACAAAGTAATAATTTGAATGGTTACATGAAAAAAAATGGTGTCTTCAAATAGTTAAAGGAGTTCTATGATGTTGCTAAATAATTTAAACGTAAGGAACCCAAGAAATTTGTCATTTTGCAGTATGTCGGTGTGTATGTGTGTGTGGTTGCACGTGTGCCAGAAAGATTCATGCTGATCTGTCAGATGAACCAATGTTTGTGACTGCAGTATGGGGTCATTATATTTCAAAAGGTGCTCTTATTTTAGTTTTTACATGTTCATATTAACACTATTTGTAGAGTCTATGTAGAGAGAGAAAAAAGATATGTTAAAAATCTACAGTTGGCTGTAAATGCAAATGTTGCTGTTATCTCTCTGCTTAAAGTTTACTCATCCTTACACACCCTTTAGTCTTGAGTAAAGGAGATGCTTCATTATGTGATTACATTAGTTAAAACGGAGCATGTGAGGCTAATCATGAATTTGTTAGCATGGTTGTGCCCTCATATGACTTAGCATTGTAAAGCTCCATGCATTAAGTTTGATTCAGACCTAAATCTGCAATAATTAAGTGTTTTGCAAATGACCAATCAAACAAGAAGGATTTTGTTTTGTTTTATACTGTTAAATCTTTTTTTCTTTCGTTTTTTTGCCTCATTGTATGTAAGCATGTCTCTCCGTCTCAGTTTACTGAATGATCTTGATATATTGGCTATGTGTGTTTTATGTCTTTTTTTGTGTTGAACATGTGGAAAAATATGCCACCTCCACACATTCCTGGACTCAAACTAGTTTTGTCTGTAGCAGTGTCTGAACTAGAAACTGACATATCTTTAAAAATGGTCTAAGGGCCTTCTATTGACCAAAACATAGAAGAGAGTCAGTCTTTGTTTGTTGTTCATTATTTTGATGTATGAACATCCACCAGTCCAGTGGTCTAAAAACTATTGGCTTTAAAAGGAGGCCTGAATGTTGCACATGCTAATGTACCTGTAGCTGAAACGCTATTTTTGGTTTTCCATGTCACCTCCTTTTTAAGAACTCAGATTTGAGACCACTACAGTAACTGAAAACCAACTTACATTATGATTGTATGCGTTTATGTTTGTTTGTGTGTGTGTGTGTGTTAGAGGCGCTTTATTAATAAGGCTGAATGGAGTTGAATTCTACGCTGTAAGAGTGACTTATGCTAACTGTTGCCTACAGAGGAGACAAAACATACAAAGTTTTATATGAAAATGTGAGTGAAATAAAATTTAAAATGAATAAAACTACTGTGTCCGAGCTTGTTTAGTTGCATTAAATGCATAACGGTAATCAAAATGACCTTGGAGCACACCGGTTTCAAAACAAACTCACCTGACAGTGATAATCACAGAAAATAACGTGAAATAAAATGTAAAATACACACTGTCCAGCGTCGAAGTATAAAAATTGTCTTAAGTATTCTACCATGCGTGGTAATTATATCCTCACCTAGCTTAGCCCTAACTTAGCCTACATTTCACATACTATGATTTTTAACTATTTTGAGGTAATTAAATAAATTAATTTAGTAAAAACCACATTAGTAAAACTAATTCGGAGAGCAAACAGTTTGAGGGAACGAGTCACGTGGTGTTGAATTTAGCGGCACAAAGCGTTCCTTTCCACTAGAGGGCGAAACTCTCTCATGAATGGAGCAGATCCAAAATCCTCACAAATGTTTTAGTTAGCAGGCTTACATCCAGAGAAAACCTGTCGTTTCCCTCTATTCGTCAGACATAAACCTTTGATGTTCTGTCTTGTTCACTGCCCTTGTTCTTTGCTATTGGCCAAAAATCATCCATGGTAGATATGAACCGCATCTATCTATCTATCTATCTATCTATCTATCTATCTATCATAAATGTGAAATATGAGGCCTACCAACCAAAGCCATCCATCCCAATATTCTTAACACCTCATTGTTTGCAGTCATCTTCTGTTTATTCACACCCCAGATGCCGACTGTAAAACCAGCAGAAACCAGCCCCTCTTTCAGCTCGGCTTTCTCACTTCCAGTCATTTATCACTTTAATGTTCGCACGAGACTGTTTTTGGTTCAGGAATATGAGTAATGATGATAGCATCACCGACATGCTGAGAAACAATACAGGGCTCTGAATAAACACATGAACATCTCTAATGTTCCACACAGTTATTCAGAATGAAAGAGGAAGGGATGGCCTGAGGAAAGTTGCTGACATCCTGGTGAGGAATTGCTTCTAGGGAAAAACCAGGCCTATTATCAGCTTTCAGTATGTCTTGCTATGCATTTTAATTTTAGCAAAGGGTGGAGGTGGCTTAAGCCAGTGTTAAGTTAAGTTTGTATTGTATCTGTTTAGGCGACCGCTAATAAAATTGCGACCATCTTTTCAACATCACTTCATGCCTTGCCTGAAGAACAATGCAATTTTCCTGTATCCCCTGAATGGGAGGAAACAGCTTGGTGGGTACAGTGACCAAATGCCTCTTTGTCTCAGGGGTGTCTGGATTCTCTTCCTGTATGCGTTAGCAGTGGAAAACATTGCCACACACAGCCTAAAATATTGCTGAAATGTTATGTTGTCCTTTAAGGATGTCCTCAGCCACTGCTATTTGCTTTTCACTTACGATTTTGATGGGTTTTTGCAAATCATACATCTACGTAAAACATTGACTTGGTTTCATTCTGAAGGAATACAACGGCAGATTTTTGATTATACCTATTTAAGGAAGTTTTTGTGCCTTTTAAAGCTTATTTCTATCTATCTAAGTTATAAAAATCAATACTGACAGTGCACATCTCATATTTTTGCTGCTTGTATGGCACTAATATTAATTAATGTTATGTTAACACATAACAGGACCTGATTAATGATCGAGAAGCGGTAAGGCATATTTGTCAGTCATCCATCTCTTCCTGGCTTGACTTCACCATTGTATCGTGCTTCCAAAAGCAGGAAGAGCCGAAGGAATGCAGATAGTGTAAGAACCAATGACTGCAGGACAATGGAACAGTAAGGAAATGCCAAAGTGTTAACATGTATTTGCTGAATAACCAAACAGAATGATGTGAATAAGAACACTTGAATTCAGTAGCAGGTTTGTGTCGATACGATCAAGAATGAGTAAGAAACACAAATAATGCTTTCAGTGGTTTAACAACATCCTTTAATATGATGTGGCGAAAGCAAGGGGGAAATGGTTCAGGGCATCTGCCTTAAAATGTATTAGATTTACGAGAAAAAAGTAATTGTGACCCTTGACGTTTCCTTTTTATAACAATTGTTATTTTTGCTGTTTGCTAAACAACTCTTAAATATCTTTTCAGTTCCAGTTAGTTTGAAATAAAATCGCCACACATTTATTGTTTATAAACCATTAAAACTGTAATTCAGATTAAAAATGGCAACAGACTCGTCACGAAGTCTAATGTCAAACAATAGGTGAGTTTATGTTGCTTTTAAAAGCATTCATTGCAAAATTATGTGTTGATAAACAGGTGTAATGTGCATTTCTAACATTTCCTGCTGTGATCAGTGCAAAAAAGCACCACAGACAAGCAGAAGCTGCTTTTGTGGGCAATATGAATGACGTTATTATGGGCACCAAAATAAATACAGTGTTTTGTATGAGGTGTGAAACAGGCCTTATTTATCCATTTGTACATTCTAGTCAAATTTGGACTTGTTATTTGAACATTCAACGCTACTGTGTATATTTTTGCTATTAGTGTGACAAAAAATTAATTATAGATCACAAGGTGCTATTTAAAGGGATTCAGCATGTATATCTTAAAAAGACCAGCATATAAAACAACGCTCTCTGCTCACATCCAGCTCACCATCATTAGAGCTTCACAAAGTCTGATGAGCCACAATGATTTCCTTCATAACTGCAGCCTGAGGGAATTCTGTAAATCTTACAAGAGAATGATAAAACAATCTCCCATTGACGCCATTGCTCTCCAACATCCACACTCAGAACAGATTTAACACCTCCCTCTGGAACACACTGAATGGAGGAAAACTTCACATGTGAGGAGAGAAGTAAAGCTGTAAAAATGTGACTCAAGAATGATGGAAAGGTACCTTTTGCCATTTTATGCACTTGTAAAACGAACAAGCAAGTTAAGAACTGGAATGGAAAATGGAAAATAGTGAGTATAAACTAAGTTCTCATTCACACACAAGTTTACGTTAAAAACACACAAGTTACAAAAACAGTCGTTTATGTCTGTGAAGGTAAACAACTGGGAAATAAATCACATATTTATTTTAGATCTGTGTGGCAGCAGCAATATAGAGTTTTGTTCTGTGCTTGTCTGTGCACCCAAAGACAGAACAGTTAGCATATTTTGCTCAAACTTTCGCCATGGCATTAGAACTGGCAACCGCTGTTGCTTATGAAATCAAAATGAAGGCGCAGCAGGTGGAAATTTACAGATTAAGGGGTGGTATTATTAAAATGAGGTCCCAAGGGGAGCGACATCAGACGTGCTCGGTTTCATAGAGGCTTGCAGAAAAAGGCTTTCTAAAACAAATTTACTGGGTCTCTTTCACGTTTCCTTGGTTGGTAGATGCACTGGGGACCTGATTATAGCACTTAAAACCTGGAAACGTGCGATTTCTATTATATCCCTAGTAAAAAAGTAATATATTTAAAATATATTTATTTCAAGCTAAGTATAGTTCAAATCCATTAACATATTTACTGACAGATAACTGTAGACCTACTAATATAAAAATTTTAATTACACTTTATTTGGAGTATTGCTTGTGCACAATGCAAATTTCTTATTAATAAGCCTAAAATGCGTGTTTATGTCACTTTTAATAAGGACTGTGTAATATTGCCCTTTAAATGCAAAATATTTCAAGTGTAGCTAAAGTATACTTGCAATAGTTCCCCTTTAGCACAATCAGATCTACTAAGTATGTCTGTAATTGGACTTCAGCACTACTTCCGCACAATTAAAGCGCATTAAATACAAAATTAGTTGTTTCAATTTAGCACACTTTAAGTATACCTGTTTAGTATACTAAAAGTACGATTGCACGGCATTTCATTAAGTACATAAATATGAAAATGTATTTGTAGTATACTGAGCATGAAATAAATGTAATTCAAATACATTTAAATATATTTATTTTTCACTAGGGATGTCACCTTTAAATATACAGACATTTGAATTGATTCTTTAACCAAATAATAGTAACCCTATAGCGACCACTTTGTGACATGTTAGCTACATCTCCAAACAAAACTATACTGAGATCCATGGAAACCACCTATAACAACCTAGCATCAGCTGTGAGTTTCTTGCCCAGATATTATCAAGTTTTCTTCAGAAATGGTACATTTATGTTTGTAGTTATGTCATGTTCTTCATGTTCTTGTTCCAGTGAAGGAGGAAACAACACAAAGGCTGCCATAACTGAACCATGCTAGTGACTCATTTTGAATGAGTAAACAGTTAAGCTGCTAACAACCATTTGTTGCTTTGTTTTATTGTTTCTGGGTGGTTATAACAAGATATTAACTGTGGTTGATTAAAAATAACTGAATGACTGTTAGAACTTTTTAAATAGAATATGATTAAGTCACTGAGCATCAAACCAAATGAGTGTATATTTATTTAGAAATATTCCCTGAACAAGCAAAGGCTGCTGTGAAAGGAACTTGTGGTAAGTTACATTTCCTTTTTCAGAGGCGATTTCAGTTTTGGGAGAGCAGGAGAAGGGATAGTAGCAGATATTGTCTTATGCACTTCCTCATTTTGCAGGCAGAGGGAGATCTGTGATTCACACATTGAAGACCCACCCATATGATGTAAATTGTGGTTGACCTGGTGCACTGAACCCCCTTACTTCACAATAGGAGTTTCTGTCACATTAATGAGAAAAGTATGCGCATCAAATCCCAACTTACCATTGATTTTGTTATAGGATACCTTTTAAAATGGTCTTTGCCCTATAGAGATGTTTGTGCGATGCAGCAGAGGTACTACTGAACCATACAGCAAGAACCATACGAAATCAATTATGTCATACATTTGCAGGCGCACAGCCATCGTGCAGGAAAATAAGAGAGGAACTTAACAAAGGCAGAACATGACAACATAGTCAAGCTGTTCCAAGAAGACCCAGAAAACAGCTGCACATCAGCTGAAGAAAAGTCTCTTGAAAAGAAAAATGGGTTTATAGTGAAGAACTTGTGTGAAAGGATGAATCTCACAAAAACTGTCAAAAACATCTCTGGGTCATATTTCATTACAAGAAAAAAAAAAAAAAGGATTTTTTTTTTTTATATTGCATATACATTATTGTAGGATCATTCATTTCAAAATGAATTTAGAGTTAGGCCTATTTTCGATCAAATTCAAATTATTGTGAGGCAATATGTCATATTATTTGTATTTAGTGTGATTTAATAATAATAAAATTACTATAATTATGTAATTTTATAGTTAATAAATTACACACACACACATATATATATGTATATAAATTATATATTTAGATTTTTATATTATTTATATAAATTGTAATACATTAATACAAAAGATTGTAATGCATTTTGTTAATTTAATGAAAGGTCATTTTCAAAAATCCATAATAGGGGTACTTTAAATAACGTTACACATCCACATACATTTATAATACATTTAAATATTCATTTAACAGATGTTCTTATCCAAAGTGACTTAAACATGAGGAAAATAATAACACCATGCTCATAGGAGTCAACAATATTTATCGTAAAAAATTAAGTTCATAAACAAGATTCACGTGTTCAGTATAACAGCAAAATGCATAAAAAATGTTTACTTCAGTGCTTACACATTTTTTTTATATCACTGCAAAATACAGTCTTCTTTTTTTCAAAGGGATTTGCCTGCTATGCTCCAAATGTGTAAATTCTTGTGTAAATTGTACCATGCCGGGAAGAGGTCTTCTTTCTAACCATTTCTCACTGGTAGGAAAAAAATGTTGCATATCCATTTTCATCTTTATTCCCGGCCATCTCTTTCTTTGCAGTTTTTCATGAGTCTCAGTGCCTCCCATTGTTCTGACAACACTGATGTATAAACACTCGTGGTGCTGAAGTGCCTTTTAAAAACAATACGGCTGTAATCTCTTCCAAATATTTTTTACATTACCTAACAAATGACATCTTCATTTTCAAAGGAAAACTAAAGGGATCACAGTAAATTACAAGTTAAAAGAAAATCTAACTCACCCACTCACATTTTTCATGAACAAGCTAATTATTTTATACATTATCCCTTTTTAAAGTGGCTCTCGTGAGATGTATCATGGTCAACTCACTCTGCTGTAGATCGGCAAACACAGAAGGGACGTGTTGACATCATGCAGATGAATGATGAGAGAGGTATGTAATTAGCTACAGTGTGGTGGAAGTCATGCCCCGGGCCTTTTATGGTCTGCTACAGAGAGACCTCAGGAGATACGACCAACGACAACACTTTCATACTCTCTCGAGCTGCGTAAAGCTAACTTAAATTCAACATCATTTGCTTTCTTAACCCAAAGTCCTGGTCATTATATTGCTGTGAAAAGACTTTTCCATGAGCTGATCCTAGGCCAAAAATAATGCAGTAAAATTTTAATGTTATGGCAATAATTAACAATTGATTTAAATAAAAACATGGGGTTAAAGGAATAGTTTGAAAAATACTGTAAGTATTTTATTGTATGAATTTGTATGAATGACCTACACCTAACCTCGCCCCTAAACCTAACCGTCAGGGTTTAGACAAATGAGTGAGGTCGTATGAATTTGTATGAATTAGCACGAATTTGACACCTCGTAAAATACGTATGAATTGGTCGTGAGATTGTTGGATAGTTTCGAGCTACATTCGTATGTGGTTTGGAGTACTATTCAAATCATATTTCTGGAAATCCATCTCAGTCTGATTTGGCCTAGCTTTTTCACGTCCTCACGTCACATACAACATAAACACATCAGACGTTTTTTGCAGAAAACATGTTGAACATCTTTGCCTCATAAGACGATATATATTAATACACCTCAGCCGCGACAGCAACATGTTGTCATGTCGTAAGTCAACATTTGTAGCTATTGTAAACTATTGCTGTTACTGCTGTTTTTAGCGTAGGCAGAACAACGCAACGGCATTACCATAGAAACCAATGCACATTCTGAGAAACGAAGGAGCTCTTATGGAAACACAAATCGGATATGAACAGTTGCGATACACTGTGTGGATAGTCAGTTATTCAAATCAGATTCCATCCGGATATGCACAAAATCGGATTTGGGCTGACAGTCTGAACGAGGCTTTATTCATCTTAATCATAACACAAATTAAGATATCTTTGACGAATCCGAGAGCTTTCTGACCCTCCATAGAAACGTAGTAAGGGCATCATTAAGATTATGAAACAAGAAGAATACTTTTTTTGTGCACAACAGGAAAAATATATGAATTTATTGAACAATTTTTCTGCTTTGTCAGTCTTCGTGTGTTGATGAGAGATCCACAATGCATAGTGGTACTCTCATGAATGCACAACGCAGTCTCACGACCAATTTGTATGTATACGTGGTGGGTACATACAAAATCGTACAACCATAAGTTTTTGTAGAATTTGAGTGATGGGTAGGTTTATAGACGGGGTTAGGTGTATGTCATTCCTACAAATTCATAAAAAAGTTAAAAAAAAATACGTACAATTTAGCAAGGTCATAGGAGTGAGATTATAAAAATTTGTATAAGTTATCCAATCGCCGTGAGATCGGTAGGTTTTGAATGCGGTTTAATGCTGAATTTAAAACATTGAGCTTACGACTCATTAGCTAAAGGCAAAGAATTACAATTATCCTTTTGTTTTGGCATCAATGTCATAGAAACTCATTGAACTCTTTCCCTGTATCAATCTCTCAGCGTTCCTCTGCTATCTGAGATGCGTTCTGCCGCAGGTGTGACCTTGTTTTCGGTAGAAACGTTGTGTCATGAGCGTGACATCTGTTGCCTCTTCAGCATACACTTCAACTTAGCTCAACACTCTTCTATTTACAGGACCTGAGTGCATCTGGGTGCTCAGGGGCCTCGTCTGACATGAATTGTGCACGGTGATGTCAGCAGAAAACCACCGTGTTGCTGAACAGATTTTTGGGGAGGGGGGGTGAATTGACATCATCTCATTAATGCTTTGGCCATGAAATCATTTCCGTACATGAAGAGCTTTGCATCGTGGGGTCACATAGAAAGGGAGTGCTGGGCGTTTGCACTTTAAAGGGAGAGAAATGGATAAAGGGAATGCTGGGAAGGAGACTGTGGTGCCTGTTGGTCTTGTCTTTAGACGTCTAGAATCGTGCTGATGTCGGTCAATCAAGCTTTGATCATTCTCTAAGGGAGGAGGAGATAAATTAGGAGTGAGAATCTGTGTAAGGGAGGAAGCGTCACGAGAAGACGTTATCGTGAGAAAGTGTGATGGTATATTCTGTTTCTCAGGGTTGCTGAAGGCCTTCACACCATCAGGGTGAGTGTAGTCAGTTTGGGTTTAAAGGGTAGATGATTGTGGCTTGTCATTTCTGCCTTTCATGTCTGACCACATGAGCTAGTTTATCTGACATGTGATACATTCTAGATTAGAAGGAGGATTTTTAGTATCTCAAGGGTTGCTAGACAGCACTATTGAGTGATTTAAGATGTTAATGGTTTCAAATCAACGACTAAGGGAGGTAAAGATGGGCAGATGGAGATACAGGCAAGGGAAGAGGTCACCACCAAGTCATACAAGAGCCGCTCAGTGATAAGAGATAATATATTCTGATAAATGATAACACATCCCAATGCGTTCAATACCCAACTGCTTCCTTAAAGCAAAGAAAAAAATCCCTTTCAGATTAAAACAGTGAAGCGTTTGGAATTAATATGAAAACTTTTGATCTTTTTTGCTTTTGTTTACTTTATCATCATGACTCAAAATCAGATTTAGTGAAATCTGACGACAATTCGGAGGAGAGGCATTTAAGATCCCTGTTAATACCAGGTGTCAACAGCACTCTGTGGAACACTAGTGATCAGATTACCTGAGATGGATGTTCATACCGGGGCTAAAACGGCATGTTGTAGAGATACATAAGAGCAAGAGAGAGTTTGGGAGAGAGATGGAGAATAATTCACTACTAAATCACCCCACAAGAGGCCCATTCACTCAAGTCACATGAAATCACTAGAAATGCAGGGAAGGATCATGCTGAGGAATGGGATATATAGAGGGGTGATTCAGGGTGAAGGGACTGTTTCCTGTGTGCCTCAGAGGGAGAAATCAAGCCCTCCGGGTCAAGAGAAACAAGAGGCTCAAGTAGTGAAGGAAAACACTTGTTTTTTGGAGGGTAATAAGGAAGTGGTTTTGATAAATTTGAAGATAGAGACAGAGGTTGCATGTTTCCTCTCTGCTACATTGCTCTTCATGGCAACAGCTTCCTGGAACAAAAGAGAACCAAAAAAGGATTTCAAGGAATTCCAATTATTTGCAATTAATTGGTTATATTTGTTCTCCTTGCTAATTATTAATTAATGCATTAAAGTAAGAGCACTGGTTAACCTCGTGCCTTTGTTTTCTTGAGTGCACACTTGTTTTTCACACTCTCAAAGAGCTGCTCGTAAATCCAGAACCCTGGGCGGTAACAATAAAAACATTGTGTTTTTTCCACAAAGACACCTGTTGTGTTTAGTTTGGCAGTGTTGATTTTGCTGTGGGGTTCCTGTTGTGGACTAAATGGCTTGGGAGGACAAACTTTAATGGCAGAGGGTGGGTTATGATTGTAAAATTATTGCTAAAAATAAATATAGTTTACTATATAGCTAACTGAGAAAGCATAGTTTGGGAATTGTACCATCAAACTTAATATTATTTACACTTTTTCCCAATGTGATGTGCTTTAGTAGCTGCGTTTCAATCCACCTATTTTGATGCGTATTTTAGAATATTGCATAAAAAAACGCTGGATGGAAACGGCAAGATGTGCGTAAATTCTAAAGATGTACATAAAAAAAACATATATTATAAACTTATACATAAACCTCCGCAAGCAATGACCAACTGTGTTTAGTGTGTTTGTCTGCTCGTCTGGGGCGCATGTAATTTATATCATAGCTATATGAAAATTATTATATTTAGTGGCTTCTCCTGTATTTTTAGTGATATTTAATGCCACAATTTACAAGAAAGTGATGATTTTGTTCTCTTTGACTCGTTGGATGAAAGTGATGCTTTATTCGCATATGTTTTATTCAATATTTCAATATTCCGCATAAATTAGACTTGAATCTTTGAAGGGAAACATAGCTAGATTCTCAAGATTCTCAGCCAAGTATGAAATTTCAGAATAACTTGTAGCTGTTGAAAATGATCACACGCAAGTTACAGTGTAATGCAAATAATCTCTGAACAGACATAAGTGCACCGACCATAAGACCAGCATGCTTTCGAAGTTTATGTATCTTTAATTGAACTCAGAGTAGAGGAAGTGTCGTGTTAAACACATTCAGATGTGAACAGATTTACTGCTAAAGTCTGTACAACAGCCAGAGTAAAAAAAAAAAGACAGGCACTAGCAGGACAGCCACTGTTTCCGGTCTCTAATATGTTGATTTGTCCAGCACCTCTCCGGTTCCATTACATCCCAGCAGGAGACACTAACCAGGTTACCCGTGGGACAAGAAGCCCAGCATGGGCCCGACAGGTGACAGTGGGTCCTGAGGGACGACTGGGTGTCATGATACCCTAAGGCTTCTTCTGTAGAGATCCCCTGCCTGTAATTAATTACCATTTGCAATGAGCTCATAATGTTATTTATAGGGTCTCCCCGGGACAGGGGGCTTGCAGAGGGGGGATCATGTTATGCTCTTTGAGAATAAAGGACATCTGGGCTGTATGCCTTGAGAGTGTGCTGTGAAACATAATTTTACCACAACTATGATGAATGTTTGTAGTCATGGGAATGGAAACGGAGTCTATTCCGAGTCGAAGAGTATGTGCGAAGCGTATATTTTTGCAAAAGCACGGCAGTGTCCTTGGCTAACGTTTATAAACCAATGAGGCCCTCCATCCTTCAATCTACTGTAAATAACGTTCCTCAAATCCTCTAGAATTAAAACGCTCTGGTAATTACCAAAGAATCCACTCAGTTTTATGATCGTGGATAACCTCCCTTCATCGGTGCACATAAATCAGCGGACACAGAAATCCCCGTATCAGCAAATGTTCTGCATGAGTAAGACCTCATCAGGATCGGTTTTTAATTTAATCATGGACTCTTATTTGTCTTGTAATGCTGTCCTGGTGAAGTTGTAAACCGTAGACGGGTACTGAGTGGGGGATTGCGAGAGGCATGGCTGGAATTTAGGGTCAATGCACCGCTGCTCACCGTGACATGATTTACTGCCGTCTTGCAAGGGGAGATTTAGGATAAAGCACCACCAGCCGCCTCAATCTCTTTTCTCTCCTTTGCATTGCATCGCCCATCACCTGTGCCCGCCTGGCTGGACGGTCAACCCCCATACCTCTCAGAGAGATGTATCTCTCCCTGGGCTTCCTCTCAGCAGTGGGATTTCATGGTGCTAGGCTGCCCAGGGTACTCATTTATCTCGCTCTCCCAAACCAGGCCTGACAAAACGAATTCCTGAGGACTTCAGAGGAAGGGCTCGAACCTCTGCAGATTTACGCTATACTCCCATCCTGGCCGGCTTCCAGAGGAACTGATAAAACAATTTCAATGGCAACCCAATCTCGCCTACACAGGATCCAGCTCAGAGGGAGAGACAGGAACGACTTTTAGCCATTATAAATTCTCAGGCGGTAATTTGAGCTGGCTTGAGATGTTAGGGTTTGTTCCTGATTAGTTAGTGGCCTTCCACAGGTAACAGTACATTACACATCCAGACCATCCAAAGCACATGGTCTTCTCTTTTCTGTCTAAATACAGGAAACTCAACTCCAAAGGAAAGGGGTGGATTCTTGGCATGCATCAGAGGCAAAGTCCATTGGGATTTACAGAGAAATGCCGTTAAAGCTGTGAGACTTGGCACGCCGGGTGTTAAACTGGAAAGGAAAGATAACATGCATATAAAATTAATCTGGGTTTTATAATTGTTCTATTTTTTTGTGGTGTGTTTAACCATGCAAAATTTGTTACCATGATGCTAGGCTGTTGCTACGCAGCTGATAAGCACATTGCTATGCACTTCCTAGGGACTCATTGTGGTTTCTAGGTGGTTGCTCACTATCTTTACTAGATGTCACTAGTACAAATGATGTAAGAAACACAAACATGTTATTTGCATAAAAGCATCTCCCAAATGCTGTTCACTACACAAATAATTTGGAGTCAGTATGTTTTTGAAGGAAGTAATTATCATCAAAGTTGCATTAAATTATTCAATTTTATTCAGCAAAGTTGCGTTTAATTATTCAAATACTTTTACATGGATTTTAAAATATTTTTAACCCTCTTTGTCAAAAAAACTAAAAAAAAAGTATCACATGCATAAAATATTAAGCATTTCATTGATTTTCAGTGGTTTCATGCGCACCAAATCAGCATATGAAAATGTAAGTTACCTAATGTAATCTCTTAAACATCATTTTAGTTTTAAACCATTCATTTATATTTAATGCATACCTCACTTAGCCACTAATATAAACAGGAAATTCACTATTACACCATAACATCAAATTTTAAGCATAATATCAATTTCCCCATGTGTAATTAACACTAAAAAACAGGAACAACTAATCAAAACATTGTTATGCTAAATCTGGTTATTTGAAATGAATGATCCAGAAGTGATAATGGAAGACCCGTGTTGTGTATTATGGTCGGGAAATGGATGATCTTTCTCATTTCCTTCCCACCCATCTCCATCAACAGCTGAGGTGGCACAAAGCCTGAATAGTCCACACTTAATCTATGGATCCTCCATTTACGAGTTTTAATATGAGAAGCGGTGTTCTCACACAGCCAGCGATGGCAGGTGGAACCTGATGTCACTGCATTATGTCAAATTCATATTCAGTATAAATTTGTTAGACTGAAATGAGCGGGTAAGTTGTGAAGAAAACAGTTGCCAATGTTTAGTCTTCACGAAGGATCCCGTCTCATGATCTTTGCCATGGTCAAAATTGTTTAACATAATTGGTTATGGATATAGTAGATGAAATGAAACGCTAGAGGACATGCAGTAAGTTGAGCACAGCACATATACACACTCACCAGAAAATATGCACTCAAGTTCTGTCTTCTCGCAGGGCTTGAATTGAGGCATGTAGGGTTCATTTAATGAATCATTCCCTCAGGGTTTCCTCCAGTGTGTTCATCTCCTACTCAAGAGCTCCAGTCCTTCATGATGAGAGGTTTCCTGGGGAGTGAGAGGTCATAGGTTTCTCTTTAATGGATAGTTACACTATTCCCTGTTAGGTAAATCTAAAATATATGCTTTGTAAAAGGTACTGAACTTTTGGCTTTGGGAAAAAAACTAACAAACATTTTACACAAACAACAAAAGTATTTTATGGAAAGGTCAGAAATGAACCAGTGCTCAGGACAAAAATGCCACTAAAAGTAACAAAAAATGTCTTAGACATTTAAAATATGTGAGTGAAAATGTATAATATATTAATAAATTAATTTATTTCTGTTTTGAAATAATTTGTAATACATGCAGCCTTGGTGAACATAAGGGACTTACCAAACATTATACTAACCCCAAACTTTTAAACACTAATGTATATATATGTAGTTCAGTTATGACAAATCTCAGAAATTATTATAAAATCTTTAATAACTTGAAAAGGTAACACTGTATTTCAAGTCCACTTTAGATATTCTACTAATAGTCAGTAACTTTTCAACTACATATCAACTAGCAGTCATTAGAGTATTAGTAGACTGTCTGCTTAACATCTTCTAACACTTTATTTTGATGAGTCCACAACATACAATATACTGACTGTAAGAAACTTTATCAACATATTCTACTAACCCTAAACCTACTACTACTCTGAGAGTTAGTAGACATAATTGCAAATTAATGAGAATTAGTTAATATGTAGTTATAGTTACTTAGTTAGTAGAATGTCTAAAGTGGACTATCAAAGTGTAACCTGTAAAATTAATGTGCATAGTTTTGGTCTTGGTGGACTAGATGTGCTACGCTGCTGCTGTGGAGCATGTAGATTTGCTTCTGCTAAATGCTCAGATCATAAAATTAAAAGGAAACATGATGCTGCTGCTAGAGAGAAGAAGATTCCCATAGCAGATCAAGGCAGGTGGTGCTGGGAGGTGGTGGGTTAATATGGGGACACGCATAGCGCACAGACATGACATTCATTGAATATATCCTTGTCATATTGGTAATCATTAATGAGTATATGAATATGAACATATGGAACATAGCTGAATAGAAAAATAGAGTGCAAGTAGAGTTTCGTGGCTGAACTATTTATTTAAAATGTCCAACATAAATCCAAAACATGCCCCTAAGGTTGCAAATATGCTTATATTATTTTATTATATTAAAAAAATCTAGACCAAGAATTAAACCAAGTAACAATTCTGGTGACTCACACTTCCATTTGTTGTCCCAGTCTTTAAGGACTTCTCTTCCTGTAGCATCATCAAAAAAGGGAAGGGAAGGCAAAAAGAGGGTGAATGAATTGACAAAGAGCCGTTATTGTGCATAGCTGGTGACTGGTCTTAACCATCTTGAGGGCACTGACTTTTAAAGGCTCCAACTAATCACGCTGGGATAATGAGGGTGGATTGGTTCACTGTCTCTACCCAGCATGGATGCTCTCTGGGTGGACTAGATGTGAGGAAGTCACCGATGCTGGTGGAGCCTATCTCTATAATGACAAACTGAGGAATTTCAGTAATGAAAAGTAATTAAATATTAAGAAACACAAGAAAAGACTTCAAAGACTACAGTGGTATTTAAGGAATGTTGATTGAAATGGTCACAGCATTAAATTCACACAAACAGCTGGAAATAACAACTGCTGATTTTTTTCTGGTATTTTCTGAAATTCTGGTATGTTAAGTACTTTTACACAGCAAGCCTCTGTGTAAACTATTTGATGCTAATTTTAAGTATAAAATGGGTGAGCAGTAAAATAATCACTTTTGTGTTGTTTTATGATATTGTTATTTCTTCTCAATGAGGAATGAATCTCCATTCAAAATACCCAAATAACAGTAACTTCAAGCAAAATTAAGAAGGAAACTTATTGGGAAATCTTATGCTCTATGCCTTTTTTGAAAAAATTCCAGAGCATTTCTTGGAAAACAAATGGCGGACTTAAAGAATTTATGCTGTTGTTATTTTCTTCCAACTATTTTTACACCTAACAGCATTGTTTTCATACAAAAACGTTTTAAATATAATTGATCGTTTTATTGCAATGGAAGCAGAACTTCCCTTCTGAGCTCCAATGATCTGTGAAGTTTCCATTGTGTAACCTTGGTCACCCAGACGTGTTGAATGGCCTTTGAGGATAAGATAAGGCCAAAAACCTAGTATTCAGCTATTTATCTATGGCAAGTGTCAGCTACGTTGACTACATGTCCACTTCACCTAATCTAGATCGCATTCTTTAAGGCTCTGTGAAACTGTGATATGGTCCTCCTGAGGTCACCAGGCTTATGAACTCAGAACAGAACAGGTCAAAATATCATGCTTTACCATGTCCTGATCCTTATTTAAGTCTTGATTTCATAACACATTACACAATACCATGTTGACAGATGATGCTCAAAGGTCACCTTTTCTGTAGGGATGGATGACACCACTTATTTTCGTTTTGACTCAATACCAAGGACTACCAGGGCCATTATTGATGCCTGATATATTTTTTGTGATTTCTGACAATAAAATTAGCAATAATTATAGTTTTACTTCGAGCCAAAAGTGTGAAATAATTAAACTTTTCTAATGGTGACTGTAATCATATTATAGTTTTTGTATTTGATTTTAAAAAAGCTGAAATTTTGGGAAATATTATTATATTTTTTTGTAATATTCTAAAATATCAGTCTTTAGTGTAAATAACACCATCCAGTATGCTAATTTCTTGCAGAAGAAACATATTTTAATAATGCACTAATGATAAGAAATGTTTCTTTGACCACAAAGTCAGCATGAAGACACAGTCTTAATTTAGTTATAAATATAATGTGAGAACTTCAGATTTAAAGTTGAATTTATACTTCAGGATTGGTCCCCCAGTCCCTCTGTGTTTCATACAGTGCTCTGATGATATAAAACATGACAGCTGTTTAGATTTTGTAATGGATGCTAGTTTGCAAAATCAATGAGAGTGAGGACAGAAACATAGAGTAATGTTGCAACTCTTTAACATGCAGCACCTATGTTTAACTAATAGTTTTTTCCCAAAACATTCCAATACGACTCCAGACATTCGAAAGAAAACAGAACAAACAGGACCCTCTAGAAAGAAAGACATATTTCCTTTACCCCTTCCTGCACTTTTTCATTCATGTGCATGTCAGTTTGCATGTTTTTGCATGAGAGCACAGAAACATTCGTGATCTGCTCAACCATGTGACAAAAGGACCAAAGGACAGATTCAGATAACATCTAGGACCTATTCCCACCGTAACGCTTTGACCTTATGCTGTCCTCAGCAAACAAACAAGTTGTGGCGCACCATGAACTGCTCAGATATACACAAAATCATACTATACTGTACACAACAGTCATGACAGATTTCAGAAGAGATCAGTGTTAATTTGGATTACACAAAGAATAGGTCACTCTGCACACCACATATCTGACATTCAAAAGAATTATTAGCCGTATTTAAACTATGATTTAAATCTTTGTCAGAGGTAAGTATATGTCATTTCTATTCTTTTTTGAAAAATTATAAAAACTTTGTTAGAGAATTCATAACACATTACACAATACCATGTTGACAAATGATGCTCAAAGGTCACCTTTTCTGTAGGGATGGATGACCCCACTTATTTTCGTTTTGACTCAATACCAAGGACTACCAGGGCCATTATTGACTGTAATCATATTATAGTTTTTGTTTTTGATTTAAAAAAAAGCTGAAATTTTGGGAAATGTTATTATATTTTTTTGTAATATTCTAAAATATCAGTCTTTAGTGTAAAAATAACACCATCCAATATGCTAATTTCTTGCAGAAGAAACATATTTTAATAATGCACTGATGATAAGAAATGTTTCTTTGACCACAAAGTCAGCATTTTAAACTATATATTTAAACTATGATTTTAATCTTTGTCAGAGGTAAGTATATGTCACTTCTATTCTTTTTTGAAAAATTATAAAAACTTTGTTAGAGAATTCAAGCTTTGCATGTTTTCCAAGGCTGGTCTGTTTTCTGTCACCTCAGATGGAATTTAGTTATCTTTGCAGGGGAGAGAGCTAGGGAGGAGAACTTATTGCCTAATTTTATAGGCATAAACTTTGTCATAAAATGTAAGTTTTCCAAGGCACAGCCATGACTGAAGGGAATCTCCCAGGGATTTAAATCTCACTGCACAGAAATGCAAGCTAGGCCTCATTATATTAGTCCTGGACATCCTCCAATGAATGCGAACATTTTAAAGCTGACATTCACACCCTCCCTGAAGTTGTGAAATGGACTCTGGCATTCACATACTTTCACGTAAGAAAACTTTGTCTTTTCATTTACACAGACATTGCTCAGACTGATGTGGTCAGTGCTTCCTCATTACCATGTGACCTTAGGAGACATACTCAGACAGACGGCAAGCAGATCCCTATCTCTTGTAGACACACGCACACTTTGTCTGCCTCGTTTTTCGTTAACACTCATTCCCAAGAGTAATATCCTCAGTCATTGCTGTAGGAGACTCATCATCTGCATGAACATGTGGACACTGCATTATTCTGAACGTGTGTGTGTGTGAGTAACTAACCAGCTTCCTTCATCAATAGGAGTCTGTTTTGGCTCCAGCAGGCGAGGTGGTGATGGCTTGGGGAGTAGGGTTGTAACGTCACTCACCGCAAAGACTGTGGGAACTGTTTTTTCTGTTTTCCTTCAGTTGAGTTGGCCATTGTAGGGTAAGCCAAACTAGGTCTCGTGCCGACTCCCCAGGTAAGGGTCTCATTAACTCAGCTGGAGACTCAACGGAAACAAAATGACTCAGGTTTACACAATGGAAAAAACATACCCACCCCTTCCAGAGACGGGTTGGGGTTACGGTCCCTTCACAAAGAAAGGTGAAACGGTGATTCTACTTACCACACGCTCTTGGTCAAGGTTTAGCAGTGGGACAGAACTTTAACAGCTTAATGGCATACAGGGACCTCTAATGGGGTAATTTAAGGATAATGTAGCAATCTGACTATTTCAGCCATGGAGCCCCTGTTCCCCTACTCACGTATCCTCATGTCACCCCTCCTTAATTCATATCAAAGAAACATGTGTTCAGGACACACCTGGAGAACAGTAGGGCTTAGATAAAGCACACCTGTGGAATTCAACATCTTCACCTGCTGGGAGGTTCTCGGGAGCTGCTACCTTCCAGTTCCCTTTGCGTTAATCTTTCCTGATACAAAACAAGCAGCGTTCGTATATGCGTAACGCAATGTGATTTCTATATAGACTTGTTTATGAGACAGAACTGTTGCTGGTAGTATGGGTATAAATCATCTGATATGAAGGTCTTGCTGTTATGCAAGCTTTCTCCACAGTGATGGTCACCAAAAGTGAATGCAAGTTAAAAAAGATTCAATTAAGAGTGCTGAGAGCGTCTTATCAAAAGTGTAAGGACATTTTGATATTTGAGAGGGTGGTTTCGTAAACTCATGTGCAATGTGTTTTCAATCAAAAGCTCCCACTTCTCGCTCTCTTATTCGGCAAGTTGTTGTAGTCCCCATCTGTCTCCGTCTTGCATGGTTTTCGTTCACTGTTTCTTATTTTGCTGGCTTATCTAAAGATTTAAATTGCATTGCTTTACTCAAATTTGTTGTTTTGAATATTTTGAGACTCTACCCACCTTTTGTTCATCTTTATATGTGTGAATGAGACTTGCAACTGAAAATGTTTTAGCTTCTCTAGGCAGCAAGTACATTCAAAGGTGTAGGATCCAATACAAATAAAAAGAAATCACAACTAGGTGATCTAATCCTCCCCACCCGTCCCGTTCTCCTAGCTCTCCCTGCATTAATTCTGTAGCAGTCAGCATTGACTGCACCACAACTGAGAGAGATGGAAGCAATTAAGGCCGTAGGAAAGCACGAGAACATTTTAAAAGACCGAGCGCTCAAACGGTGGGATCAAAGCAACCCTGTCTCGGTGCCTGCCAAACCATTGATCAACCGTTTGAGACTCTGTGACACATGTGAGATGGGAGGTGATGTGAACTTGAGCATGGATGAGAGGATAGATGGCTTTACTGTGGTGTGATCTGCTGTTTGGGTGGGGAACCATAAATGCCAGATGATATTACAGATGATGGAAGAACCCAAAGATTTGAAGACCTGATTTAGATGTTATTGGGGGACAAACTCTACTCTGAGCTGAACAGGACAAAGGCGTACCTAGCTCTATTGGTTGCCTGGAGTGACATCAGTAAACCTGGCCGTCCCCCAAGTTTATAAACTCTCTCTCATTCAGATCTCCCCAAGTCCCTGAGTTCTAGTTGCAAGGAGCTTTACGTCATCCATCATCTCTCTCTCTAAAATTCTTGCCTGGGTTGGCCACATCTTTTACAGTCTCCAATAATGCTCGCGTCAGAATTGAGCACTCTGGGCCTTCCCAAAATCCCCAGCCTCAGCTCAGGGTCTATAGCCAGAACATGACAGGATAAGTTAGCAATGAGTGTGTACGCACTCCTCACAGGTTCCAGCATAGCAACCAGCTTGCTTACACACCAAACTTCCAGCTCACTCACACGTTCCGAGCTCCGGCCAAGAGTCTAAATATTCTGTTGGGAAAAAGGGAGGGCGGTGTGTGTGACTGTAGGGGACTGGAAGGCTTCGATTGGTGGATGGGATAGAGACAGGCGGGGGTCTGAGCAATGAGGGCTCTCGTGGCTGTGTGAACCGCCCCAAGGGTAGCTATGCCAAATCGTTAATGTAAGCCAGACCTCTGGCAAATGGGGAGCAGGACTTTTCACAGCAGAGGAAAAGAAATGAAGAATATACATAGAGGAGAGGGGAATAGTAATATGGGGTTCTTCTTGTTTGCCATGGCTATGTGGAAATCACATGCTACAAAAGGTCATGTGGCGTGAGATCTCTACCCAAAAGTTTATTTCTTTACCTCCTCCAGAGTTTCTCCAGACAACGTCACACTCTCTGGGTTTACCTACTCTGTCATGGCTGGGACATCTGGAAAGTTGACCTCTTGGAAGGGAAATGTGAGGTTGGTGGGATGTAGACCGATAGGATGGCAGCCAAGTCCACTTTGTCATGAAGTGAGACGTTACATGATGTTCTGCTGTCAGGTTTGGACACTGGCTAAAACTTTCTGGTTCCCCTGTTTGGGAGCTATTTAAATCTTATCTTCCAGAGGTGACTGCGTGTAAGAAGGGAAGTGTGTCCACAGCACTACCCAAAACAACTCATACTTGGAGGTCAAGGAACGGAAAGATCCAGCAGTGGGTGTGTGAATACTTCAAGTTGTAAATCATATGATTCATAATCATTCGTTTGTGACTCATATTTCCCAGGAACTTTCAGAGGATAGTAGTACCCCCTCTCAATCTCTGAACTATTATGTAGTCAGCTGTCATGAGAGATATAAAGCACAGCATTCAACTTCCAAACAGCTTCATGTGATCCTGTCAGTATGGCTCCACTTACCCTGACCTCTTATCAGCAGATCTGGGATCACTTTCCCTTTTCACTATTGAAATCATGTCAGAACACACTCTACATCATCTCCTCTGGGAACCGTTGTATTGGCTTTTTTAAGGGGGTTATGACGCTACCTCAGCATCACTTGATACTAGCGGACAGGAATGATACAGATAAGCTGAGAACTGTGTCTGTGTTCTGTTTTGAACCTCACACTCATCGCCATCATTATTAAGTGCACTTGAATCAGCAGTCTAATAGCCAAAGCCTCTTTGAAATCACAGATGGCCATACAAGGTGGTGGCTTGGTCGGTTTAATACTAACAGTTAGATGTTAGTGTGTTTTCCTGATGAAGTACGATGAGCTGATTCACAAAAGAAAACATGCCTCACATCCTGTAGTCACAAATGTAGATCTGTTTGCATGAGACTTTTTATATGAAGGTTATGTTTAGCAATAAAAACACACTATGGCGATTCACACTATGGTGGATTACACACACGGCATGCAGTGAGTTTACGATAATTTAAAAACAAACACTCACAAAATTGCACATCTAAATAATCGTACAACATAAAAACCTGTTTTATAGTCTCTCAATGTTTACATGCTAAAGAAGAATGCAATATCTAAGACAAAAACAGCTTTCTCACATAAGCAAATCATCTGAAGATATTTTGTAGAGCGTTAGAATCTGCTCTTGTTCTTGCTAAGTTTACATTAGCTGCTAATGGAACCACAGATAGGCCTCTGTTGGCCTAAAACTACTCCTTGTTCATGGCTTGTGCCATTACAATTCTCTATAAAAGGAAGGAATTAAAGGGTTAATTCACCCAATATGAAAATGCTGTCATTAATTACTCACCCTCATGTCATCCCAAACCCGTAAGATCTTCGTTCATCTTTGGAACACAAATTAAGATATTTTTGATGAAATCGGAGAGCTATCTGACCCTCCATAGACAGCAGCACAACTGAAATGTTCCCAGATCCAGAAACGTAACGTTAGTAAATACATTGGTAAAACAGTCCATGTGAAATCTGTGGCTCAAGTTATGTCTTCCA
Source organism: Enteromius mattozi (assembly GCA_032359235.1). Taxonomy (NCBI): domain Eukaryota; kingdom Metazoa; phylum Chordata; class Actinopteri; order Cypriniformes; family Cyprinidae; genus Enteromius; species Enteromius mattozi. The sequence goes on along the minus strand of JAUMHE010000080.1, from coordinate 14,018,770 downwards.
CCATTTTGGAGATTACTTAAGAACATATCTGACGTAATGAACGTTGTTTAGGTTTGGGGTAAAAACGTGCCTATATGTAAATTATGTACTTTTTGTTTTCTTTGCGGAAAAAAAAAAGTATTCTCGTAGCGTCTGAAGTTGAGCGACAGATGTCACATGGACTTTTTCTTTTTTACCATGTTTTTACTACGTTTCTGGGTCTGGGATAATTTCAGTTGTATTGCTGTCTATGGAGGCTCGGATAGCTCGCAGATTTCATCAAAAATATCTTAATTTGTGTTCAAAGATAAACAAAGCTCTTAAAGGTTTGGAACGACACGAGGGTGAGTAATTAATGACAGAATTTTCATTTTGGGGTAAACTAACCCTTTAAGGTTTAAAGCTCTGAGAAGGCATCATGTCTTCTCCTGCTGGTGCTCTCCCTATGGTTTTGGGTTTATGTCTAAAATATCTGTGATGGATTCTTACTGGCTACCAGCTGGTCTTGTTTATTTCAATGCTCTGATGTCAAATAAACTTAAAGGGGGCATTCAAAGTGACCTGGTGCTGTGTAAAAGCCCTTGTTTTTTGGGTCTATAGAAAATGTAAGACAAAATTTATTTAAAATGAATGTAAAAGAATGAATGAAAATCATTTGATAAGTAATTTTAATTAATATAATAAACAAAATATTTGAATATTTTTTTTTACAAAATTTCATATGGAGAATTAGGATGATTTGTTTAATTGATCAAAATAACAAACAATAATGTAGATCTATTGGTTGGTCTCATTCTTCTTGGGTGTTCCGGTGTTACAGAAACACTGAAAGACAAAATTGGTAGAGTAGAGCAGCACATGCCACAGTGTTAAAGAAACAACACACATAGAGTTCACTAGAGTCTGTCTCTCAGCAGGAAAGTCTCATCATTCTCCAGCTGCCTGTCCATGGCTAAAAACACAATTATTAGAATGTTGTTTTGTTTTTTACGTGGCATACCATGCATTTCCTCTGTCCGATCTGCCACAAACAATCCAGTCTGAATCCCAGCCCTTCTTCTGGGAAACATGAGGATGAGCAGATGAGACTCTCACAGTAGCAGATGTCTGCATGCATCATAAAGTCCCGTGTGGTGTCAGACTCCCTGTGGCAATCCACTGAGCTGTAAAGCAAAGCCGTGTGTCATGAGAAATGGTCAGAAAACATTCGGAATTGGAAATATGGTGGTGAAATTGGAGTAGCTTTTAAACAAAGACTGAAGTACATTAGTTTATGGACAGGCAGTCATAAACAAGCTTCACCCCATGCTGTTCATGTACTGCACCAGACTTTTCAACAGTACACCATGAAATATGTTTTTTATTGTAAGAGCTGGAGATGCAACAGACTCTCCAAACAAACCAAAAACATAGCAACATTCCTTTACACAATACAAGGAAGTGATGAATTGTTCCTGTAACAACACATATAGTCAGGATTTAACGCCATAAATGGTACACACACAAAATGTCTCCAGAAGGAGACTTGATTGGGAAGACTTCTTCTGACAACCAGCTTTGGTGGGCCTATAAAGCAAATGTTTTTGTAGGGGTCTAACAGACAGTAATATTCACTAATGAAAATTAAAAAATGACAGACCAACAGACCACAACAGAAATACACATGTAAAATATATACATTATTTACGTACACAAATAAATTATATGCAAGTATAGAAATATACACATATATACATAAACATACACTTTTATTTTGAATGTCATTAATCGCAATGAACCATTTTGCAGCCCTAATCAAAATAAATAAATAAAATAATAAAATTATATACATATTTTTTTTTTTTCAAAAATCATGTTTTTGAAATGCAGTTGGGTTATTTCGATTAGATTAAAAAATAACAGTTAACTAACACAATAAAAACATGATAACATAATAAAAAAAAGTTTTTTTGAAAATTAAAAAAAAAATCCTGAGTTATCTATAAACTGTTTATATATATATACATATATATATATCAAATGTAAAAATGTAAAAATATCAGCTTGAAATCACAGGAAAAAAATACATTTTAAACCATTCATATGAAAAATGGTACATTTAATAATGGTAATATGGTAATATATATATGTATATATATGTTTTTTTTATTTAAACATTTTTTCACAATTTTATGCTATACAGTACATTATGCATTTTAATCATGTATTTTGAACAACACAGGCTGTTGACAATTATCTTAAAATTAGGTCATCCCAACAGTTTGAGTTGCCTTAACAAATGGAAAATGAACTGGCAGTATTAATGGTCAGGACAGCTCAAGTTACCAGTGCAAATACAATGGTCAGCATGCTTTGGACTTGTCCATTAAAAGAAACACCTCACCCCTGCCCCAAGTTTGTTTGTGAAGACAACTGTGGTATATTTTCACAGAAACCCGACCCTGCAAATGAAAAGAAGTGTAAACCATGCTCCATCAGCCCTGCCCCGAGTGTTTTAAAACAGCCACTCCTAAGCTTCTTTGAGATGCACCCTAAATGGTGTCGTGTTCCAAACAACTGCTTTTAGAGGAGGGATGATGTCCTACAAGTGACTCAGTTTAACTGTCTAACAGAATAAACGGTCCTCTCCACTATACAGATATGCAAATATTGTAATCAAAACCTGCCCCCTATATAAGGTACTCTGTTATATGTCACCGTGTTTTATTGTGAGCATTGTCTTATAAGGAAGACTCTGTCATGTTCTGAGGGTCAGAGTTACAAGGCTATTAGAAAATGCTGTGAGTCACTCCAGAGAACACTGTGTTTTATTGCAGTAAGGCTGTGATGATGCTCTAAGACTTTGGTACATTCTTATGTGTGAGTTCCAACCAAAAATGGCAGAACCATGGCTGCACAGGATGCAAAGAACAATAAGATAGAGAGCGTTTCAGAGCCAAACACAACACACAAAGACTGTGACCTATCAGCGGGCTTCAGTTTTGATAGTATTCAGTTAAAGACTGAAATATCACAGAATTTTATTGTTTTAGCTTTGTCCCTGACCCAAGTTTTCGGTCTTGAACTATATCAAAATATAATCTCAAAATATAATTTGAAGTGACTGAATACAATTTTTCCTAGTATTTTGAGTATACAGTATTTAATGTGTTAAAAATCAGATAGTCTGATCTAATCATATTTTAAAATGCCACAATTGGTATTTTCATCCCGGGGACTCTGACTGGGAGTTTATTGATTGTGGAAGGATTTATAGACTACAGCTAGCTGTTTTTTGAGCATGATACTTCTAACTACTTCTAAGGCCATGGATGTGGAATGGCCGCAGTGGTGATCTGTGTTTATTTATGTGTGCGTGAGTATGTGTGTTGGGGGTTTTAAGACAGAGGGAACAGCGTTCCCCTGTGGCATCCCCCTAGAAGCCTGATTTACTGCATGTCTGTTCTGAGCTCAGGACCCCTGGACACACATACTCACCCACACAAACACACTTACCCATACTCTATAGTTTTTCCCCGTTGGGCCTCATGCATGCCCTCCAACTTGGTTTAACCCAATGAGGAAACACATAAGGGGGTCAGAGGGCCACTGGTACTCTAAGAAACCAATAGATAGAGTAAATAATCGCGATTAATTGCATCCAAAGTTTTTGTGCACATATACAGTATATGTGTTTGTGTATATATATATATAAAACACACATGCATTTTTTTTGCTTATATTAAACATTAATATATGAAATAATAAAAATATATACATATCAGTGTGTGTAAATATTTTTAACATACATACTGTATGTGTCTTTATATATACATAATAAATATACACAGTATACAGTACTGGATGTGATTAATTGCGATTAGTCATTGCCCAGCACTAAAAAACAAAAAAAACAAACAAAAAAAAAACAAAGGGTTATTAGAATACAGTTAAGTTTGTTTGTTTTGTTCCGAACCAATTCAAACTAAGAATTTGGAAAATGCCAACTATGTCATTAAGTGTTTGACTTAATTGCACAAATTCAAAGGAGCTAATTAGCAAGTGACCAGAGATCGTTATGAGATTAACAGAGATTTTGTCTCGTATGTTCTCGTTTTTTCACTTAAAGAGAAACGCAAACATTAAATGAACCTTGAGCCTAAAAAAGGCAGCTCTGGTCCAAAACCTAGTGAGCTGCATTTCAGAAGACTCAACAACACAAAAGTGATTCAAATGGAGTTTGTGATTAGCATGTTGCTAAGATGATGACACACAACTCTGAGCATTAAAATGCGCATTAAAAAACTGATAAAAAAAGTCAATTTTAATAACATTTAACTGCTTTTTGGCATACTGTAGAATTGAGTAAAAGGTTTTATTATATAATTAAGAATAAAATACACACACTACAGGGGTCGGTGAGTTTTTTTCCCCTCAATGCTCACCAAGGCTGCATTTAAAACAGCAATATTGTGAAATATTATTACAACTTAAAATAGCCGCTTTCTGTTTAAATATATTTTAAAATGTAATTTATTTCTATAATGGAAAAGCTGAACTTTTAGCAGCAGTCTTTAATGTTCATGATAGTTGAAGTTGCAATCAGTTGTGCTGCTTAATATTTTTGATGCTGCTTAATTATTTGATGATTAGAATGTTCAAAAGAATTTATTTGAAACAGAGATCTCTTGTAACAGCATTAAGGATTATCAGATTAATGAATCCTTGCTAAATATAAATGTCTCTCACTTCTCTCACTTTGTACTTCACCTTGAGTTGTTTATTCACAGTTTGTGCAGTGCATTTTGCGTATTTTGGCATGACCTTTATCATGATCTATGATACATTGTTTTAAATCAGCATGTTTATAGGCAAACTCCAAATGCATTGCATGATTTATTACACAAGTTAAGTGAACTTGCCCTTTGAAAACACTTTGCATCAGAGGCTCACCCATGAAGCAGTTTATGCAGGCAGCTCGTTGGGATTGGAAACAGAGCTCAGGACACGTTAGTTTACGTTAAACTGATGTTAACTCAAATGTTTGCTCTAAATGTGCTCACCCTCTCACCTCTGCTGTATTGTGGATTTTAGGTGGCCCTGAAGGCCTTAACATAGATCTTTTTGCACTCTCTGTCAACATACCCACTCGGCTGCTGACTCGAACCTATACCTCTTCTGTGAAATGATGTCACATTTTATGACAGCTTTTGTACCTTTATTTCTGAGAGTGTATGTGTGCTGTAAATGGCATGGTGGGATGTTTATGTGGCTCATTAGTTGTCTGGTGAACTTTGAGCTTGGGTTTAATGCAGAATACTACACCTCATGTCTCAGTGTGGGATCCTGGCGGATGTGCATTAAACACAAGCACGCGTTGTGAACCATTTTGTGGCTCTTTAAAGAAGGGTTTCGAAACAATGCACACTTTAATGTCATCTCAGAGCAGTTTCCTGTAGTGCCACCGTTACAGCCTGTGTTCGGAAACAAAAATAGCACAGTGAAACTTAAGACACAACAGATGAGAGTTAGAGGTCTTTAAGACATAGGGTCAACCATATGTAACACTGCATTTTCTGTTTTCTAAATTTACACCATCTCAACTTGACCTCAACTCTTGGGACAGACGTCACCACAAGGGCTTTAGTTTTCACTTTCCCATAAAATAAACCTGGGTGAGGTGAACTGAATTCATCTGAGCACTATTAAAGTTATGCTTACTATAATATGTAATGATAATAACCATATTCAAGTTGAAAGTATAGGTCTACTGTTGAGTAGAGGAAATGTATTGAGTTTCTCACCATGATAAGGTTCTCAACTGGTGGGTGTCAAATAACAGGGAAAAACAAAGCTAAATGCAAATAATAATATGGAACAAACTAAACATGTATATGTATGTATATAAGACCAACCCATCTATTCTGCTGAGTATGGAAGCATTTATGTGGATCAAATGTTATGTAAGTCATTTTGCATATTCTATTTTAAAAAGTTTTTGTGATATGCATGATTTGATGCTGTGTTCATCGTTTCTGTCTAATATAAAATGTCAATTCTAAAGCAAATACAGTTGAGAGCCACTGCCCTATTTTGTATTGTAATGAGATAATTCAATAATAACCCTTGGCGGGGAAATATTTTGTTAGAAATGAAAATATGACTAAAAAAGCCAGCTCTGAATTTCTCTACATCTTGGTTTCTCAAATTACTTTTCTTGGCTTATGTTCTTTTAGCACCAAAGCAACATGCAAGACTGTGTTTCTCACTGTACCTATCAACAGTAAGAAAACAACAGTGATTTTGGTGACCTTCTAGAGATCTAGAGCAGAGTAATGAAATTACACAGTGTGAGAATTTATGGAGTCTGCGATGTTTCTCCAGGAGGACATAATTCTAATGAGTCTTTGAAGAGCAATGTAGCTCTGGAGCAAGTTACACAGGGAAGCTGAAGGAGGTCCAAACAACACAAACTCAACATCAAAAAAACAAGATCAGAGCACCGTCTGCTATATATGCTAAACTTTATCACAGACAAATCAGAGAAAGAAGAAAAGAAAGGAAAAAGAACAGTTTCTCGGTCACAAAATGAGATTCACATTCATTAATGCATCAGTGCTGGTCTTAATATCACACCTATTCTCAATAAATCACATGATTTGAGATATCATTTATGCATACAAATGATTTATGCTAGGTCACACTTTATTTTAAAGTCCATTTCTCGCATTTAACAAACCATTAACTATGACTTTTGCCTTAATAAACTCATGCTTCTTATTAATAGTTAGTAAGGTAGTTAAGTTAAGTTAAGTTTAGGTATTAGGGATGTGGAACATGTGCTTTGAAAGTACTAACAAAAGGTCATTATGTTTGGCATGCTAATAAGCAACTAGTTAACAGTGGGAACTGGTCCCTATACTAAAGTGCTACCTACAGTGGGTACGGAAAATATTTAGACCCCCTTAATTTTTTTCACTCTTTGTTATATTGCAGCCATTTGCTAAAATCATTTAAGTTCATTTTTTTTCCTCATTAATGTACACACAGCACCCCATATT
>JAUMHE010000080.1:13996103-14011651 GCA_032359235.1 Enteromius mattozi | reverse complement strand
TTTTTAATAAATCTGCAAAAATGTCTACAATTCTGTGTGTTTCTGTCAATATGGGGTGCTGTGTGTACATTAATGAGAAAAAATTATGAACTTAAATGATTTTAACAAATGGCTGCAATTTAACACAGAGTGAAGAATTTAAGGGGGTCTGAATACTTTCCGTACCCACTGTATGCTATAAAGGTTAAAAATCCTGTTTTGAGGTTTGTTAAAATATTGACCCATCACAAAAAAGTCTGAATTACAAAGATTAAGTGAGTTTCACTCTGCTTCTTAAGCCTAACCCTTTAACCAGCCAAAATCCCATTCCTTAAACTTGCATCTGTCTGCTAACTCTCATAATATAACAGGTTGGTTAGCAGCTATCAGCAACATCAGCTTCCCAAACTTCCTCCCTTTCAAGTAAAATGTTAAAGAAGCACAGAATACGGGAAGTAAATGCCACAGAGTCTTTTCATGTGAGAAAGTGGAAGTAGCAGGAAGCGAAGGCAGGTCTTTACGTTAGAGGCATTTCCTGTCTGAGTGATGCATATCAGTTTTCTGAAGTTAGGTGAAGGGGTGTGTGACAAGAGAGGGAGAAAGAAAAAAGAGAGCACTTGATTGTGTGTTTAGAGCTTGATAAGAGATTGCCAGATTAAGGCACACTGCCAACACAAATTTGAATATAACTTCACTCTCTCAGAAAACAAAGAAAAAGCCTTTTCTTATTTTAAAATCAAATTACTACCACATAAGATTAATCTTGTATGGAAGTAAAAGCGTCTCAGTTTCTTGTTCTTGCTTTTGAAGTTCAAACATGTGAGTCCAGGAGATTTACTGTCTTTTTCACATTTGCTTAGTTCTTAGTTTTTTTTTTTCTAAAAAATAATTAAATTAGACATTTATGCAATGTTTAGTCTTTAGTACAATCATGAGGCTGTCAATAATAAAAAAATATTTGAAATCCAGCACTATAAATAAAAAAAATGTCATTGTAAGTCATTTAAGTCTATGGGTAAAAATGACTAACTAATAAATTGAATGACAAATTATAAGCAACTTGGCAGTTTAATTTATCTTAAACTTTCTTTACAAAAAAATGCAAAATACATGTTAAGATCAACAAATGAAACTGAATTGTACAATGTTATGTGAGCTTGAAAGCAATTATGCATGAAAACTTTGAAGTAAAGGACATGCACATTTAGTATCATGTGAATATAACACCTGTGCATATATATCTATAAATGCAATTGAATATGAGTATGTATAATATTTACAGTACATGCTCCATCTTAAAACAGCTCCCCAGCTGCTTGAAGTACAGCACGCGCCACTCACACTATTTTTGTTGTGCTCACTATTGGTTGCCATGGCAGCATTTGTGAAGTCACAATTAAAGTATGAAAGTCTCCAACCTATCAAACATCCAAGGAAACGTTTAACCAAATTTACAAGGTATTTTCAAGCCATATTGTAAAATAGTATTGTATAGGGAACATGTAGGATTTTTAAGTGAAGTATGAAATAAATTTGGCTTTTTTTTTTATTCTTATGAGAAAAAGCTAATGTTTGCAAAAAGCATTCTGTATTTGAGGCTGCGATTAATATTCAGTGCTCAGAGTGTGATATTGTGTCAGATAGTTTTAACAGGAAGTGTGAAAAAAAAAAACCTCAAGATACACAGACGAAAGACTCATCTGTAAAGTGTCTAAACTCAAAGACACCTTGAATGTTCTCTAGACTGCAGTCATCCATGACAAACCACTTGACTCAGAATGGAACAACCAAGGACAGCAAATTTCCACAAGTTACTTGGCTCCCAAATATATGATATCACTTTCTGTATAGACATAGCCTCTTTGTATACACTCAGTGTTTGGGTAAAACTTAAACGCATAGTTCACTCAAAAAAAAAAAAATTCTGTCATTATTTACTTGCATTCATGTCGTTCGAAACCTGTATGACTTCTTTCTTCTGTGGATCACTGTATCTACAGTGAAAATAGATGTGAAGCAGGAGCTGACAAGTTCTAAAAAGGACAACAAGCAAACATACGGCTCAATATTCAAAGTCTTCTGAAGCCAGAAGATGATGTGTGAGGAACAGGCTATATGGTCATTATTCATTTTTACTGTATTGAGATTGGACATTTTACTATAAATACTTAATCTTGTGCTCCACAAAAGAAAGCAAGCCATATGGATTGCAAAAATGTTGAATTATCCCTTTAAGTCATCAAAACCATTGAAAAACATCACATATGTGTTCACACATTTTTAGCTAACGTATGCTGAACAGCTTTGAAAAAAAGTGGCATACCAACCTTGCATGTGTACCACTGCTAGTTAAGACATTTTTTTGGCCCCGACTTGTTAATGCCCCTTCATGTATGACAACCTCCAAGCAATATCCTACAGACATAACACCCCTTTGCAGAGCCCGTGAAAAGAAAAACTGACCCACATTCAGCCCCATTACCTAATCTTTTCCTGTTATTCCAACTCAACATTTGCAATACCAGATCTGCACAAAGGCCTCTCATGGCATGGCTTTAAAATGACTCCCTTACATTATCTATAAGGATTTCCTTTTGTGTTTCTCTGGGTGCTTTGATTTGTTATGTGATTTGTGAAATGTACACCATTCGTTCTCTTCAAGGTGCCAGATGCTGAGGTGCATAGCAGACATAATGTGTTTAGTGTCAAGAATTTACAGTCTCTCAGGTAATAGGGAGGAAAACCTTCTGGAGAAGGAGGGCTGACTTTCAGACAGCATAATCATGTAACCATTTATCGCTCTCTAAACTGTATATGCTGAAGGTTCTCAGAGGTCCTCAAGCTTTTGACCTTTATAGTGTCAGCAGAATACATGTATATACTTGTATGTAAGCATCACTCCAAATCAGTACATGTTTTACGGCTTGTATGATGGAAATACAGAGTACTATAATACAAATACATAAATACAAAGACTACAACTACCACAAGATTGTGAGTTTACTTGACTGCACTACCCTAAATTAATAATAAAAACAGTAAAATAACAAATTCAGCACGAAAATGTTTGTAACACAGTTCTTTCACGATCATCACTTCAAGCACTCAGAGTACTGTCAAATTAGGGATCAGAATCATGAATATGAATCAGCTTTTTCATCAGAGTGTGGTTTTATGATTTAAACATTTCAATAACGCGATATTTCATGAAAAATGCAAAGGCTGTATATTGAAACTACATCTGTTTTTCGTGTGGGGATAGGATAGGTTTGAACGAGATTCTTAGTTCATTGATTCAGTGAGTCGACTCGAGCATCGCTCTCGTCAATGAATCATTAAGATTCATTTTGCGATCTGCTTCATTGAACTATCGGATTCAAATGAAAGATTCGTTCACAAAGCGAACCTGGGTAGTATGAAATGAATGAACGCCTTTTTGGTCGGTCTGAGTATAATCAAGACGAAAAGTTTGGTTGAAAGTGGTGTGTCTGTGGTCTGACAGCTGTGAGCTCCCCCTTCACACCCTACTTTCCCAAATAGAAGGCTTCTCACAGCGAGTTCCCTCTAGCCGTGCAGCCAAATTTGACTCCCCATTTCAATCCCTTGGGCAGAGGCAGAATCAACTAAAACAACACAATCTAATTCCAGTCGGAGTAGTGGCTTTTTACAGCTCAGAGCCGCGCAATTTCCCAGCTCCGTGTGTCTTGGCGGTGTCAGATCTATAAACGGAGATTGCTCAGTTCATGCTTGTGTATTATAAACAACATTTCTCCAAATTAAGACTGACTCATAGTCTTAATACCCACACGAGGAATTTGTAGCATTGCTCCAAATCAGGGATGGCTTTCCTGACAAGCTTTATCAGCATTTAGCGTCTATATCTCGATGTTGAGAAGGTTCATGTTGAAGGCAACAAGTTTGGAGATCGTTTTTTGGAGGATAACACACTTTGAAAACAGCTCTTTCATTGTTTAAAATGTTAATCATTCATTCAGCTATCTTTGACCACTATGCAAAGAGTCCTTGAAGTGGACAGATAAACTGCTGAACAGGTCACAAATGTTTATTTGTCACAAACATTTTTTATTCATTAAGCAAGTAGGCTATTTATTTATTTATTTTTAGATTTTAGTAAACATAATATTTTATCAGCTAGTTCTTGAGTTCCCAGGTTATGCATCAAACCATTCAAATGCTACAAGTAAGTGTCTCTTCGTTTTTTTAAATATATATATAATTATATGCTAGTTTTAAAATAAAATGTAAATGTAAAATCCACTTATATTTTTAAAAAAAAAAACCTAAATGATTTTATCTCGTTGCTTTATTCAAAGCATTTCGCCTCATTTGATTAAAGTGATCTAACTCAAAGTTGTATCGCTCTTTTTCCCCACTTTGTGAATTGTGCTCTTAGCTCCACCTCTATGGGAGTTTGTCACGAGTGGAAGAACTGAACCTCCTCCTAATACCCCTTCAATTAAGCTAGAGGGAGGACGCAGAAAGGAGAGAAGGGGACAGATAGACGGAGGCGCGGTACCAGAGCGCTTGGAAAAATAAGGATCAGACCGATACGCTTCACTGAGGCGTGCGCTTTGCGTAAGGCAGCATCTTCAGGAGGATTCCGCTGAAGTGCCCCTTTTGTTCTGAAAGAAGTTTAATAAAGAAGTGGAGTGTGACATGTCGATTAATATGGGCTCCAAAAGGCACCGTTCAAAGACTTCAGCGTCTTCACACAACCCGCGCTGCTCTTCAATGGGACTTTCACTGTTGGTTCTTCTACCTTTGTCTGTTGCCTTCAACCTGGATGTGGAGAACCCAGCGGTGTATACTGGACCCAACGGTAGTTACTTCGGGTACTCGGTGGACTTTTACATGACTGACTCAAGGTAGGTTTCCTTCTTTGATTTTACATACTGAAATTAAACAGGCTTGGCGTGCATTCAAAAGAAAAGTACAACTAGACCAGCTTCACTAGTAATTGCCCAGTGTACAGTTATTTAATTAAAGACCATGTAAATGCTGTTTAATAACTTTAAATGCCACATATTGATGTTTTTGTACACCCTGCTATTACTGTTTATCCTGCTATGAATGTATGGATGTAATTTTTACTCATGTGCATTTTTATCTTAGAAATGTTAATGTAGTGACACACCTCTCTGACCTCAGAATAGAGTTTTACCACAGTATGAAGTACAGTACCATACAGTATGAAGGGGTATTGTCATTCAAATACAAGAAAGGTACTGTTTCATGTATTAATGTAATGAAGGAAGACTAGTTTAGTCAAGTTGTTCAACCTAGGGTCTGTGATTATACTCCAGGTGTCCTTAGAGAATATATATGTCATAGATTCTTATTTTTCGTAACCAGTGTTTCTAAATATTAGTATTTTATATTGTAATTTTCGCTAATGTTTCTTCTGTTTTAGTGTTCAGGGGATCCCTGTGTTGGTGTTATTTAAAGGTTGAAACTGCTGTTCTAAACTTATTTAGCCTAGTTCATTCATTGATTTAACATCCCTTTGATTCCGGTAGACTCATTGTGTACTGAAGTCTACTAGACCTCAGCCGTAACTCGTGCTCCAGTCCAGGGGGCAATGAAACCAGGGGCATCCCCCAACTGTTGTTTACAATCCCAGCCCAGTCTGTGCATTGCCATTCAGATCAAAGCGTATCACCACAGTCAGGGAGCGACAGTCTTAAAAGTGTGGTGTAGTGTTTGTTTAGCGCAAGCCTGAAGTGTATTTGCATGTTTATTTTGAGCATGATGACAATGCCTCTGTCAGTGGCATCGCTGGTGGTTGTTCTATAAATAGGACTTGACTAGAGTTAATAATGTCGTAGTAAGGTACCAGCTTTTCTAAAAGGGAATGAAGATTGCCCCCCATAATTATCCCTGATTGCATGTGTTCTGGTCACTTAAACCTTCAACATAATCTAACAGGAAAATCTCCAGCCATTCAAAGATGACCTTTGTTAGATTATGAGTAACCCTTGGGAAAAACCTGAACTTTTTCAATGATGTAGATAAGTTTTGTTTTAAGGGTTGAACACTGATCTGAAGAGATGCTTCATTGCTCGGCTAATATCTTGAGTTATATTCAGTTATTATAATTATAAACGAAAACCATCATTTAATCATGTTCGGGAAAACCTGTAAGACTTTCTTTTGTGGAACATGAAGATATTGTAAAGTGTTTAACTGGTTTTGTTTATACAATGAAAGCTAAAGGACCCTGGTGAATTGCTTGCTTACTGAATAGCTACCCCAAAAGCCAATATGGTGCATAATTTATTTTATATGCAGCCTAAATATCTGCAGCCTGCCTTTGGCACAGCTTTAAATGGAGAATGTTGTTGAATGGAGCAGCACTTATCGTAAATGTAATCTAGATTTGATAGCAAGACCACATGATCACCTTCCATCTGTAGATATGATCTCTGTGGCCATACGAGGTGATAAATCTAAGGGGAAATCACAGAGCATGAGGCATGCCATTCAATCACAATGCTGATCTGTTGGGTTTCCCTGCCCTTTGGCTGCGTTACTCTCTTTTCAAGCTGCAGACAGCTGTGCGTCACTGTTCGGAGGTATGATTGCAGTAATAATCAACTCACGCATGCCCTGACTAGAACACGCCACAATCAGCCATCTCCATCTGTGTTTGTCTGCTGGACTGTGTCTGGCAGTGCACAGCTGTAGAGGGGCTTTAGTCAGTGGGCTCATGCTGGATCTGGTTTCTTGGGGGTGTTATTGTCAGGGAGACTTCTCCATTCCTCTTGCTTTAGTCTCTTCATGTCTTTCTGTGCTCATTTTCTCTAAGGCAGACCCTCCAGCTATCATTTTAGTCTGCCATGGTGTGTCTGGCGAAGATGAGATTCAGAAGCGGTGGATGATTTAGAGCATGACGCATGGTTGAATGAGTCAGAGGAGTGTGTGTGCACCTATAAATGTGTGTGTTTCTCCGTTCTGGGTCTATGGTGATGTAATTATGCATGGTATTTAAACTCCTTACCCTGTACTTCAAGTGTAATACTCTAGATGTACGCCCCCCGACTCCTACACGGCATCTTGGACTCATTCTTATGAACTGTGAAGTCATGGCAAGAGGCAGCTCTCTCAATGATGACTTCATCTGAACTTTTCACTCCCGAGATGTCGTAGTGGAGGAGGATAGATGGGCCTCAAACTGGAGGCTGAGTGAAGGGGTGAAAGAATGTACGATATCAAGAGTTTTCTTCTCAAGGGTTTGATAGAATGTGTATTTCTTAATTTTCCAGTGTACCCTGTTGAATGGCTGTGCATTTTTTTTTTTAAACATTTTAACTTCCTTTTTGAGCACAAGAATATGTCTTTTATTGAAAACTCCCTTAGAACCAGGTCTGGGCTGCATTTCCCAAAAGCATCGTGAGCCTAATTAGATTGTAGATCCCACCAGAGCCAATGTTTTCTGCAATTTACTTGGCTTGCAGTGCTTTTCAGAAATGCAGTCCCGAATGTGGTTTGAATGACACAAATTTATTCAGGGCCTCCTTAAAACTGACTAGCTGACTAATCAGTCGGACAACCCAAAACTAAGTGAAAATATGTAGTTTTGGATCTCATGCCATAGTTAGAAGTTATAGGAGTTTAAGATCTAGTGAAGTGCCTCTATATTATTGTGGGTTTCAAAAAGTAGAGGTTTGATTTACATATATTTTAGTGAAATCAAAGTGGGATGGAAAAGCCTGTCTTCCAAACTTCCAGCAATCTGAAGACTCCGTGTTCTTCTTAAAATGAAGAATCTGGTGTCAGGTATAAACTCTCTGTCCTGCATGTTCTCCCTCATTCTCTTGCTCATTAAATCTTTCTTTTTTTTTAATGAAATATTCGCTTCTGGCCTCGTCCACTCTCTGATAGTCTGAGGAGAATAGTACTCCTTGGCATGCATTAATAGAATTAGCCAGTGTGCAGACCACCACTGAGCACTGCCTGAGGACAGGGTTCATGATCTTTGTGTCAAGGGGCTTTACAGCTGTATACATGGAAGAGAAATTTATGGTTCTTGAATGCTGAGAGAAGGACAGTGCGGTTCTTACATATGGGCCTCATCCGGATGGTCTGGTATATAAACCTAATTTTTCCTAAAAATTATAGCTGCATGTCCTACTTGATAACTTTACTTGAGGGGATTCTTGTGTCTTTTAGTATACTTTTGCAGCAAGTGTCTCCTTATATGTTCTTGCCAGAAACCCAAAAGTTGTTTTACCTCCAGAAATGATGTACACCACATTCCTCACTCTGTCTTCTTTACCTTTGGATAAGAAGATGATCCTCTGTACTGTGAAAGGGTAAAGGTCAGGGTCTGGATGTAGGTTTGAATGTCAGAAAACGAAATGGCTTTATTTGAAATGTTTGGATTGCAGCAACAATAGAAACCGAACACCACCATCTCTGTTCCTGCTGGGATCTGCGTGGCTCCGGATGATAAGTGTTGTTTTCAAAGAATAACGTGTTCCTATGCATAAATTCCTTTTGTGTTTATGATGTTCAAAAAGACGGTTTTTAGTGTTTGATGATTGTTGGCGACCGTTTGAAGCTTGTGGTTGAATCCGAGGAGCTGGACTGTCTGCATTAATGGCCAAAGGCAACAAATTTACAGCCACAATGGCAGGAGTATTACTGTAAAAACACAAAAAAACTTTCTCACCTGCCTCTGTCTGTTTTATTACCAAACGATTCACAAAGTTGAGGTTTACCAAGTTGCGTTGGCTATCAAAACCTTCGGCACTCTTCTGATAATGACCTCTTGGGGATAGATTCACAAAAATTAATAAAGATTTTCAAAAAAAGATTTTGTCAATCTGTCAACATCTAAGTAGTAAGCACCTCATGATGAAATTTGTAGCGTTATCTTTTGGGGTTTAAGATAAATTTGAGATTATCTAAGCTTAGAAACGTATTTATGACAATTTTGGGAAAGTACATTCTTGAAGTATTTATGGGAATAAATTTTTTTTTAGTTCTTAAGAACGTCTCCTTGTCTTGTATCATATGTTTGAATAGAAAGGTACATTACAATTATGTCATAGATGGTTTGTCCCTGATATCATGTACAGTAGGTCATCGTTAGCTGTGGTCATCATTCTCACAAAGTTTACTCTCTCTAAGAAGGTCATTGCTACATCAATATTTCTCTCTGTCCTTGAGCTCAGTTTGCCTTTGCTAAATACAGAGATCTACTTCAGCTCTACCAGGGTTTCATTTTCTATTTATCATTTTCACTCTTCCTCCATGGATTAAACTGTCTGTTGTCTGTAGTCTTGCATCCAGCTGGAGATGGGTGTGTGTACGTTGGCTGCCAAGCTATTCTTCACCCAGGTTCTCCCTACGACGACTAGTGTTTTCCATGGAGTCTGTACAATAGAGGCCTTTGTGCGTCTGTAGAAAGGTTTGCTGTTTTCAGTAGTGAAGCGTTTCCATTCGACTTTAATCTGTATTTATTTATTCATGTTTTTGGCTTTTTTGGTTCTTGATAAAACCTTGTTTAGCTCTTTTGGCTCAGTGACATTTGGCTGTGCTGATGGTGTCAGTCAGATTGGCCTTGTTGTAAAATTATAGTCCACTATTTGGGTGCAACCTTAGCTGATTGGGACTATGGGTTAGATTGTCTTTACCGTTGACAAGTTGTCTGCTTTTTATGACCTCGTTGGACCTGGCAGGCTCGCATAATAGGCTCTTGTGTGCAAGGGTGTACATGTGCCCTGGTGGAAAAACAGGCATGTGTTCGATCACGGTAGAACAAATGGCCCAGTCAACTTTGCAGATGCATTGCCCTTGGGCTCCACAACAACCTGGGGTTGATGCATGGACTACTGCAGGTCTCCATTGTTCCTGATGTACATTTTGGGTAGATCGTTATCATCTTGATCTGTTCTGTTTTGGTTTATCAGGCCCCTGCTGGGCTGGCAATGACAATGAATGTGCAATCAGACAGCATTTAGATGGCCTGTTTATTGCCTGCAGGATTACAAACAAAGGACACAAGGCGTAGCATGCAAAGGTGAGCGATTGATGCTAATTGTTTGCGCCTGATGGCCTCTCTTACTCTTTTCAAGTGTGAAGATGGGACTCCATGCTGAGAAAGCTCCCTCGGAGGTGTCAACGGCCAACAGTTGCAACTCACTATGGGATGTTTTCTGGTCCCTGTGAATATGTGAATTATAGCTCTTGGGGGCTGGGGTTACAATTTGGTATCAAGAGATTTAAGAGGTAAAACCACAGTCTGTGTTTATGTAAATGTCATGGGGTAATTGAAATTGAAATTGTTGTCCTGTCGCATACAAGAATGCGGCTTGCTGTCGAATAACATTGTTTGTGCTTTCTTAGATGCATTTTCCAGACTGTATGAGGTACTTTTATACACTATTAATGAGGGGAAAGCATATCCTTCAAAATCAAAATCGGCATAATGACTGCGTATGAAATGGCATACTTCCTGGTGAATTTGGTGAAAAAACAGCATGTGAGAAAAGTATGTTTGAAATCACATTATTCTTAAAACTTAAAAGTACCCGGATGAACTCCTACTTTTGGACATTTTACGAGGCAATGGGAGAGGATTTGTGAATGAAATGACACTGTAGGTCACATGAAAAAGACAACATGGCGAATATGGTATGCCTGGATTGCATTCATACAGCTATACTATATAGAACACACTTTTGCAACTATTAATTTTAAAAAAGTACTTTATCAGAAAGCATGCAATTTTGGACACAGCTATTGTCTGATTTGCACAAAGTTCATGTTTGTTCAGTGGATACAATGGTAATTTCAGATTTAGTATTGACACCTAGTTGCGTGGATGATTTATCAAATATGCAAATATTGTTGCAGAAAGCCTTGTTTGTATGAATATTGTAATCTATTCTACAAAAAAATATTACATGTTTTACTAGATAAAGAGAGAAATGTTTTTGTGTGGAAACTGATATGAGAAACCTTCATCTCAGTATCTTTTTTTATTTTATATAGGCGTGATTTTTACGTAGAAAAAAGTACACTTTAAACTGTATTGAAAGTGTTAGACATAAATAAAGATACTTCAAAGTTAACACAACTCTCACTCCTCACCTCTTTAATATACACTTTTTAGTATGTTTTCACTTCAGCTTCCCTCTGGTTTGATAGTTAGTGCATTAATTGGCATAGCAGGTAGTGCAGAGCTGGCTTTTTGCGAATCCAGCCAAGTGCTCCAGATATGGCTGACATCTCAGCACCTGGTGTAGCAATGCTGATTTGAACCATATCCTTTGGAAGGAAATGTTTTTGTGGTGACATTTAAAAAGTGCCTGTGTAAAACGGGGTGGGGGCGTTTACCAGGTTATCAGTTGAGAGCATGTGTGTCATTTTAATGGTTATTCCAGACCAGCACAACACCGAAGCAGACATTGCACAAGTGTGTTTTTTTGTTTTTGTTTACGAGTATGTGACGTTTTATTGTTGGAACTAGAGATGGTTGTTGCATCTTGCAACATTCCGATGAATTTTGCAAACTTTGAAACAGTTTGGCTACGAGTGATTCCGTGTGATCATTTTCAGTTCTTTTACACAAACTGAGTGCATTTCATTATCTTGCACAAAGTTAAATGTTTTTTTGTGTTAATACATGTAGATTTAGTGACTTCTTTCTCGTCTTCCTCCATTACTATGCAGTTCTCCTCAGGGTTCTTGGCACGCCAGCTGTGTGAGTGAGCTGTCGTCCCTCAGTGCCAGCTGACCCAGCAGTCACTGCTTTGCTCATCATCTTTGGGCCGCAGCTCCCAGACAGCAGAACAGAGCACGTTGGGATCAGGTCTAGCGAGCAGACTGGGGCCGCAGAAAGATCTTCCCCGGCACACTTTTATCCTTCTCATTATTAGCTGCTTTCATCACAACCGCTTAGCTGCTTAACTATGCAGAGACAGACTGGCATCCGAGTTAATGCTCACTTGCGTCGCGCAAAGGAAAACACCCAAAAACGAACCGTCCAGGCCTTGAATTTCAATTTGGCTTTCTTTTGATATTTTTGAAAATGTTAGTTCATTGAGGTCATTGGATTTTTCTTGATGTCGGAGAGTTGCAACAGTGTACACTTTGTGTTGGATCCGCTCCATACTTTCTGGGAGGACGTCGTGTGCTCTCTCTGTAACCATTTTTGCTAATAACAACATTCAAATTCTGCTTGCCTCTGAATAGCTTGATAATTGTTCAACTTTGTTTGTGCAGAGTTTCAAAAATGTTACTAAGGCCACAAACTGCAATCAGTCTTAAGCATTACGGTCTTGTTAATATGTCTGGCCATGGGAAAACTGGAATAATCACAAATAACTAAAGTTACTTACAGAAGTGACTGATGGTAATGAATTGTTCTTGGCATGCATATTGAAATCCAGTTAGCATGATTGATTTTGTTGCTTTTTGACACACAAAGACAGGAAAAACACTACCGTTCAAAAGTTTGGGGACCGTGAGACAAGTCTCTTATGCTCAGCAAGCCTGAATTTCTTTGATTAAAATACAGTAATATTGTGAAATATTTTATTTGAAATTGTTTTTTTTGCAAACCTAATTTTCACCAGTCTTCAGTGTCACGTAATTCTTAAGAAATCATTCAGATGCGCTTATTTCTCAAGAAGCATTTCTTCCAGTGATCAAGTTTAATTCTTCTTTTGTGCAAACTGTGTCGCATTTAATGGACAGAAAGTATCAATTTAAAAGTCTTTACTGTTAGTTTTGATTAATTTAATGCATCCAACCTGAATTAAAGTTTTTAATCTAAAATATAATATCCTTAAACTTTTAAACAATAATGTACTGACAAGTCCTAATGTAGTATACAAAGCTTTCATGCAATTTTCCTTGCCATTTACAATGCTATGTAATGATAGCAGATGGAGGTTTTGTGTGTTTTGTCTCTTTGTGATTTTCTTACACCTTCATTAGCAACCAGTGTGGTTTCTTGGCAAGCTTTAGCATTTATAACAGCGTTCGAGTGACATAAGTTAAACAGCTGGATGATAATGAAGTGTGGAATGGGTGGGAGAATGTTTTAAGCAGAGGGTGGTGGAAATTAAGGCATTTGCCGTCTGATGGCCTCTAACCATTAGTGCCATTAGTTTTGCGCTATCAGCGTCTTTCTCTTGACATTTTCTCGCCACAACTTAAGTAGATGATATGGTGCGCCAGTTCATTTTAATAGCTTTAATTCTGGTCTGATTACCAAACCTCAGAAGCGATGGGTTAACTGTTAAGACGTCCTTTGCCTCAGTGGTGAGTATCTAGCAAGCTTAGCATTTTAGTGGTAATGTATTCAAACCGGATTTTCAGACTAACTCAATTAGCTTAATTAGAGCCACACAGAGAATGGTGTTTGCATTTTGGTTGGAGTCGGTGGTTGTCTCTCTCAGAGATACCACAAGGGGTGTTAAAGTAAAATAGTAAAGTAAAAAGTAAGATCAAAACTGACTTTACTAGTTTGTGTACCTGTTTTAATTTCGAGTGATTCTTCTGAAATGATTTTAAAGAATGCTTCAGGTGGTGAAGCATGCAATAAAAGTCAACGGGGTCCAAAACAAAATCAAACCCTATTGATTTTTTATGAAAGTTTTAAAATATATATCTTTGTCATACAGGTTTAGAAAGGCAGTGACCTCTGACCTTGACAATAATTCTGATCACCAACTACTTCTAGATGCCTATAACAGTTAAAGCAAAATTTGTTCTCCATATAACAGAATTGAAACAACATTCTGTTGTTCTCGTACAAGGCCAGATTGTTTTAATTAAAGTTAGCTTCACTTTGGCATTTGTTCTGCTGGAAGGCCTCCTGAAGTCTTTCTCATTTTATGTGGAGCCGTTACAAAAGCTAGCATCTAAGCCAAAAGCAATCTGGTGCTTATCATTATGCTAATGCTAGCCCAACATTTAAGCATTTAGTGGAGAAAAGAAGGACATTTTAAGAGCGATGAGATCCCCCCATAAGATAAACCCCCATTACATGCTAATTGTTCCTTATTTACAGATCTTTCAGATCTTTATCAAAACGGCACAATTTATTTTTCTTCAGTGTTAGGCGGAAGACACAGTTATTTCCAGCAATTTTGGGTTTCTAATTTAACTGGGAAGTGAGTTTTGTATATTATGATTTTGCATATTTAAATGTGCATTTAGATCTTATTTAATGTGAGAGTAGCCTATGTAGGTTTTATTTTGCAAGCGAAGACACACAGTTACTTGCTTTCTCATGTTCAAACAGAAACATTGTGGTATATTTTTTTAAATTTTAAACGAATGAGTATTTAAAACATAACCTGGTTTTGCATTACGTGGAAACTTCCAGTGACTTTAAAGATAAAACTCAACCCTAATGAGACTAAATTAGTGTAATTTATCATAACAGAAGTGCAATGATTGTAGCTGCTCTGTAACTGTACACTTGTGAGCATTCAGCCAAAGCAGTAGTGTAAGTGTGCAGCGTTCCAGGAACTCGAGCAGAAGAGCGAAAGTGCTTGGGAATGCTAGTGAATTTGCAGCTGTTAGACGCGTTTCACATGCATCGTAGCAACATAACATTTCATTAGACTAGTGCCGTAGAGTTCATTCATAGTGTGCTGGGGTTCAACTGAGGTGGACCAGCCTGTTCACGTTTTTGTTTTATTATCTGTCGGTGTTATCGCTGAGAATGGGAATTTTGTAAGATGCCCTAATTCCCAGGAGAAAGCCATCATGGGAATCTGGGATTGACATTACGCCTCAGCTGGGGTTCTATAACACCTCTGGGACACTCCCTCTGTCCATACACACATATGGTGGAAAAATGGGATACTCTGTCTAAACCGGAAAAAGGCTTTGTTTTGGTTCCCCCCCTTATAAAAACAAATGGAGTGTCTGGTCTTTTTTTTTTTTTGTGTGTGTGTGTTTGGTTTGTGCTCCACTTGTAGTGGCCTTGAAATCTTGTGACCCCAACAAACATGTCCTCCTTATTTATCCACTGATCCATTGTTCAGGCCTTTTTTTCCGTCTGGCATTCCTCCCAGTGTAGGATTTGGGAACTGTCCTATTAAATCATTCAATTCTTTTGCTGTCATTGTACAACAAATTTAGTTGCGTGACTTCCGAGGCATAGCCTAGTAAAAAAAAAAGCAAAGACAAAGACGGAAGAAAACCCCAAAACATTGAAAGTCAGTTTAGAAAACTGATTTATTGGCTTTTATTTTTATGGTGTCAGTTTTCGTTTTAGTTAAACTTGAAGGAATATTATTATTTTGTATTTTTCTTTTTTCATTTAGACTTTATTAACTTTTATTTCAGTTTTATTTGTTTATATTTTAACTTTCGTCAACATTTCTAATTTTTTTAGTACAATGACTTTTTAAAAAAATTATTTAAATGTTAAAAAAAACAATGTAACAATTTTCTAATAGGGTGTCCCTATCACTACTAGATTTTTTATTATATTATATTATATTTTTTTTGGTAGTGCTGTCAGACGATTAATTGCAATTAGTCACATCTAAAAAAAAAAAAGGTTTTGTTTACATAAT
>JAUMHE010000080.1:13985070-13996003 GCA_032359235.1 Enteromius mattozi | reverse complement strand
AAAAAAATTATTTAAATGTTAAAAAAAACAATGTAACAATTTTCTAATAGGGTGTCCCTATCACTACTAGATTTTTTTATTATATTATATTATATTAATAGATTTTTTTTTTTTGGTAGTGCTGTCAGACGATTAATTGCAATTAGTCACATCTAAAAAAAAAAAAGGTTTTGTTTACATAATATATAAGTGTGTATTGTGTATGTTTATGTGCAGTTTATATATAAATGCAAACATATGCATGTATATGTTTAAGAAAAATTTTAGTTTTTAATATTAAATATATATACATACACGTCAATGTGTTTAAATATATACTGTATGTGTGTATTTATATACAAAATAAATAAATACAGTACACATACATAAATTATGGAAACAAAAACATTTATTCCATATTCGATTCATCAAATAATAGTTTGACAGCACCATTTTTTGGCTATAGATTGTCATTTATTTCCATGGTACAGGATCGTCCTTCATCTTGATGATGACGATGCTCTCAACTTCAATTCTTTGCCTCCAGACACACTTTTTTTGTAAATAACAACTGAGAAAATCCAGCCCTCTCATTTAGGATGTGGTCAACGATCTGTCTTCTGCTTGCTCTGCTGTTTTTGACTCAAGTGGTCATCTGGTCCTACCTATAAAAGTCTATCTCTTCAGTCCATCTAAAGTGTGCTTGAGTCTCCAGGCTGACCGAAGGGTTCACTGAATACAGCCTTTGTAAGGAAGCCCTCTGTTACGCGTCACTGAGACCAGCCCAGGGGGCAGGAAAGGGTGTTCTCTTCCTGTACCTTAACCCCCCCAGAGATGCCCTCAGTGCCCTCTTACAAACACCTCCACACCCCCATCCCCCGTCTCTCAATGGACCAGCCTTAATGACAGGAAAGATGATAGTAAGTTTACAGACAATGAGGTCATGGCGGCACTGCACCAATCCATGCCGGCTCTTGGAAAATTAGACACAGATTAGAAGAGCAGGGACTGTGGGAGTGTCTGTCTAACTGTTGGGTACATTTCAGAGAGCTTGTTTCGAATGTCAGATCTCAAAAAACAATGTGCTATTACCGTTCTAAATGGTCATTCTTATAATTTTCTCCTGACAGATGTCAAAACAGGAAAATCCTGTAGATTCACACTATCGTTCAAAAGTTTAGGGTTGGTTAAAAAAAATGCTTTTGAAAGAAGTCAGTACTACCATATTAACTATGGAAACAGAACAACAAAAATAAGCTAACTGTGACTTTTTAGCTTACAATTGTGACTTTTTTCTCTCTCAGAATTTCAAGATATAAACTCAAAAATGCGAGTTACAGTTAGATAAACTGACATATTTTCTCATGATCGTGAGATTTCCACACAATTCTGACATCATGTCTCACAGTTGTGAGTTTATATCTCATTTCTTAGAAAAAAGTCAGAACTGCGAGTTAAAAAGTAGCAATTAACTGTTTTATGTATTTTTTATCAGTTGGGGAGACAGGCTACCATTAAAAAAAAAAAAACAGTAATGTTATGAAATATTAACATTTAAAATGAAGGTTTTTGTGTCAGTGAAGCATCACATGAAACATGATGCTTTAGAAATCATTCTAATAATGCTGATTTGGTGCTTAAAAAGTAATTTTTTGTTATTATCAAAGTTGAAAACGGTTGTTCTTATTTTTTTTGTGGAATCCATGATAACTTCTTTAGAATTCTTTGATGAATAAAGTTCTAAAGAACGACATGTGTGACTCTGGACCAGAAAATCTGGAATCTGAGGTTGCAAAAAAATCTAAATACTGAGAATATTGGTGTCAAAGTTTTACAAATAAAGTCCATAGCAATGCATATTACTAAACAAAAATTATGTTTTTATAAATTTATGAGTATAAAATAAAAAAAAATAAAAAAATACCTTCATGGACCTATAATATCCTAATGATTTTTGGCATAATTTTGACCAATATAATGTATTTTTGGCTATTGCTACAAAGCATGATATGACTGGTTTTGTCATCCAGGGTCACATAAATCATTTAATGAGATTAATTTCACTTTTGATTTATTTAATGTGTCCTTGTTGAATAAAAGTATTAATTCCTTAAAAACAACAACACAAAATCTTACTTTCCCCCCATATTTGACAGTGTACTTAAAAAGAAGGAATCAAGTCATATTTAGAGTGCAGAATATCAGACACTTTTGACTTGAGCATGTAAGAAACCACCTAGCAACCACATAGCAACACTCCAAACACCAGTCAGAACATCTTAGAAACCACATAGCAACGTTCTGGCACTCGCATCTTTTTCAAAGAATGTAAAAATGCAGTTTTAAACAGCTGTTCCTGCTTTTTTTTCTTGTCCTGTCCAACCACAATTGTTTAAAGTTTGTTTGGTTTATGAAGTTTTGACGTGTGTTACTTGGAGATCATGCTTTTAAATATGTGGCTATGTTTGTCTCTGTGTGTTCAGATATTTGGATGTGTTTGTGATAACCCAGGGGTATAAACAGCTGTAGAAGCAGCACTAGCTTGACTTCAGCAGTCTCTGCTCTTGTTTTCTCATTGACTTATTACCCAGTGGGCCTGGTGTGTGTGTGTGTGTGTGTGTGTATGTGGTTGTGTTGGCGGTCACATGTTGCCAACCAAGTTACTAAGCATTGCACATGGCCACACTTTTACACAATTCAGCTCTTTATGGTCGATTATGAGACAGTCCATTTCCTCAAAAATCATAAGTTGTCTGCTGGCCTTCATTATATATATCTTAAAAAAATCCGAAATGAGACTAATTTCGAGCTTTTGAAATCTAGGAAAATGAAGCTAACTCTAAAAGTAACAACTCTACTGATGTAATGATGTAGCATGACAAAATCTCATTTTGCTTGTAATTCAACATGCTACTGGATCGTAATGGCTTCTCAACACTTTTCATCTGTCGCCTTCTTCAACATAGAAGGATAGTTGTTGTTTTACAGCTCGGATGTTCAAATTTGAACCCTTTAACAATGCGTTCTATAGACTTTTATGAGTCGGAACACTGTTGTATTTGTCCTGTTCTCTTATAAATATTCCTCATAGTCTTATTAGTATGCTAACAGTTTCCTTCATCTTTTTTTCTCTTTGAACAGTGTGAGTATTATAGTTGGAGCACCCAAAGCCAACACCAGCCAGCCCAACATCAGAGAAGGAGGATCAGTCTTCTACTGTCCGTGGAGCCTCAGCCAATCACAATGCAGCAGTATAGAGTTTGATAAGCAGGGTAAGTCTTACTGACCAGTGGATGTGGGTGGTCACAAATAGATTACACTCAAAATGCTGTGCAGGGTGTTGTATTCTCTGGTCTAGTGTTTTTTTTTTTAAGGGGAGTTATTGCAGGCAAAAACTAGTGGAAAGAAAACTAAGTGTTTCTTTTCTAGCACTCTATATATTTGTATCTCGCATATTTTATTACATAATGCATCATTTGCATATTTAAACGTAATATTTTAGAAAACTTGTAATACAAAAATGTTTACAGTTATCAATGTAGTCAATCAACTAGGTAAGTAAAGTGGTAACTATTAGTTATTTTTTTTACTCTATTCACCTGCAGTGTCTCACCTAAATATATTTTTTGTTTTCATTTTAATTTTAACAAATCTGTTGTGTTTTTGTCATAATCTTTTAAAGTTTTTTCGTTGTTGTTGTTATTTTACTTTTTCAACATAAACATTTTTCCAAAATTTAATTTAATTTTATTTAACGTAATAGTTGTAATATTGCAAGTATTGTGTGTATGATTAATAATTGATCGCTTCCAAAATAAAAGTATTAGTTTACACAGCATGTGTATGTATATATAAATACACATCCATGCATGTATATATTTAGTGTGTATATTTATACACACAGTATAAATATACACAATACATACATATATATTATGTAAATAAAATCTTTTATTTTGAATGCTTGACAGCACTAAAAACATAAGTAAATACACATACAAATTTTTGACAATGAGTGAGTCTCAAAAGTAAAATATATTGCTACTTTTCCATATTTTTGCTGATTGCTTACATCAAGTCAGCTGTTGACATGTTGACTTGTTGTGAATAATTAATATTATTTGCACAAAACATGCATTAAAAATAGTCATCAGATAAACAATAATTAATTGTCAGTTATTTCTTTCAAGGATTTTGTCCATTTTTTAATTTTTTTTTGCTTGGTTGCCGAATGTTTTAGTGTATTAATGCAATACATACTATGGTTTTTATCCTCAAATCAAGTTTATCAAGCTTGTGCAGCTAATTTAGTGAATGAAAGTGTACAGTGCTAATTTTATCAAGACTTAAATTGGATCCAGTGTTTTGACTTCAGTTTCTACATCCTCTCCAAAACAATCTTAGTGTTGATGGAAAACTGCTCCTTCCATTATGTGGCTTCCTGAAAGCTAGCACCTTTTGGTTGCAAAGCCCTTCGCCTTTCATAGTATAAATTTAGCTGTGAGAGGGAGATGGAAGATGGGATTTAGATGAAGTGAAAGCAGGCAAGCGCTGAAGCAGACTTCCTGATGTACATGCTTACTCTGACTACTTTCTAAAATGAGATGTTTCTCAACAGAACATGATAGCAACTGCTAAACTTTGGTTGAAATGGGAAGATAAAGATGTTTTCATGCAGTTTCTGATTCTGACGCAAAAAACTTAACCGAAATGTTGTTATGTGACCCAAAAGATTATATCTTATTGGTCAGTCAGGAAAAGACTCAACGTACAGGAAGAAAAAACATCACTGAAAGAATTTCAAGTGGTGTTCACAAACAATATTCAATCTTGATGTTAACAGAGACTGTGTAGCTGTCTTGTTAGTGCCTGCGTGTTAACATTTTTGGCATTGTTGGTGGTCGATCTACTCACCATTCCAGAATAATTTCAGTTGTGGTGGTGACGTAAAGCATGAAAAATGCATTTCATTAGGATTCAGATTTCTGTGCACTACAACAACCAGAAAAAAAGATTAAGTAGAGACAGTACGCTCTATCAATTGTGTATTGTGTCTTTTCTTGAAGCAGACAGAGTCTTAAGAACTGTTCCAAGTTGCTGAGTATGTAGAACACATGTCAGGGGACAATGAAGTGTTCACAGTCTCAGCCAGACTGCTGGCTTCCTTCCTGCAGAATCAAAGTCTCCTCTGAAAATCCAAGCTGTGATTTACTGTCTATTACTCAAACACAGGGAGAGACATTCCCGCAAAACTGTCGCAAAGATCCATTACTTAAAATTGTCTTTAGTTTTGAAACTTATGACATGCAGCTGCATGTTCTAGAAAACAACCAGGTACGCCATGTTGCAGATTTTTCCTACGTAGGGCTGTTTAAGCAAACGTATTGCGTGCTTATGAGTCATGTAAATGTCATGCTCTCCTTTTTATTACGTTTGACTTCAATTAAACCATAATTTTATTTAGGTTTAACTCAGTAGTCAAGCAGAAGATCATAATTGAATCAAGCTAAAACCCCGTGACGTGTGATGCATTACAGAAGCTGGTTTAGCCTCAGAGGTTAATGCTTATCCAATGATCATTCAATTAGATGTCAATGCATCCTGACAGATCCAACATAGTTGATATTGTAACAAATGGGTTTTACACATTTACTTAAATTTCATTTAGTGTCAGTAATTCAGGACATAACCTGAAATAAAGTCATGATAATAATCAGCACCATTGTTTCTGGAAGTATTTCCCCATCTTTTATCTTAATTTAATTTTTTATTTTATTTTAGATGGGGGTTTTTTTCAGCAGCATTGGTTTTGGAAGTATTTCTCCCATCTTTTATTTTATTTTATTTTTCAGCACCATTCTGGAAGCATTTCCCCATTTTGTATTTTATTTTATTTTAGATGGGGTTTTTTTTTTCAGCAGCATTGGTTTTAGAAGTATTTCTCCCATCGTTTATTTTATTTTAATTTACTTTAATTTTAGATGTTTTTTTTTTTCAGCAGCAGTGGTTCTGGAAGTACTTCTCCCATCATCATTTTATTTTATTTTAAACATTTTCATATATGTTTGTTTTATTACCTGAATTCCTTTACATGTTTTTATTTTTTTTATATTATTTATTAGCAGTGCCATTGTTTCTTTCTTATTAACATGGTACACAATAATTCCATTCAAGTCTATGATAAATGAGTTAAGTCAAAAGTAATCTAAAAGCACATTACCTAAAATGTGTAATCTGGATTGTTACTTACTACAATTTTCGGACTTCAGGACTACAATTTGTAAGTAAATCTATTTTTCTGTAAAATTATGAATGACAGCCAAGTCTTACTGTTTCCTCCATTTCCATTTTGCATTTAGTCACAGCAAATATTTTAAATAAAGCCCTCAACACTAAAATCCGGGCTTGACCCTGCAGCTTCTGATGCTCTATTGGTTCTCTTAAGTGGGCCGTAAGAGGGTCACATAGTGCTTCCTCCTGCCTAACCTCCCTCAGTCAGAGAGAGCATTAGCTAATCGTGTCTTCAGATCTGACCTCTTTCCTCTTCCTCTCTGATAAGAAAATAACAGAGAATGATGAGAGTGGGCGGGAATCAGAGAAGAACGAGCGTTGACTCTTGTCTATTCTCATTTCCCTGTCTCTCGGCGTCTCCCCGGGGATGCTTGATGTGATGACTGAATTTAGCCATGTGGCTTGTGTCTTCCGCTGCCCCTCCCTTTCTCTCACACAGACCGAGATCCTTCACTAATGGGGCTCTTCTCTCATCACTGAATGAGAGAGGTGTGTGTGTGTGTGACCTCCTCACCTCCACCGTCCCATGAGAGAGTCGGCAGGTCGTCTTGGCCTGGCTCCAGGAACTGAAAGCACTCATAGGATTAGCAAGAGACGGAGTTTTGATTAAAATGGCTGTACATCACAGCAGAGGTGTCTCTTAAGGTGCCTTAATTGTTTGAATACTTCCTCTTAAATCCTGTAGGTGACATCAGCATTAGTTTCACGTTACAAGAATAAGGTCTGGTGCACATTGCAGTTTACTCTGGCCAAGAACCACCCACTTAGACATTTGATTAAACCAAGTGCTCCTTTTTTTATATGATAATAAATAGATTCATTAATAGGTAGATTTAACCTTGAACAAAGCAGAAAGTATCATGTTTTTGCTATTAAAACTCGTGAATATATTTAGAAGATTGAGCTAAATCTTTCATTTTATATTAGATAAAATATAAAAATGTGAAATTTCTCAGCACGTTTTTTTCTTTCTTTTGCTTCATGTAGGTAGTTTGTATGTAACACCTAGCAAAAGTGTAAATTAATTTAAGTTTCTTAATTTATTTGAGTTACTGAAATTTTTTTTTTTGACTGCTTATTTTAATGTTCACTGGTTTATAATGTACCATTTTATTTATTAATTAATTAATAAATTTTTTAATTAGTGTGGAGGCATTTAAAATTTTACTATTACTGTTTTGTTTAGATTTTTTTTAGGTAATTTTAGTTTATTTTATTGTTTGGAGTTTTGTAATATACATTTATCAAAAATGTAAATTAATTTGTAGTCTTTCAAAATATAGTTTCAGTTTTTTTCAAACATTTTTGTTTGACTGTTAATTTGTTTTAATGTTTACTGGCTTATAATGTCTCAATTTTAATTAGAAAATTTTAAAAATTAAAATGTTATTTTATTTATTTATTTGTTTATTTTTTTTAGCGAGGGTTCGGTTTTGTTTTTTATTTAACTAGTTTTGTTTATTTTATTGTTAATTAAAATTTTTATATTTGACGGTTAATTTAATTAAATGTTTATTAATTTATTTTTAGCAAAATTTCAGTTTTGTTTAGTTTGTTTAGTTAGAAAGCTTAAACTATTTTTGTTTATTTACTTGTTTATTTTATTGTTTAGAGTTTTGTAATATACATTTACCAAAAATGTAAATTAATTTGTAGCCTTTTAAAATATATAAGTTTTGTTTTAGTGAAGTTTCAGTTTTTTCAGGGTTTTTTTTTTTTTTGAGATAATGAAAACATTTTTGCTTGACTATGTTTGTTTTTTAATTTTTTTAATTTTTATTATTTTAGTTTTATTTTATTCAGTTGGTTTTTTTTTAAAGCATATATCATTAAGAGCTCATGTTCTTTCCAGATTTGTTATCTTTAAAAATCAGTTTGTGTTTGGAGAGACTGAATAACAGTCCGTTTGGCACTCTATTGACATTTTTGTCAGCAAATATTTCAAACAAAGACCTCACCACTTAAATCTGAAAACAAATGTTTCGCTTGTGGTGTTGAAGTGGTGTTGAACCATCCAATCAGATTAAACGTGTAAGTAAATGTACAGATTTAATCTCTAACAGTTGTAACTCAACAGTATCTTGCATCAGAGTCTTAACAATCCAACTGTTGTTCTGACACAAAGGGAAATCTCATCCAGTTTTGGGTAGCTCTCCCCTAACCATAGCCAAACAACACCATTTTCCCCACCTTCCCTGCTGAGCTTTATCTTCCCAGCTGTTAGCTTCACCCGTGATGTGGAAAGTGAGATAATTGTTAGTTTTAACGGCCCACCTCCATTGATGTTGACTGATTCTCATCCCCCCAACTGTGTACTAGTTTTATATTAGCCTGCGTCTTCCATCCACCGAGTCTTACACACACTTCACTTGAGTCTTCAGTTGTAAGGGATCTTACAGGGGCAGGGCTGCTGGTTTTCCTGCGCGATTCTTTAGGCCTCTTTACTTTGGCAGCGAGCGAGGGATAGACAAGGAAGAAAAGAAAGGGAAAACCATCACCCTGGAGGTGACCATAAGGCATATATTCGCTAATGTTATTAGAGGGCTCTAATCCCCACTGCTTTCCTGCTGGGGTACCAAACATCCTCGAGAGAAGGAAACAAAAGACGTCTGGGGGAAAGGAGGCGTGTGTGTCTGTCTGTGTTAAAAGGGTGGATAGGAAAAGAATAGCACAAGTATACAGAGATGACAAGTAGAGGGAGATAAAGAAACCATACAAGATAGTAAAGGAATGAGTGGGAGACGGTGACTTAAACAGAGAAAATAATGAAGTGAAATTCCTAGAAAGGGATGACAGACTTTGAGAAAGGGAAAAGGAAGGTGAACGGTGCTGTGAACTGAAGACGCAGAGTGAGAGTCAGTGTGTTTGTATCAGTAGGAGTGTATCTGACTGATAGCTTGAGCTCCTGTTTTGCTTGGAAATGGGTTTGCTCACGCAGAATGAGACCATATTGTTTTTAGACTGTAAAATAGGGGCGTAGCAATTGGGTGACACACTTAGAAATGTTAGGGTTATTTTTCACATGTTGCATAAAGAGTTGATCTAGTTTAAGATCACGATAATTTAGTTTTTGTATTTTTTCATATTATGACATTATTTTAATGATTGTTATGCACATTTACATATATATTGTGTGTGCGTATATATCTGAGTTTTTAGTGGTTAATCGTGATTTAATCACATTTAAAATATTTTTTTTTAATATAATATATATACTGTGCGTACACACACCATGCATATATTTATATTCTTAGAATTTATATTATCTATTTAATATATTTAATATATAAACATAACATATTTTTATGTTATGTAATTTAAAATCTCTAAATTAATTTATTAAATGCATGCATATATACATAATAAATATACACAGTACACACATATATTATGTACACAAAAACTTGTATTTTGGGTGCTATTAATCACGATTAATCATTGCCCAGCACTAATTTATTAATTTATTTTTATTTTATTATTATTTTTTTCATAACAGTAGGCTACTGACAGTTAGGGAAGGGGTTGATTAATGGTGCTTAATAATATTTTGGCTGATTTAATTGTAGACTTGGTTTTCTTAATGCAAAATATAATTTCCTATTCTTCTTCTTTTGATTTTGGGCTGCAGTATGATCCAGACATTTCTTCACAGTTTTCGTAATATTAACCCACATAACTTGAGCTCCTGTTTTGTTTGGACGAGGCTCCCCTGGCACAGTTTCTTCACTCTGAATGAGACCAGGCCCTCTTTAGAGCCAGCTGAGAATTGTGTTACCGCCAGTTGTACCTTTCACTCATTTCTCCTCTTCCTCAGTCTCTCTTTCCCCTTCCCCTCCATCACACCACAGAACCGTGTTGCATCATGCTTGTAATTATGGTGCAACTGGAGAAACGTCTGTGGCAAAGTTCAGTTTGGCAGTCAGAGCGAAGAACGGAGGCTTTCAGGCGATTCAGTTTGAATTTTCTGGCCTAGTGACTCCTCTGGCTGTTGAACCTGATCTCTGATGGTCTTGGTCTGGTGCTCTTATTGTTGAGTCCCAACCTCTCTCATTGGCCAGGACATGTCACCTTTGTTTTGATTATGAATCCAATTTCAGCCCATATGTGACCATCTGTCTTATGCCTGCTCTTCATGATATGACCTTTAACCTCAGCAGACACCTGAGCCTGCGCTAAACAGTCTGTTCTTTTTTCCCA
Source organism: Enteromius mattozi (assembly GCA_032359235.1). NCBI lineage: Eukaryota > Metazoa > Chordata > Actinopteri > Cypriniformes > Cyprinidae > Enteromius > Enteromius mattozi. The sequence continues at coordinate 13,985,536 of JAUMHE010000080.1, read as the reverse complement.
CCTTTTTTATTTTATTAGTGGTTAAATGTGCCTAAATTTACATTTGACTAATGTAATGTGATATGCTAGAATATTCACTGGAAAATGATGTTGGGATGGACTTGATTGTATCTATTGGGATGTGATTGAGTTGTTAAATGCAATGATTTTTATGGTTTATATTGTTCCAGAGGTGTTTATTAATTGATGAAACCATTATCATCACAAATTCTTTCTTTTTTAATAAAAGTTTTTGGTGAATTGCGGGGGAAAAAAGGGGAAAAAAGAAAGGAAAAAAAATATAAAAACATTTTTGGTGAGCTGTGCAAAATAAAGGCAAGGGCATTTATTGCATAATATGACTAAAGTGTTTGTGTGTATATATATATATATATATATATATATATATATGTATGTACAGGTCCTTTTCAAAAAATTAGCATATTGTGATAAAGTTCATTATTTTCTGTAATGTACTGATAAACAT
>JAUMHE010000080.1:13943923-13984487 GCA_032359235.1 Enteromius mattozi | reverse complement strand
TATTCAATTATTTTCTTTTATGTTTACTTGATATTTTTTATTTTTTTCCATGGCTATAGGAGATCTAAACATTACCGTGAATGAGGCAATACATCAGGGAGAGTTCAAGTCCCATCAGTGGTTTGGAGCAACAGTACGAGTTCATGAAGATAGTGTGCTGGTAAGATCTTCCTACTCATATTTTAGGCCGTGTGGAAAAAAGTCAATATAATAGTCAGACAAACCCTCCTTCAAACCATTATTTCCTCTTGAACATTTGGGCTTGATCCTAAAGTATGGTTAGTGACTCAAGTCTAAGTATGACTTGACATGTTCTTAAACTAACTTTGTAAGTCCCAAATTGTAAACTATCAGATCAGATCCAGCTCTATGCATTTGTTATAGTCTTCAGTTTTCCTTTCTGATTCTTTGACTTGTGGATAATGCTCTAACATTCAGTCCAGGTGCTCTTCCTCATGGATTATGAAACTGTGAACTGAATTCATCATCATGGTTGCTTAAATCTTTAATCATGTGGGTGTTTTTGTCGATGTTGACCTTTGACCTCTTATATTATCTTTTCCATAGGCTTGTGCGCCCCTCTACTCCTGGAGAGCCATGGAGGACAAGCCTCATGCTGATACAACTGGTTCATGTTTTCTTTCCGTCCAAAACTTCACTAAATTTGTGGAATATGCTCCGTGCCGCACGGGTGGGCTTGTGGTTGCTTTGTTGTGGCACTATTCAATTTTAGTTGTTTTTGAAGACGCAATAACATAACTTGCCATCCATTGCAGAATTCCGTGGAAGAAAAGGACAAGGCTACTGTCAAGGTGGATTCAGTGCTGATTTTACACAGGTGAGATGATTGGAACAGACTAGAACAAAATGCTTTGCTTATCTGCTGTTTCCTTCGGGTCTCACATAGATGCTGTTGCTGTGTTACAGGAAGGAAAGGTGGTGCTCGGAGGACCTGGCAGTTACTTCTGGCAAGGTCTGGCTTTTCAAATAAATTTAATAATAATAATCATTTTAGAATAGTCTTTAAGGGCATGTAAATACTAAAAAAAGTAAAGAAATTAATACTTTTAATCAGCAAAGATGCATTAAATTGATCAAAAATTACTTTTAAATTTACAAAACATTTTTTAAATTTTGTTTTATTAAAGATTCTTTCAAATAAAGAATTCAATTCAGTTAAATGCAGTCTTGGTGAGCATAATATATTAAAATCGTACAGGCTTTTGAAGAGTAGTGTATGTACTTTTCTTAAACGTGTGTGTTTTGTCATTTGATTAGCTTTCCATCAAAATGTGGATATTTGCATTTATTATTTGCATCGACTGTGACCTTTACTTCAGTGCAAATGCAATTAAAAGATCAATTTCTCCTTACCATCTCCAGGCCAAGTGATCACTGCGGTTAAAAAAGAAATTGACAAAGCCTATTACCCAGGATTCTTCTTGACCTCAGTGCAAGGCCAGATTCAGACCAAACAGAAAAAAGAGATCACATTTGACGACAACTACATGGGTATGTCTTTCATCCCCATGATTAGCTATCAAGTTGAAAATACTTAGTTTTTTATGTTTGTCACGACCCATAATTTTATACGTTCAACAGGTTACTCAGTAGCTGTCGGCGAGTTCAGTGGTGATAATGATGAAGGTGAGTGACCTACATTAGTGCTCATTAGTTTAGAGTTTCACTACACTTCCTTTTTATTTTATTAATTATAAATGAAGATAGAATTAAGGATGACTCTGTTGTACCACTGATAATGATTTAATATCATCATCTGCTGTTGTAACAGCCATAGACGGATGTATTAAATCTATGCACCATTTGTAGAACCTTTCAAAGAAAGTGTTAGGATTATACCATCTTTATTAATCCATTACACCTAAACAAATTCGAAAATAGAGCCCGTGGAGTGACTTTTGGAGTGGCTCTGATTGCCAGAATTCCTAAGGAACTCACATTTCCATGTTTCCACTATTAAATCTTTTACTTTCTTCTCTCTTTTTTTGGCTTTCAGACTTTGTGACTGGAATTCCCAGGGGAGTCAGACTGCATGGACAGGTGAGAGAAAGCAGTCACACTATCATCTGTGACCTTTAGCCAAAAGATGCACCCAAGATGCGGGTTAAGTCAGATTTTCAGTGGTTTAAGTTTGACTTTTAGTTTGGAGTTGGTAATCAACCAGAAGTTTTTATGATGGTACTTGACGCAATAAAAACTCTAGTGTGTTGTTTTTTTATCAGGTCTCAATTCTCAATGGTTCTCTGGACATGCTGAAGACCTTCACTGGTGAGCAGGTAAGTTTGATTGCATTCATTTTATTGACAGTTTGTTCTGTTGGCTTTTGTGGTCTAATAGTATATTTTGCCACAGCTATTTTAAAACGTGAGATTTTAACAGAAGTTATGTCATTCTTGCTGCTTTGTAAAGCTTCGTCCCACCCTGATATTCTTCAAACTGATGACATAAGCAAAAATCATTTCCTTTACAAGACTCTTTAAACCAGGCTGGAGTGCTCTGTGGTAGGCAGTAAAGGGCAGATTATGCGTGGCAGGAGCTTACGGGCAATTTTCCTAAACGAGCGCCACAGTTTTGCAAATGGAAATTGTTGGGAGGCCTTTAACTGCGCTGATTGCCTCAGCTGAGTAAATACAATCAAAAAGCATTTGTGTGTGCCCACCTCAGGGGGCTAGAGAACAGAGCCACATCTGAATCATCAAAGAGCTTTTTTCATGTACTCAAACCATAACCAATTGGAGTAAATGTCAACGTGTGCCTTCAGGCATAAAGTTACTGTTCATGTGACATTCATGAGATCCTGCATGTTGTTTGTATGTACAGTTAAAAATGAGAAGCTTGTATCTACTTGTGATTTAAGTTGGTAATGTTCCTAAATTTTTCAGATGGGTTCCTACTATGGCTATGCGGTGGCTGCTACTGACATAAACAATGACGGGTAGGTAAACACAACCAGGTTTAGAAAAGAATACCACAACAGTGTGTGCCGTGTTTAAGTTTGTGGTTCGTATCACCTCCAGGATGACAGACCTGCTGGTTGGCGCACCAATGTTCATGGTTCGTGACTCCGATGGGAGGTTGGAGGAGTTGGGTCGGGTCTATGTGTACATGCAGAACGGACCTCTGGATCTCACACCTCAGCTACCTCACCTCACCGGCACGCAGACGTTCGGCCGGTTCGGCAGCTCCATTACCCCTCTTGGAGACCTCAACCAAGATGGTTACAATGGTGAGAGATTTGTCCAGATTTTTGCATTTATTGGTCAGTCAGTCTTTAGATAACTGTATTGGCTATCAAACAATATTGGATTTTTTTTTTATTGGTTTTGGTTGTTATTAGATCGCTATCGGGCTATATTTAATTGTGGCTGTTCATTTCTCTCATTTTTTATTTTAGATTAGCTTTACTTTTGTCTAACGACAGTGTTGTTTTAATATCATTGAGATACAAATTCAGTTTTTTATGATCATTTTTAATCTTAAAGTTTAAATAAGTGTGTTTTTGTCATCTTTGTAGTTTTCATATTTTTAATGTATTTTCATTAGTTATTTATCGTTTTTAGTCATTTTCATTCCAGTTTTTAGTTTATTTTAGTACATCAAGTTAAATGATATTTAAGAAAGCTTTGCCTTGGCAACTAGCTGAAGAATAATAAAAAAACAATTTATTTTTTATTAAAAGTTTAGTTCATTTCAAGTAACACAAAGGTTTAAATTGGTTTTAGTTTCATTTTTTTCATTTCACTTTTTTTTTTGAATGTCTTTTATATTATATATTATTTTTAGTTTTATAATATATCTATATACTCATTTAAAAGTTTTTTTTTTTTTTGTAGAGATTTTTTTTAAGATTTAGACAAAATAATATAGACCTTTAATATCTGCTGTTTATCAGTTATCATCTATAACATGAACGTAAGTGAATTTTTTTCACCTCTAATTCTACGTTTTCTTAACAGATGTGGCCATCAGTTGTCCGTTTGGTGGGGAAAACAAACAAGGACTGGTGCTCATCTATAACGGACATGCTGGAGGACTCAGGGAAAAGCCCTCTCAGGTGATCGCTGGCCAATGGGCTTCTGCCACACAGTCAGCTCTGCCTGCCATTTTTGGTTACGCCCTTCGTGGAGGCAAAGACCTGGATAATAATGGCTACCCAGGTGAGAAATAGTCTTTTTAGCCACCATAAACCACTGCCACTGCTGCTGAAATCTAGTCTGATACAAAGTGTTTTTTTGTTCTTGCAGATCTTATTGTTGGTGCATTTGGCGCAGACACTGCCGTTCTTTACAGGTCAGTCACAGACATGAAGACCAGAGTAATGGCTGCTGAAAATGGAGCTTTACCATCACAAGAATAAATGACCTTTTAACACAATATTACTATATTTACTGTATTTTTGATATTTTAAATGCAGCCTTTGTGAGCATAAGTGAATTCATTTTAAACATTTTAAAAATCTTACAGACTTTAGTGTATCCTATTTAAATTTTAATCATAAAGTTATTTAAAATGCCTTTGAGTGCAGACTAAATACGTCTCGATATTATGTCATTTCCAGGTCTCGTCCTATTGTGAACACCAGTGCTACCTTGACTGTCTATCCAACTATGATTAATCCTGAGGAGAAAGTTTGCACCACAAGCCGTGGGAACGAAACCCTGCAAGTGTCCTGGTATGTCTGCCATCTTGGATCAGCCAGAATTTGGTGCATTCCTGGTCCAAAGCAGTAAATAGATTTTATTAGACTGTTTATCCAAATCCTAAACATCCAGCATGCAATACTATGGAAAAAGATCTTTCACATTTAACATAATTTAAGTGGCACTATAAAGATTTATAAAATCTAATTTAGTAGATTAAGTTTACTTCATTACATTCACAGTTGGGCTTTGTATGTCAAGCTGGACATATGGAAGGGTGTAGTTATGCTGTCAGCAAAGGCTTTTCCAAATGGTTTGGACATGCTATCCTGGTTAAGCCAAGAAAGTGGCGAAAAGCATGAAATGCCCTTTTCCCAACTCCATGACGTGCATTTTTGAAATAAGCGTCCTATCTGAGAAGGGAAAGGAAACTCCACTGGGCTGGTCACTCTCTGACGTGAAATGTCAGTGTCTCCGCCTGTTCTGTTTTATACAGGGAAAGTTTGTATGCGTTTGTGTTGATTACAAGTCGTTGCCTAGACACAGAGGCTTTTGGGAGAAATTAGAAGCAAGAGAGAGAGGGAGAAAGGGATCTAGCAGTGGCTTTGAATGAGATATTGTTTAGTGGTGGAACACAGCTGGGAAACATCAGGACGCACTGAGCTGCACATGCATGTGAGCTCTCTCTCTCTCTCTCTCTCACACACACACACACACAGATGTATACTGAGGCTAAGAAACACACATGGGAACATACTGCGTTTATTGCACAGGTGAAAAGTAGTGTGTCTTGTTTTTTTTGGTATGTTTTCTGTTTCTTTTGTTACTTTTTTTTTTCTAACATGTTCTCTTTCATTCATTCAGCTGAACCCTCATTTATTTTCCACAACATATTAATCACAAAAAACATTTTGATCATTGATATGAAAAATTATTTCTTTTTTTCTTAAGTACCAAATCAGCATATTAGAATGATTTCTGAAGGATCATGTGACACTGAAAACTGAAATAACGGCTAATGAACAATCAATTTTGTCATCACGGAAATAAGTTGCATTTTTAAAGATATTAAACTGGAAGACAGTTTATCCACAACATCTCATAATATTGCTGCTTTATATTTTTTTATCAAATAAATGCACCCTTAGTTAGACATCTTTAAGAAACAGTATTGTACATCAGTTTCCAGCACAGACATGATCCTTAACTGTCCTGTTTAAAAACATCTTCACATGTGTTGTGTGATCCATGCAGTCATCCTTCCTTCAAGCTGTCAAGTGTTGAAGCCTGAGGAAACAATAATAGCAAATATTTCATAGCCAAAGAGATGCAACCAATGTGTTTCTAATGCCTCATTGTAATAAATCCACTTCATCTCTCATCATTTGTCTGCTCTGCTTCCTACAGTGTCAACCTGAGCTTCTGCCTCTCAGCCAATGGAAAGCACCTACCAAATCATCTCGGTAAGCCACATCTGCTCCTCTTTACCCACCTGTTGATCCCCTTTGCAAATAATATTTTAGTATGCCCTAACAATCACCTGTATCACTATGGCCATAATTTATTCTAGGACTTAATTTTACTTAATTTCCCTCACAACCTAAAATAAATCTGGTTTTAAGCATTTAAAAGAGCCTTTGTGTTTTCGTTCCATCAATAAGCCGCTCTTTGTCCATACACAACCTTTACAATGCATTTATTCAGTAATTACTTCCCACTATTTCCCCTCGGGCTAATGATAGCACCATATGCCCTGCCATTAAAGGCCTAGACTATGTGCGAAGAATAACACCTACTGCACACGCTCCGATAACTGAGCACAGGTGCCCGACTTACATCTGAACGGCATGCAAATTCCTTCATGCCCTCACTAGTCACGACTTTCTATCAAAAGCATTATGGCTTTATTTATACCCGTTCTCTTCAGGTGTTGGATAATGATAAAAACTAAATGTTTGGAAGAAGTCTTTACTCCTGCCAAAGCACAAAGTTCAGATCTACCCAATAGGCTTTGAGATTTAGTACTGTGTCAGCTTGGCTCCGTCCTGCACCTGTGTGCTGAAGCCAACGTGAAGGCATCATGCCCAAAGCGTTTCTAAATATATCAGACAATGTGTGTGTTTTGTAGAGTTTAACGTTGAAGTTCAGCTGGACCGGCTGAAGCAGCAGCAGAAGGGGGCCGTACGGAGAGCTCTGTTTCTTGACTCCCAGCTTCCCACTCTGCAGAGGACTCTGACTGTGCCAAATGGAGCCAGAGTCTGCAGTGACACCAAGATCTTCTTGCGGGTAAGTTTGACCCCAGATTACAGGACATTAATGTGCACTAAATAGCAGAGTTTTGGATTTGGAGTTTGAAATTTGATCACTTGCAACTCACCTTTGACAGCAATGACTTACGACTTTCCTATCTTGAGTCTAGACTTTAATGCATGGATTCTAGACTTGACTTCTGACTAAAATGCAAAGAATTCATGTGACTTGCAAAAATTACTTGGTTTGGCTAAATAGTATATGAAGAGTTCATTTGCAAAAACACTGCAAACAAACTTCGAGTTTTTTTAATTTTCATTGTGCATTTTACTTAATCTCAATCAAATTGCTGCTGGGTTATTTTAATGAAAAAGAAACTAAAAAAATACTAACTACATAATAAAACACAATAAAAACATAACATAATAGAAAACCTAATTTTTGAAAATGTTGAGTTATCCATTTTTACAAAAACTCTTCATATACAGTATATAAAAGTTGAAAATAAAATGTCCTAATGTGGCATTCAGAAGATATTCATTATTCAATCTGTTTTGAGCCAATGAGAATTAACAGTAGGTGGGCCTAACCACTGGAAACCTTGAAGGAAAAAATAACCTGCATCATTTCAGTTAGTTAGTTTTCCATTTCTTAGTACAAGATAAGTGTTAAAAAGTGAAGATAAGTAAGATAAGTGTTGCAACAAATGCCAAAAATGCAGCAAGAGATTAAGAGTGTCGTTTCATCCTGCTTTCTGACCTTTCTCACAAACTCCCGCTCTGTTTTCCTCTCTGTTGGAGTGTAGGATGAGAAGGACTTCAGGGATAAGCTGTCACCTATCTTCGTTGCGCTCAACTTTAGCCTCAACCCTCAAGCCGCGGCAGACCGATACAACCTGCGGCCCATCCTCAACTACCAAACAGCAGAGCTCATCGAACAGAAAGTATGTACATCTGCTAGATATCCCACAATTGCATTATGCGAACACACCGAGCAGTAGGTTCTTATCCTCTTTTATGAAGAGAACTTCAAAACATACATCTGGGATATTCTCCAAATTGTCTGGAAAGCCATTTGAGAGCTGAAGGAAATGTGTAGCGTGTACAGTAGAGAACTTTTCACTGTCCCACCAGGAGTAGCTTTCTGGGCTCTGTGGAAACTCCACTGTAGAAGTGTGTGCGTGTGGAGGGTTAATAGGTTTCTGTTTTTTTCCAGGCGGATTCTCGCAGGCCATATGCCGTCTGTTTAGGTTTAGCTTTTTGGGTGGCAGTTTTCTTTCAGTAGTTATTGAGACCGTGCCGAACACATGGGCCGCACTGACCATATGCAGAAACATTCTAATCAGAGGTCTTGGAAAGGTCTTTTTTAAAGCCAAAAACTAAGTGGAAGCCCTTTTGTTCATGATAAATGAGAGTGTCCATTATAAAGAAAGGGAAAAATCATTTAAAAACCTAGTTTAAAACACACATGCCGTTTTTAGAAAGTTGATTTTTGATGTTTATATTTTTAAATATTACATAAATATATAAAATGTTTAAGTCATGATAATATTACCAAAATATATTTTACAGAGTATTAATATTACATAAGTATACACTATTTATAGTCATTTTTAACAATAGTGACTTTTAAGGAGTTTCTTTTCAAGAACTAATAGAATAAATTAGTGAAAGCTTATTTGTGGTCTTTATTTCCAGAGAACTATAGGTGTAAGGCTCTGAATTCATCTTGCTTATAGATTGAGATGTTTTGGACCTCCTTTCATAAATGTTGTTAGTGATCCCGCCTGGTGCCCTCCTGTTTGCTGACCCAATCATGCTGTTTGCAGACCTTGACACTTCCGTAAACACTTTATGGTGGTTTTGGCTGTGGATCAGCTGAGACATATGCACATGTGACCCTCTCTTGTATCTCTGCTTGGGCTTCTAATTGTTTGGTTGCTCCAGCGAACCCAAACAACCCTCTCCAGGAGGTTCGGTGCAGCCCGATACAGAGCTATGGAAAGGGGTGGCCGCCCTCATTGGTTGTAATTAGAGCTCAGCAACTGCTAATTACAGGGAAGCCACTTTGCCCTTTCTAATCTCCCTATTCTATTTTCTTATCCTCATCGTCATGTTGCGTCATCCTCGCACATGTTGCAAATACGGTGTCAGGTGGTAGCAATTAGTCGCGGCACCACTTTCACCTTTTCTTCATATCTTAGAGTCATTCATAAATTGTATAGAGATTCTTTCTCATTAATGTGTGTGCGCTTTATGTGATGTATATATTTAGATTTGTCTGTGTGGTGAGAGTTGGGTGGTGTCGCGTGCAGCTAGCATGCGGTTCAGGGTCGGCAGCTTCTGATGTGGATGCTGGTGGCATATAGAACAGCCTTATGGGTACAACCATAGCTCTTTATCCCTTTAAGTGAGCTCTATATGTTTTTTGAAGCCTGTACACATCTGCTTTTTAACCCAGGATTCCTTCAGCAGTGTTTACTAATCTAAAACTTGGCATTTTGTGATGAGGAGTGATGTTTACTACTGAAAATAGCGATAGTTATATTAATTTTGTACGGTAGTGTATTAGGCATCAGTATTCTCTGACCACTACATGGTCATGAGCTAACACTTGACCTGACCAAACAAACTGTTTATAATGCAGCCGGCCGCTGATGACTGTTGTTTACAAATATCTTCTGAGCTTCTTTTTTTTTAAAAATCCAAGCAAAGCACTATTTCATAGTGCAAGTAGCTTGAAGTTTCCTGGGAATTTGTATGTAAAGGTTTATAGGATTCTTTTTTCTGTGTAAACTGCCTAGAAATGTTTAGCTGGGATACTGGTTATGAGAAGTGTGACTAAAAGTATGCTTATTATAGGACGATGATGTCTGAGTGACGTTAGAGACACTGGATTACAGGTGGTATCCTGCATCTGATTAACAAAATGGCTGGAGAATCTCAGACAGCTTCTTTTTTTTTAGATCACATTGTTCGTAAATGAATGCCTTACTTTCTATTTTTACCCTTTAAATCAACAAAAAAATTAAATTGACCCTCTTCACTTTCTAAAAGTGCATTCCTGGTCTTATTATAAATTATATGTTTGTTTTGTTTGTTTATGCATGTAAGTACTCTAAAAACATTATTATTAATTTACTATTTGCTGAATTTTATTTAACTTTTTTTTAAATATAAATAACACAGAAGGTGATGCCAAACTTTTAAGGCTTTTCTTTTTGATACATTTATGCATAAATTATATACACAAAATACATTATTGCATTTTTAATGTATTCTGAAGTTTCATTCTCGAAATGAATAGATGTCTGTATTTGCATATAACTGTAGATCTAAACTGTAGTCTGGCTTTATTTTGGAATGTAATGCCCACCATACACTATCCAAGCAATTCCTGAAATATTAAATCCGGTCTCAGGAGATATATTTTCACTTATAAAAAGTCGATAGTGAATCTAAAATAGGTTGCAAATTAATGACTATAATCTCTCAGTAATTTACCATAACATTTTTCTGGCTTGTGTTCTAGGCCCAGATTTTATTGGACTGCGGAGAGGACAACATCTGCGTCCCTGACCTGAAACTCTCTGTGCACGGGTAAGATGATTAGCAAGGAATGCAAAAAAGAAATAAAAGCCTGGGGTTCAGTGTGCTTTACTTTAGCATTTGCATCCCGAGTCCAGGTTTCTGTCAAATGAACTTCCACTAAACCATTTCCATGTGATTATTAGAACTTGCTGGTGTTGATTTGTTGTGTTTTGATTAGCCACTGAATGCAAATCATGACCTCCTTACAACTTGAACCCAACCTCACGTTTACCATCTGAAGGAGTTTGCTATGAAAGTACAGCAAATTTGGCTTCCACACAGGTTGGAGTCCCCGACCAACCGAGTGCCAGCATTTGAATTCAGTACGTGCCGCTTCCCCAGCATGGCTTCACGAGGCCAGGCAGTAATTGGAAGCGTCTGTGTGGCCCTCGCATGGAATTTCTCATTGTGTCTGAGATGTAGAGAGAAAAGAAATGGGGGGAGGGATTGAGAACGAACAGAAAAAAAGAGAACATTGCGGAATGTTTCAGTCTTTGTCATTGCATGTTCAACTTTATAGCTACAATGGAAATTAGGGGTTTTTAATAGGAAATGTGTGTACAGTGCTGGAGGAAGGGCTTCCTGTTGGAAAGATCTGAGTGATATTTACTGCTAGATCAGCAGAATTACATATGGTCAATGTCCTCTATGCTTAATAATTCTTTACTGCTTGTTTCAAAACTACTACACCGTTTTAAATGGCATTAAATGCATTGCCTTACACAGTGTTTGTTTCTGAAAGTGCAATTTGTTTATTTGCTTCACCCTATAGAAATTGGATTAGCCACAAATGCTTGACTTTTACATTTTGGTTCTGCAGGGACCGGAAGGAAGTCTACATGGGCGATGACAACTCTCTGACCCTGACTTTTAACGCGAAGAACGATGGAGGCGGAGCTTACGAAGCCGAGCTGTATGTGGTCTTGCCACCAGAGGCCGACTACAGCGGAATAGCCCGCAATAACGAGGTGAGATATGGAGACCCTCCCTCCAGGTGCTGCCTATTACACAGACGTGTGCCAGACCCTGTCCATTAACTCCTACATGTGTTCAGCATTTCAGCTGAGAGAGACCTTTGTTCTGTTACTTTGATACTCCAGAGTAGATGTGTTTTTTATTAATGGAGACATGTGATGAGAAATCCTGTAGTGAGGCAAAAATACAGATTACTTCACAAATTTAAGAAGGGGTAGTCCTTAAAGGAGGATTATGGGCACCAAACAGGGTCTGGTTTTAATTAATTACTAACTCTGTGCGGGGATGATTTAGCACAAAAAATGTAACATTCAGCAGTAGTACCACAACTATTCTAAACGGGTTGAGACATGAGTCAGGGGTGTGAGTTATCACTGTGTGTGTGTTTCCCGAAATGTAATGGTCTTTTTCTCCATTTCTCCGGACAGAGCCTGACCCAACTGACCTGCAGTTATGAGACGGAAAATCAGACCCGTTACCTCAGCTGTGACCTGGGCAACCCAATGAAATCAGGCAGTAGCGTAAGCACCTAACTATTTTAAACTATTCTGTTTGTGCATATTTACACACTTGAGTGATTTGGGTTTCACATTCAGCTGATTTAAAAGCACCTTGAATTTTAAAATTATGATTTCAATCAAATTAGAATTAGTTTTATGAATCATAGAAAAGTAAAAACATCTATAAAACTATTAATCTATTGTTCTATTTTACAGTGTATATATATAGTTATAGTAAAGCTCAACTGTTTTTCCTTGGCTAGAAATTGCTGGTACACTTTATTTTAAGGTGTCCTTGTTACAGTGTAATTATACATTTAAGTACTGAGTGATATCAATTAAATGCATGTAATTACTATATGGTTAGGATTAGGGTTGGTTTAGGTTTACTTGCATGCAATTGTGCAAAATTCATTGTTATTATGATAGTAAGTAACGTGTAACAATACACCTTAAAATAAAGTGTCACTGAAATTGCTTTTTGTGTGTGCAATCTCTATAAAATTATTTAGTTATCCAGTTATCCTTTTCCAGTATTCCACCCAAAAATCATGGAAAATCTGATTACTGACATCTAACATTTAAAAAAAAAAAACAGGCCTCCAGGAACAGTAATTGTCCTGTTAGTCACATAACCTTTATTAGTCATCTAACCTGTTAGTCAGCTCGTAGTGCTGTCTGGGGGGCTTGTTAAGGGCTGTGTTGAATCATGTTTGGACAGGCAGGAAGTTCCCACCAGTGATGCAGGAAGTGACAGTCATTTTGGCTCTGCCCCCTTAGAGAGTGGAGTTCCCCTCTCTAAAATGCGGTGGTGGGATTTGTGTTTTTTTTTAATGTGTCTGGATAGATGGAATATAATTGAGTGACTGTTCAAACTGCTCCCTTTCAATATGTGTTTCCAGACACCCCGTCTGTTTTTTAGTCAGCTGCTCTCATTAGTTTGGGCCAGGTTATTTGGGTGTTTTATTCAGCAATTTTACTATTAACGCTATTATTTTTGGATTCCAGGACCACCTAAGACGTTCCTCATAACAACTGGCCTGTATTTATAATAGTATCTCATGTAATGAGAAATTCAGAAGTTACAACACACACAAGTGCACGGACACCCACACCCGAACTCTCACACACTGAGTGCCGAGAGCCACTCGCATGGGGTCTTTTTGCCAGAGTTTGTGTGCGTGCGGTGGGAGCATAAACCACAATTATAAAAGGAAGGCTAGAACTCCCATGCAGTCTGGGGCTGAGTAGGTTACTTCAGCATTTTAGGGTAGTAACTAAGTGGAGTGCTTTTGACAGTGCAGCTAAACATGACATCACTAGATGAATGAGAGAGGATACGTTTTAGTGTTTCCACTTGTGTTTTTTGGATGGAATACAGGAAAGGAACATTCCACCAACCTCAACATCCATTCCGTTGCTATGGCAGTGCATTATGGGGGATTTGTGTGTTTAGAGAATTCTCTGGTGTAATTCTTGGAAAGCTGAAATTCTGAATTGTGGCACTGCTAATATCGATGGACTTCTTTATGAGAAACTCCTTTCATTTCTCTCTTTTTTTAGGTTGTTTAAATGAATTAATAAATTATTGTACTCGTATATGTACTTGACCTTGGATTTATTTTATATACACTGTGTTGTATTTTCAGTTATGGGCCGGACTGAGATTCACAGTACCACGTCTGAAGGACACACACAAATTTGTGCAGTTTGACCTGCAGATCCGTAGGTATGAAACTTAAAACCAACACTGCTTTAATGTGTTCTGTTCTGTTTCTGTGTTGTGTTTTGATTTTATTTTTAAAAATAAACATTCACACTATCTACAGACAATTAAACCATATAATAGCAAACATAACTTCTTAGTGCTTTTGCATAGTGAAAGATTGTGGTAACATTTTATTTTTAGACATTTTATTATATTTTTATATGTTACATGTACGTACAATTATAATAACAACAAATGATGCATAATTATATGCAAGTAACCCTAAACGTACCATAACCATAGAGTAAGTACATGTAGTTAATTAATATTACTCAGTACGTACAGTACATTATTACTATAATTATAAATTTCATAAATTTGTACTTATAAGTGAGCCTGTTCCTGATATATCATGCATATTTAATATATGGTTAGGTTAGTTGGGCATGTCGTTAAAGAAGCCTTAGCATGCTCTTTAATAAGCTCTCCATCTCTCAATATGCAGTAAGAATGAGAATAACTCCCAGAGTGAAGTCGTCCCCTACAAGCTGGAGGTGGTGGTCCAGTCAGATGTTATTCTGCAGGGGTGAGTTCACATGCAGAACCCATTTATAAGCACTTCACAAGACCACTGCTCTTCTGGAACTCTCACTAGGAAGCTGTCCCCGTTCTTTCGATTTCTCATTTTCCCTTCTCTCTTTCTCTCATTTTACAGTGTCTCCCGACCAGACAAGGTCTTCTTTCCCCCACCGAACTGGAAGTTGACCAAGAATGTGATGGTTGAACAGGATGTCGGACCCTCCGTCCAGCACACTTACGAGGTAAAGACCTTGTCTGAGTCCTTCAGCTGGGCTTGAAGTCAGAGAGGCCTGTCATTGATAGGGATCCAGAGTAAAAGCTATAAATCCCTATGGTGTAGTTATGGAATGTATGGTTGCCTAGAAACTAGCGGTTAAATGTGCAGTGTTTTAAATGTTAGCCCTGCCTGCATTTTTGAGCTAGAGACTTTAAAGCATTAGTTCACCCCAAAATGACAATTCTGTCATTAATTACTCACCCTCATGTTGTTCCGAACATGTAAGACCTTCGTTCTTCTTCAGAACACAAATTAAGATATTTGTGATGAAATCAGAAAGCCATCTGACCCTCCATTAAATATTTTAGTGTAAATTTTTTTCCATGCACTTCTTGTTAAATTCATTAAAAATCATTAATTTAAGCAGAAATAAAACAGACTGTCAATGCAACACCATAGACGAAAGATTGTTCTTCATTAAAAAAATGTGTTTGCTTGCAATTTGTGATGGCTTGTTCAGTCAGAAATTTTTATTTTATTTTATTTTATTTTGAACACAGAAGTCACTAAGTCCATTTCATGTCGGTCAGTTCTGCTAATTGCTGCCTGCAGTTTCTTTGTATGACACATCTTTTCTGCAGGGGCTTTGCTGATGAGTCACATGTA
Organism: Enteromius mattozi; assembly: GCA_032359235.1. NCBI lineage: Eukaryota > Metazoa > Chordata > Actinopteri > Cypriniformes > Cyprinidae > Enteromius > Enteromius mattozi. Next base: position 13,969,341 of record JAUMHE010000080.1, on the reverse strand, counting down.
GAGGTTGTCATGGAGAATCTCCAAAAGTTACACAGCGGTCCTAAAATAGCACAAGGCATCAAGCCATCCTTTTATGATGACCAGAGAGTACAGAAACACCTGTGGAGTTACTTTAACAGCATGATTTAATCCTGTGGTTGTGATGATGTAATCATGAAAATGACAAGGCAGCAACCTTGATTTTAAACCAAAGGGTTTGAAGGGGTTTCTGATGAGATGACATAAATTTTTTATTCATTTTTCTGTCTTTCTTCTGTCCATTTCTCCCTCTCAGCTGGTGAACAACGGGCCGAGCCGCATCAGTCACACTTTGCTGCAGCTCAAATGTCCCATGAGACTTCAAAGTAACAGGTTCATTTACCCGCTGGAGGTCACAACGGAGGGCCCTGTTAACTGCACCACCCACAACATAGTCAACCCCTTGAACCTCAAGGTAAGACGCTTTGGGTTAACTGCAGGGCAGAGATTTAATCAAAGTACAAACTGACCAAATAATTAAGACTGGGGTGCTTTCTGTCATTATGTGAACAACTTTGATCTGTGAGGCTTTTCTTTTAAAGCACTGTTTATGGGCAGAATTGTCTGGGGCGTATTTCACGTATAATGGGAAAAAAGTAGTTTTCATAATTTCATGATGTATAATATTATATAAATATCACATTGTCTAAAATATGTGCTTAAAATAAAAGGAAGCTCATTTTTTTAGGACTATTACATTTAATTATTTTTTTCTCTCACATTCTCATTATTGGGTTATATTTCACCCATAATGAAAAAAGAAAAACATAGATTTTACTTTAATTTGATAATATATACTATACTGTAAATATCATAGTATAAATGTTATTATGTATTTCAAATGTATTATTATGTTTCAAATAATTCAAGTTTATTTTAAGGACCTTCACATTTAGTTATTTTTGCACACATTGTCATTGTTATGTGAAAAAAAAATCATATGCAGGAAATTGTTTGAAGAAATGTGAAGACATTATAACTATTTTTACATCATAGCAAAATAGATTTTTGCCAATGCTAATTGTTTTGTTAATTTTAATACAAATAAAATAATTACATTAAATTGTAAAAATATAATTATGATAATAATAAGAATAATGATAATTAAAGGCCTGAGCACATTAAAACAATGATAATTATATGTATATAGATAAAATGTGCCTAAGTGTAATGCAAATAACATGTAAAAAGCCTTTACTGAAGGTATCGCTGAAAAATCACCCAGACATATTATTGATGGGTTATTTCAAACTTCTCCTTCCAGGGATGTGAAGCTGTTGTAATTTTTGCAGTAAAGACATTAGAAATGGGAGACTCACAAGCAGTCATGTGAGGAGAGAACAGATGTCCATCAGAACATCATGAGCTCTTTAAAGAATAAGGGACATCCGCTGTCAGTAACACCCAGTTTTACCCATACAGTCAAATACACATGCCCAGGACATGCCCACACCACCCATCCATCCATTATTCTTAATATGTCCTTTCTTAGAGCCCACCGTGTCCCTCACACAGCCCCACCCAAGAGCATTAAAGCAGCCTTTGATCCTCCTGCCGTACCCTCGTCTCAATCTGCTCCCTTCATGCTTCACGTCCCACTGCTGTCTATATAAACACAGCCATCAGCTCAATCAGAGCTCTTTCCTAAAAGACCCCTTCTCTCTATCTCACGCTAGGGTTATACAAGTGATCTGAAAAAGTGTTATAAAAGAATACATCTGAACATCTATTGATTATTCTATATGTTATAATGGTTTGTATACCCCTCTCTCTTTTGGGCCATCTGATGGACAGCCTCCCCAAATCTGGATGATTCGTAACCCAAAACTGCTGTTACATCTGGAATTCCTCAGAATTTCTCCCCTTAGTGGTTGTTTGTTCAGTTTCTCATGCCGCTTAGGGTGTGTTCCCTGGTTTTGTGGAGTGGATGGGTCTACACAATAGAGAAGTTTAGGAAAATTCAGACATCTGTTGCAAAATGCCCCTCGCATCCCGCACAACGTGTCCCTCCCGTTGAGCTCACGGATGAATGTCCGTGTTGAGTCAGAGGGCGTCAGTACACACCGAACCGTGATGTCAGAGTCCACAATGTCCAAAAGGGTGGTAAGTTTCCACTCAATGTTCTGTTCCCTTTCCCCTCTCTGTAGCTCCAGCAGTCTTCTACCGAGCAGCCTCCTTTACGAGACGCGGCACATGAACACCACATCGAGAAGAGGGAAACGCACAAGGGCGAGCTGTCTCAGCTGACCAATCTGGTGAGATTTTAGGTTATGACAAAAAGACAAAACACACATGGTTTTAGTTGACCTCATAGCTTGGTCAGGCTGATCTGTTGGCTGGTTTCAGAGGGGTTTTGGACACTTTTCAGCTGGACATTCTGAGAGGCCATAAATAAAGAAATACATTGTACATACTGTATGTACTAAAATAAGGTACAGAAATCACCCAAAAAATGGCAATCTGGAATTACATCTGGAACAATATACAATTTTTAAATACACTTTTGAGAGCAAGTCAAAAATATCAGTCCAGTACTAGTGAAGGTGACAATATGTCCAAAATAAATGTAGAAGTGTACCCTCTGCCACCTTGCATAATATTTAACTTTTAATATATTTACGGTAGGACATTTACAAAATATCTTCATGAGACATGATCTTACTTAATATCCTAATATTTTTGATATAAAAGAAAATTATCATTTTGACCCATACAATGTATTTCTGGCTATTGCTACAAATATACCTCAGCATTTTTACCCCAGACTGGTTTTGTGGTCCAGGGTCACAAATATTGGTTAAAGTGGTCAATATGAATGGAGAAAAATGAGATGAGAGGAGAAATGATTCACTCACAAGAAGGTTAATGCATTCCTCCAAGAGAGTTTTGTTTTGTTTCAAGAACTGGTGATGTAAATAATAAGAGGTGTAAGGAAAAACTATTTCATTGCTTTTGCTTTTTCCCTTGCACAAGGTTTGTGTTCCCCTGGGAAACCTTTGCGAGTGAAAAACTGGTAATGGAAATGATATGAAGTTATATTTCAAACTTTTGTGAGCAAACACAAGGTTTGTTGTGGGGAAGCAGAAGTTTTGAGAATGAAAATCTCATGGGGAATTTAAAGGTTTTGTGCGCGAATGCAAAGTTTTTAAGACAAATAGAAATTTTCGGAGGGAAAAATGGATTGGAAAAGAAATGCAACAACTAATTTTTCTCTTATTTATTCCATCATGTACCTTTTTAGAGGTTCTGTATGAGTTAAATATAGCTATTTATAATATTTAAAATTGTGGTAAAATTTTGAGATATGTGCATTTTTGGATTACATTCACCTTGAATGACACTCGCAATGCTGCTTTTGAATTTGACCGGAACTCCATTTAATTCCATTTTGGAACAGACGTTGCACCTATGATAAAATAGTCTAGGTAGGCTGCTCAGTAGGTTTTGGATCACAATTAATGAGTCTTGTCAGCAGTAAGGTCAACATAAGTCATTTGCGTTGGGCAAAATGCAAATGTTGAACAAACACATCTAATGCAGCGTTCTCATGACCTCAGATGCCATAAGACCTTTGGTTAGCTAGTCGAAAAACTCAGAAGGTCAAGTCATACAGGGTCAAAGATCTGCTGTGACTGATTGGTTGCCATTAAAGATGTTTTGCTTGGTTGCTTTAGGTGTATGTGTGTGTTTTTGTGTGCTTGCGTATGTGCGTGACCATGTGATAGAACATTAATGACCTCATTACTCTCCAAAGTGATGGGTCTGTCGAAATGTCCTCGCTCTACCCTGTAATTTCCCCTTCTTTGCGTCATTAACCGCTTCAGCTAGCACTTCTCTCAGACAGCAGCTGATTGTGTAGTCCAGCTGTAGGCATGTAGCTCTCATCCTTGGTCTGTACCTGACCAAATGAAAGAAGGCTTTGTCGCCTGTGCTGCTCAAGCGCCCACATTTATCATCTCTTGCTTGACGTGTTCCTAGAGGCCTTTTTTTGTTTTGCCTGCCTCCTTGTGCTTATTTTGGTGAGTGAGAACAGGAGTCTCTGTTGACGTGACCTAGTGAACAGTGAAGATGTGTTACAGGACTCCAAGGTCTGACATCTCTCGACAAGAATCAGATGATGTATTGGCACCTTAACAGTGTCCCTTAACAAGATAGAACATTTACTTGAAGCAAACTTGACCACCTTTGATTAATATATAATATAATAATAATGAATAAATAAATAAATAAATACATACATACATATACATATATATATTAGTACTAGTTGCTTTGCAAAGATATAGAAAGCGAGTGTGTTTTTGTTTTGAGGGAAAAAAAAGATATTGCTGTACTCGGCCGAGACCAATGACCAAAGTCCTAATGCAAACATCAACGAGTCCGAGACGATAGAAAAAAAGAGTCCAAGACCGGACTCGAGTACTACAGCCCTGATATAGATATGTATATATATGAAATGATATGAAATAATGTTCTGTCATCATTTTATGTAAAAAAAAAAAATTCACGTACTTATGCTGACGTGTACTTTTTAAAAAATATGTAAAAATGTATGTCTTAATACTTAATTATGTTTTAATTGACAGTGAGTTTTTGGGTGCTGCACAAGATTTTTTTGGCATATAAAGTGTTGTTACACTGAGTCACATTTTAGAGGCTGTCTCATGTAAATCATGCAAAAAATGTGTGATAGTCATAAATGTGTGCTTTAGAAAATACTATATTATTTACACATATTAATTTCTACATATGTTTATATATATATATAATATTTCTTACAAAATATATTTTTTTTCCTACATAAAAAATTAAGTATTGCATAATAAAAAAAAAAAGTAAATAAAAAAATCTAAATAAATGTATTAATTTAATAAATTATTAATTTAAAAATATTTATTTATTTATTTAAACGGTACAAGAGCAAAAGTTTTTGTATTGTATTGTAGTTATTGTATGTTCTGTGATCATTATTTTCTTTACCCTCCTAATGAATCGAATGTCACATTACAGGGATCTGATGTTGAATGTGGTAGTGTACAGCTTGTAAAAACCAGGGAGCTAAATGTTATTGCATCAGAGGTTCAGAATTTGGCTATAGGCAGGGTTTTACAGTCTCTGTGCCAGTGAGTTCCCACTAATTTAAAGCAGTCGATGCACAAGACGTTAACATTAGGTCTTTTGTCATCGTTGTTGGCTCGTGCCGCTAACGTCTGTCTCGTGGTCCCATCTCTCCATCCGGATATTCACATATTTATTTTTGGGGTTTTAAATTAATGCTTGTGTTCCAGATGATAGGCAGGCACACTTTTATGTATGCCTATGATTTTATTTATTTCTGGCAGGAAGTGTAATTCACATGATCTGTGTTTGTTTGAAGATCACATCTTTTATGATGTCATTACACTACAGTGTCATTTGTTTATTTGAATGGCTGTTGTTAGGAGGGGTTTGTAGCGAGTTACTATGCAGAGTGATGAAATACTTCTGTAAATTTCATTATGTTGATTCCAGAAACTCATCATTATTAACTCTTTGTATTTTTTCCTGTGTTAGTCTTGCTCCAGTGTGGATTGCTGGACTCTAACGTGTAACGTTGGCCTGCTGGAGCGAGGGACTAGTGCCATACTGCATGTTCGCTCGCGAATCTGGGCAGAAACATTCATGGAGGTGAGTGGAAAACCTTGATGCCAAAGCTGTCTTCTCTAGATTATTACTAATACTGCTATAAAAGCAAAGCGTGGCATGTTCAAGTTTTCATGCAGCCAAATCTCAGACTCCAAAGTCTTTTAAAAAAAACAGAAAAAAAAAACCTGCTGACCTGTCTGTTCCATGATTACAATGATTAAATATCCGAGTTTTTAATGTAAAGTCTAGCTGTGTGTGGTGTGGTGGTCACTAATAAGTGAACTAACAGAGTTGTGAGCGTCTGTTCATGTATGTTAAAGCAAGTCAGATGATATCTCCAAACAGGAGCTCTTTTGAGAGACGCCTTACATGCTCTCTAGCCAATACAACGCTTATAAGTGAGTGCATTGAAAATACATTAGGAGAAATCCTGAGAGCTCAGCGGATTGGAATGTCAGAGGGGTTTTATGAGAAGCAAAGCCAGGCCGAAACACTGGGATTCAATGAAACAATACTGCTCCCATGTGGAAGCGTGTGGGATTGTTACATAGAAAGCTCAGTTCAGTTCAATATGACCAGTCATATTCAAATTAATTCCTACTTTCCTTGCTTATGTTTTCAATGTGCTTTTTAATGCTTTATTGCAGAATCCTTATAAAAACTTCATTCTGGAGTGCCTTGCTAGTTACAAAGTGGAAAAGATGCCATATGCCATTTTGCCCAAAGTGACTCCTAGTGGTGCTAAAAAGGTAAATTTACTAATCTAATCTAATTAATGTGCATCAATATGTGGTTTATATTAATTAAACAATCTACTGATCATCATCTTCTGTCTGTTACCTGTAGATGGTCACTCCTGTGGTCTGGAATAAACCAGACAGTACGTATGCTGTTCCTCTGTGGATCATTATTCTGGCTATTCTGGCCGGTCTTCTACTGCTCGCACTGCTGATCTACGTCCTCTACAAGGTCAGTGTCTGCCATTTTGATTCTAGTTGGGATTTGATAATTTAGTTGGACTAGCTAATCGTAACTAAAATATTTTTGTAGACAGACAAACATTCAACTAATAGTAAAGTAATATCATAAATGAATATGTACTTTGGTAATTCTTCATTTTAAATGTACTTACTATTATAACAATAACTTATGCATTATTATGTGCAAATAACCCTAAAGTAATCCTAACCGTAACCATATTTAAAGTACGCGTAGTTAATTAATATAACTCAGTACTTAAATGTACACTGTAACACACCTTAGAATAAAGTGTAACCTGTACTTTTTTGTAAATATAACTAAAGCTTATCCTAGAAGTAGCTTGTTACTAACTGTAAACTAATTGTTATCTGTTATTAGCAGGCTAGGTGACCTATTGATCATTAACAAAATCTTAATCTTTTTAGGTATTGTAATTATTGTAATAGTTATGCTTATTAAACGTTTTTAAAAGCCTACAAGGCAGACTACTTTGTAAATAATCCTAAACAAATTCTTTGTCTGACTACTAGTAACTAATTGTAAATTTTATACTTTACATTCTGTAAAAACTTGTAATTAATCATAGCCTAGCTATAAATAAATAACCATCTTTTATCTATTCGTAAGTAAACTAATTGTAAACTAATTCTTATCTACTGTAGGCAGACTACTAGTTATCTTTTATTACAGTCAGGCTAGCTTTTTTACAACTAAGCATAAATTCTTGTCAGTTGTAGTTGGGCTAGTTTGTAAGTAAATTGTGAAGAACTTCTTATCCTTCATTGTTCAGCTAGGTAGTTACTAGTAAATGAGTGCTTTTCTTCACCATATTTTGATCTCCTTCTCTTCTTGATTCTTGTAGCTCGGCTTCTTCAAGAGAACTCCATACGGCACAGCCATGGAAAAAGCCCAGCTCAAACCTCAGGCTGCATCTGAGGCCTAAACTACAAAAGAGAGCATTCAGAAAACACGTCCTGGAGAATGTTCTTAACCAGAGGCCATCCAAAGAGAGTTTACTTGCTGTTTAAAAAAAAAAAAAAAGACAAAGACTAGACTGCAGTAAAGGAATACGGAGGAAAGATCACTGGATCTTCACTGTACTGCACTAGATTATGAGACCCTGAGGACTTAAAGCCAAATGAATGTTGACATTTATTATTTTATATTATTGTTTTTCCTTGATGTGAGTTTTCGTTTTTAACCACCACTTATAGCTTACCACTCACAAACAGATTTTAACCAAAACTCAGGATCACTGGCCTCACCTGGCAACCTGCTAAAGGAGAAAATGAGACAAAATCTACGGACACAATCTGCACTAATAATAAGAGTGACATTTATTATATTTGAATTTATAACAATTTTATGTAGTTGTTTGGTCTTAGTCTGCAACTGTTCATGTGTTTTAGATGGTTAAACAGCATCTGCAGTGTAGCATTTTACATTTTTAATGTTAAACACACACACACACACATCAAAAAAACAAAAACAAAAAAAAACTTCTATGCAGTATTTCACAACCAACCAAAGTTATTAATACAGGTTTTGCTCATTAATTGTGTTTTGAAAGTGAGAATGAGGTAGTTTGATACCTCACCTTGGACCGTCATCTCCAGTTTCCTGCTGTCTTTTTTTATTTTCATTTTTAATGGGTTTTCACTTCAAATGAGATGTTTTCAGCTCAGTCTCCTCTGTATCTTCTAAAGAAAGCAAGCCAGGTTGGTTTCGCTCTCAGGTGATGCCGCGGAAAGGATCAAGTGACTCCTTTCCACGGAAAACATTGTCAGGATCCTTCGTGAAAGGCGACCGTTTCTTCCCTGCTGAATGTCAGCAGTTTCCGTCTTGTTATCGTAGTAGTAACAAGCGACAATGTTGCCTTAAAAAGTCATCTGGGACTCAACTGGATCCGCACCGAGCCTGTGAAACCTCACCGATGCCTTGAAGCAGAGCTGTGCTTTGCCGTTACGCTAAAAGACTCTTGGGCCAAAGAGCGGAAGGGTCGTCCCTCTAAACTTCTGTGGGTGAACGGAGAATATCGGTGCACTTGGAAGGAGATTTGTAAGCAAACCTCTTCCAAGGCAGCAGGCCTCATCCAGGGACTGAATGTTGAAAAACACCTGTATACTTTTTGTTTTGTCTTTTTTTTTCGTATGCGTGTCTTTGTGATCATCTGCTTGTGTGCATTTGGATGTGAGGTTTTTGTTTTTGGGGGGGGGGTTTATGGAGCGCCACAGTCAGTGTAGAAATGCCTCCGTACATGGTGCTGAAGTGGCTGAAACAGACAGGAAGTATCTACAATCACCCATCGTGAAACTCCTGTTTCAGTGAGCCACCTAGAAAGGGAAAGCAGCTGGAACTGTGGGATGTGTAGAAAATCTGTATGGAAGTGCAATATTGTTGTATTTTTTATTTTCTGTTTTGTCATGTGCATATTGATACTATATTTTAGTGAAGTTCTCAGAAATAAGGAGTATTTGAAGACAACACCCAGTTTGAGGGTTGAAATTAGCCCAGTCACAGAAACGTGACTCAACTGCCAAAAAGGTCCAGATTTTTTAATGATATAAAGTGTGATTGTACCATGAAAGTTCAGTTTTTAATCACTAATATTCATTTGTCAAATCTAAACATGTTATTTGAGAGATATTTTGTCTGTGAGGGTTTTACTAAATTGGTAGAAATCCAAAGAACTGCCATATAGACTCCACTTGAATCCTTAGTAATGTTTTGAATCTCTTTTGTACATTATCAAAAATTATTTATTCCTCCAAAAGTTAGATTTTAGTTTTGAGATTTTTGTATTTTAAGCGGGAGGAAACACTGGGTATGTCTTTTTTTTCTTTTTTGGTTTTTATAACTGCCCCAAATCCCCGTTTTGTTTTTGTTTTAAGTTGTAAATATGTTTGGTGAGGAGATTATTTTAATTTTACTGATTTGACGTATTTCATCGCCCCATATTGGGGAGAATCAGAGGGATGTTCAAGTAATTATTTGTATTTACAGTTTGCATTTTAAAATAAATCTTTCAGTTTTTTTTTTTACAACTTCTGTTTGAACTGTTCTTCCTTTTTAGATCATTTACCTTGCTCATGAAAAATAATTTCGAGAAAAATCGGAATAAGATAAATAATTTTTAAACAAAGCACCACAAAAGTTCAATAATTTATTTATATAAAAATACACTTCATTAAGAAAAAATGCATAAGATATATACCTTTACATATAATTTCTACAAAACTGTGCTCTCTTCATAGTACTGGTTTAGCTTAGTGGTATTCAGCTTTTATATACAGCAGCTAGTAATAATCTGTACAATCTGTTGTTCTCCAGTGCTTGCTCACAATGAAATTTAAAGCTTAATATTCAAAACAGGCCACAATACTGTTAAATAAGGAGTAAGTGCTGACAGACCATAGATTTACTGAAAATCGCAGTTCATTTTCAATAATTCAATGGTCCAGACTCAGCTGTCAGTCAAAATGTCTATATAATGTTTATTCACAGAGACATTGTTCAGGTTTTTGCCTTTAAAATGACTTCTTTACACAACATCGTGCTTCTAAAAGCAGCCCAAGCCAGCGTCAACATTGCCATGGTATACATTTTTTTCATAATTAACCATTTATGCCAGCAGCACTAAAGTGAAACTCTTTGCTCATTGAGTGGTAGTGTGTCAGATACGCCACATATTAGTCACAGCAGTCAGATCAGAACACTTCTGATAAGGCATCAAAAGGAAATTGTCAGCGTTTTCCCAGCCAATGCTCAGCTTTGCACAGTCCACGTAGCATTGACTGATGACGTTTGTGAGAATTTACACCAATTAACCACACATAGGGTGATCATGGATTCCATCGGTCACTTTTGTTCTCCAATATGGAGCAGGACGGGCTAAAGAAAGGCAGCGTCTCAGCGCTCTATGGCTCTGGAGAGCTGAGTTAGTTTCTTCTGATTGTCAATCACTTTGAGGTTCTGGATGTACTGTCTTATGTTGGCAGGATTGCGCAGGGTCAGGGACTGGTCTGAATCTGCAAGATATGAGAGAGAAATCAATGCTGAATTGCAATGACAGACTTGTTTTTGAATTATATATCACTGAGGAAAAAGAAAGAACAGCATACATGTTGATAGTCGGATAGCTTGGGGATCCAAGAACATTCTCTCTGTCAAGCCTTTCTGTGGAGAAGAAGGCACTGCAAACGCACAGAAAAATACGGAAAATTAACATGAAAATGAATTTCTACAGAGTTAAACACTATATAATCCACACCAGTAGGGGGAGCCGTACCGTAAGGCTGACTTCGACACTCTCGAACTGTCTTCACTGTTCTGGCAATCATGCGCTAAAAATATGGTAAAAATAAGCACATATGTAAAATTTTTCTATGGTACAGAGTTGAATTTAATACAACACTTAAACTGAAAGCAACAATCTCACCATTTTCTCAAAGTTGACCAGTTTATCAGTGTAGTTCTTGTTTCCCTCATGGATAAATGTCATATCTACAGAGGCAAATGAGCAAGTGATAAATTAGTTGATTAAGCTTATATTCACTTGATAACCATGACATAAATAGTAAATATTATCAACTGGATCAGTGGCAAACTGCACCTTTAAGCAGTAGAGGCATGAAGGGGATGTATGGAGGGCTGAGTTTGGCTACGGTCAGTCTGTAGGCCCTGTGGTTACGGGATGGATCCTACAACACAGAGATTACTTTTCAGATTATCTAGACATAACAAATGCTTGTAAAGAGTGTGCAAATATTTGCTCTTACCATCAGTCGTTCATATGCACAGTAGATCCTCTTGGTTTTGTTTGGAAGTCTCTGTCAAGTCAAGTCAAATGTATTTGTTTACACATTGTTTTGAAGCAGCTTTACAGAAAACCATGATGTTAAATGAAGAGTTAACCCAAAAATTTGTATTAATCTATATTATTTTCGTGGCTTAAAATTAAAATACCTTGATGATTAATGCTAAATTTAACAAATTTCAGTCTGTTCTGATGAAGAAACAAACTTACCTACATTGTGACAGCCTTTGGGTGAGTACATTTAAAGCAAATTGAAGTTTTTTGGGTAAATTGTAATGTTTATAATATCTATAGTCACGTTAAGAGCTGGCCGATAATATAGTTTACATTTTCGGATTATACAAGCAATAAACCGATGAGATTTGTTATAGCATGAATAAAGTTGGACATAATTATATATAGTTATATTTTATATTTTATATAATTATATAGTTATATTTTGTGTTATATTTAGGTTAATGTAAGATAATTTAATGTGTTACAAGTCTTGAAAAAAGTTTGTTGTATTTTACACAGAAATAAAACGACAACAAATCTTTTTTTAGACTAGATTAGCAGTACATAGTTGTTCTTACCTCCCATGTTTTATTGAGCCTCTGTACAGCGCTATTACTGAGCCCGAACATCACTGAGAAAAACGAGTTCAAGTTCTTCTGCTCTTTAAAACTGAAACAGATCATATCGAATATCCATGAGCTTGTACTCCATAAAGCCAAATGTATTAGCCTAATTTCATTCATTTAGTAAAATATTGGTGTTTGATTATATACTACATCTTACAGCATGCACAGTGGTACATTTTGACTCCCGGTAGTACAGTATATGGGATAGTTTGTACACATTCTCCTATGTAAGTGTGTACATATCTGTAAAATTGCAAAACAGAGTTTGCACAAAGATTATGTGAATTAGTGTTAGTGGGTCGGGTGGTTGCTGTGAGTTATGTTGGCGTTGTGAAGGTAAACTTAATCTGAAGTGTGACGTTAAGGAAGCATGTATGTTGTGAACTCTTGTGAACGGATTTCATACTCACACAACTGCCATCTTGATGAACTTCTTGAGTAGTATGGCTCTCTTGACCAGGTCCTCGCAGAGACACAGCTCCGTCACCACCCAGTACTGAATCTCGTTGAAGCGACGCACAAACCGCTCAAGGTTAGCCGTCGTGGCTCCAGGGAACTTTTCCCGTCCAAAGACGTAGTAGAGCAACTCCACCTGAAGCACAGCAAACTAACTTTAGTTATGTATATGATGTTTTCAGTAAAATGTTTCTTGAACAACAAAGCATATTAGAATGACTTCTGAAGGATCATGTGACTCTGAAAATTCAGCTTTGCCATCATGAGAATTAATTATATTTTAAATTACATTAAAATAAAAAGCAGTTATTTGAAATTGTAATAATAATTCACAATATTACTGACTTGCTGTATTTTTGATCAAATAAATGCAGTCTTTATGAGCATAAGATAATTTTATAAACAATGAAAGCAATCATTCACAAACTCTGTTTGTTTATTACTATATTAGTATATCTCTTCAAGATTAAAGTCTGCTCTGTACTTGTTTAAGATGAACTTTGAAAGTATTCAGTTGCTCTGAACGTAGGACACATAGTCATTGAAATGACACACATCCACTTCACTTCCTACTAGCATTCATCTGATATGCACTTACACAGGTATTTGTGAGCCGGCGTCAGATATTTCAAATGTTCACTCAGCAGGTGTGAGCCAGGCGTACGATTCAGACAGCTCGGCTGTAAAATATTTCACTGACTCATTCTCCCTGACATGTTTGATTCTCGAACAGATACGCTGCACACATGACTGATCACATCCTGTGACGTTTGTGTCCCTGAAGTACACGCTGATATTTACAGGATTAATATGCTGTGATGCTCTAATTGTGATAACTGATTTTGGTGATTAAGGAAATATTTCAACCAAAAAATACAATTTCCTAAAAAAGGTACTCACCCTCAGGCCATCCAATATGTGAGTTTGTTTTTTCATTGAAATGGATTTCATGGAAATGGATTCAGTGAATGGGTGCCATCCAAATTATACTCAAAATAGCTGATAAAAACATTGCAATAATCCACACCACTCATCAATTAATGTCTTGTGAGGTGAAAAGGTATGTTTTGGCTAAAAGTCTATTGTCCTCTCACATCAAAATTTACCAACATATTTGCTTAGAACTGTTTTGGACTGGTTTTGCTTGTAAATAGTGCTTCAGTCCAGGTGTTTTTTCTCACTGGACAAAGCAATATATATATATATATATATAGAGAGAGAGAGAGAGAGAGAGAGAACTATACTGTTATATTTTAGCCATAAGCAAGGGTTTGAAATCATGTCATGTCTTGATGGATTTATTACAAACACACAACTTTTCACTTCACAAGATGTTAATTGATGGACTGAAGTACTGTACTGGATTACTGTGAGGTTTTAATCGGCTGTTTGGACATTCTGATGGCAGCCATTCACTGCACAGGATTCTAATCTACATTCTGGGTGAGTACATTTTCATTAAATTGCTTTAACATAACATATCCTCTCGTTTTAGTCTATATATGATATAATGAAACAGTTTAATGTGCCAGTGATAGATCTGTGTGCTGGTTTAGCTGTTACCTCATGCATGGCCATGAAGAGCTCCCAGTCATAGCTGGTGTGCTGGGTGGCCATGTCCTTGGAGCACATCTGCTCCAGAGTGTCCATGGTGCTCTTCTCTGGCCCCAGCTGCTCTTTCACTGGTGTCTGTTAGAGGCAAAAACACACACCAGAGGAGACTCTTATATATCTAATACAGTGCCCTCCATTAATATTGGCACCCTTAGTACTGTAAATCTGAGCAAAGGTGACTGTGCAAATAAATCTGCATTGTTTATCCTTTTGATCTTTCATTCAAAAATTCACAAAATTCTAATCTATCATTGAATTAAAACAATTGAAAATGGGGAGAAAAACTCATGATGAAATAAATGTATATACTGTATGTATGTGTATTTATATATACATAATAATTATACATAGAACACACATTTGCAAAGTATTGCAATATGGAGAAAAACAAATGTCACAGCTGATGTATATTTACAGCTGACTTGCATGGCTAAAATTTCCACCAGTGTGGGTCTTTTACTATGAAACAGCAATAATTCTGTTGGTATACTCACCAGTTGTTCCACTTGGCTGGCGGAGCAGAAGAAAAGCCTCTCGTTTACTCCTAAAGCAGCAGAGACCGCCGTGGTCTCCAGTTTGAGCTGGACCCTGTCTGCAAGAAGCAGAAGAAACTTTGATCACGTAAAATATCTGATCAGGAAGGACAGCAACTAATATCGAAGCTGTGACAGTTCTGGCACAGTCAGAAGATCTTCAGAGGAAACTCTGAACCCAAATCATCGGAATCTCATAGCTTACCTCCTGAGGAATTCATCTTGACCAGCACGTAGTCTCTCTCAGGATCCACTAATGTAGTCAAGATGTCATTCACTGAAGCATCGACCGGCAGCATCACGGTGACAGCCTTATGATCAGGTTTAAAGATCTCATACAAGACTGCAAATGGACAATTAGACTCTTTTACATGAACAGATTTATTTATGTACTTTCTATTTTGATCAGTTTTACGAAATTTTACATTATCCTTGTTTTATCTGCCCTTAATTTAATTTCTTTATGACATTGGTTATTATTAAAACTCTCACTGCAGTAAAAATACAAACCTTTATCTTGAGCTTTAATCGACCGTAATTTCCCCACCGGCTCTTCGTGAGCAGAAAACCAATCAAACTTTTGGTTCAGCTGAAACAAACAGATGACCATACTGTTTACACAGACTGGATGTCTAAAATAAATAGACTGCATCGATGGTCACATGTATGATAGATTTTTAGTGTCTGTAAAAAAGTGCAGTTGTTTTTCCAAGAATGTGAGGATGTTACCATGGATAACACTGACCTACTTTTAATGTACATTTCTATTGTTATAGCCTGTATGACTCTGTCAGAATGGGATTTACTTTTGATTTGTTCTCTGAATTTGTCTATAGACCTCAGGTCTATAACTGTTGACTTTTCCACCGGTGAGTCTGTTTATCATGCTGTGTCATAAAGTAAGTAGGATTTATTGGTTGGTGTCTTATCGCTTAAGTTTCCCATTAGACTAAGTGAGCAGGGAGTCTTACCTTTGTCAGAGTGTGACATCCATTTTCGGTTCTGTAAGGAGCATAATAGGGATGTAGCATTATGTAAATAGGTTTGATGACATAGCAGAAGAGAAAAGGTGTGGACTTTATAAAAGCAGGTCAGAGAAAGGCCAATTATGGTATTTATTACTTTATGAATTTACATCCGATTATGTCATCAGTTTGGCTCTGAAAAAGCTTCAAGGTGTGAAGTGCCATAACTAAGCAAATATTGGCAATATCACTTTCAAAGTTACTTTACTTGACTTTGAAGTATAGCTGAGCCATGTCCATCAGTCACATGGTCACAAATCATAGTATAAGAGAGCTGATTTTGGTCATTATGATGAAATATTTATCTGCTAGTGTTTGTATGTCTACAAATAGACATTGTGCTAGTGTGTTACTTACATTTTTGTCTTTCTTCTGTCCCTCAGCTGCTCTTTGAGCATGCTGGAAAGTCTTGAGTCAGCCATCACCCCTTCCCTGAATTTCTAGCGCAGAAATAGAGATATTTTAAATCAACTTACATTTGCATTACATTGCAACGCAATGAACTTTTGTGACACATTTTTGAGAACAATACATAGAGTATAAATAAAAGAATATCTATCTATCTATTGATGTTTCATTTTATTTTATTCAGTCTTTAAGTTTTAATGTGTACTATCTTTACCTCTAAAGTACCATGAAAACATGTAAACATCATTGAACCTGTTTTTACCTCCAGGAATTCAGAGGCCACAGGATTGTCCCTCAGTAGCAGACCGTACAGAGCTACCCAGTGAGCCACCAGTTTCACAACCTTCTGCTTGGTGTTGAGAGCATACGCTGCCTTCTCCAGGTCTGTACCTTCGGATGGCTCCGCTTGGTAGGTACAAATGTAGGTTAAGGACACACTAACAGTTTCAGTTAGAGCTTTGAGCTCTTTGGCATAAAGACTGGTAACTAAACAAATAAAACACACAGGAAATGTCAATATGAAGTAGAAAATCAGTAGTTCCTGTAGTTGCAGGATATTGATGCTGGAGGGCTGCACAGAGCTGGCTGTAGGGCATGAAGACTGGATGTGTTAAGAGGAAATCAGTCACACTGGGATCTGCAGATGTACAAACAGACTCATAAACTTCATTAACAAGGACTTGTTCTCTTTACTGAGCTGTGTGGAGAATCCCAGAACATCTGAATCATCTGACTGCTACAAATGAGCAGGAATGTTTGGGTCTCTCCCTCAGTTCGTAGTGGTACTGTAAGTAACTGATCTGATTTCAACAAACAAAAGCTAGATTTCTATATTAAGTTTATATGTTAAACAAGTTCGGCCTTACCTATAAAATCAATGCCATTGGTTTCCAGTTTAATTGTCTCCAGCATGTGTTCTAGGATCTTCTCTGGCGTTCCTGACATTACTGTGTACCTGAGAGAGGTGGATAATTCATATCGACAATTAGGTGTCCTCCACTTCCATCATTCATAACTGCACTTGCAAATCCACTTGAAATCAAATAACAGTGATGACTAAGGATTGAGCTTGTATTTCATTGTACAACAGCACTTTTGTAGGTAAAGTACCCAGGATGAATCACCTTTCACTGCAGACATCGAATGGCTTTACCTATTCTGGATATTTATTATTCAGGGCTTGTTCCACTTGGTGATTTTATATAAATGGTTTATGGAGATGGATTTGAAGTGGCTGATTTAATTTACTCACATGCGTAGTAAAATGGGCTTAACACTGTGAGGAAATATTCTCATAAATTAAGTTTACGCAATTCAAATGACTAAGTAATTGTTTTCTTTAACCCTGAAATGCCTACTTTATCATATTTAATATACACATTTTAAGGCATCTAAAATATCAGCATAATGAAAACTTTTCTGAAAAACTGTTGCGCTCCATATACTACATGCCTTCTGTAGTAAACATTTAAATATCTTGAGATGTATTGCTAGAGGATATAACATCGACATGCAGACAATTTACAGAAAGGGTTAAATGTAAAGTATATATATATATGTATATAAATTTGATGCTAAAATCCTTTTTTTTTACATTAGTAAAGTAATTTTTGCTATTCTGTTTAATAATGCTTATGGTGCAGTAATTACTTTAATTCAAAATAAAAAGGAGCATAAAAATGAACAGAATCCCTTACTTGTTGCTGCCTACTGATCCTCCTGACTCCTGTGCTGAGCTCTTCTCAAGAACCAGAACGACTTTACCGTGTTCTTCCAATCGGACGGTGTTGGCCTCGACATCCTGCAGTTAAATACAGGTTATAGACCACCATACATACCCATCTGTGCAGATGCGTAGCTATGCACACACAACCTACCTTTAGAATACGTATAAAGTCCTGCTTGTCCACCCGCAGGAAGTGGCAGTTGTCCTCTCTCAGGATGATGGTGGCAGAACGAGGGGAGTCGTTCACCAAGGCCAGCTGCCCAAAGTCTTCTCCCTCATGAAGCGTGGTCACCAAGCCCTGTGTGACGCACATACACAAGATCAGTTTTCCTTAAGAGGAAGCGCACAGTATGAATTACCATTAAACAATGTAAGTATATCTATATTTAAACTCAATGACTTCTAAAGGTCACTCAGCTGATGTTAAATAGCTTTACCTTGCCGTGCGTGATGACATTAACAGAGCCTCTCCAGATGATGTACCAGGAAGTCCCTTTGTCTCCCTGACTGAATACTGAAATAAACTCAAACATGTTACATTGTATTCTTACAGTAAACACAAACTTACCTTTTTTTTTTACACACAGATAGGCTTGATAGCACTGACCAAATTGAATAGATGAATTTTTGCCTTCAACATTTTAGACAATAATTTTGTGCAGGGTTTCTGGGGGGTCTTAAAAAGTCTTATTTAGCCCTTCACAAATTAAGTACTAAAATGATGTAAAATTGGAGCAGAAAGTCTTATATTCATAAAGTAATGGTATTGAATGTTTAAATTAAAATCCAATATCTAAACGATATCTTTAAATCACAATACATTTTATGAGGTGATTGTTTTTTGAGAGAGTTTGAATGAAATTAAGCAGGTTTATGCTTAAAACAAGAACAAATATCTGTCAATGGGTTATGACATATATTTGATCTTGTTTTAATTATAAACTGATTTTCACATTTTACTGCTTCTAAAGTAAAAAGACAAAAATACTGATGTAAAAAAAAATTCAGTGCTTTTTGATCTGGAGGTACAGTAAAAGTGTAGAATTAATTACAAATATTAAGAGATCTACTGGTATTTTTTAACTTTGTGCTGCTAATACAATACATTTTTACATTTAGAGACCGTGTTAACGTATTGTTACATTAAATTTTATTATATTTTTTTAAACATTTTTTTTGGTTTTGAAAAGGTCTTAAAAACTGGATCCATTTAGAAGTCAATTAATCTTAATATCAGAATTCAAATTGAAATGTATAATCATAATGCAGTACTAATATGCCTGAGAAATAAAAAAATATGAATTCTTTAAAAAAGGGAACTAATATGAGCTCATGAAACTTGACAGATTTAAAAATGACTAAACTACCCTATTAGATAATCACCAGTGTCTGCTTCCTACTTGTGCTATTCACTATGTATGAATGACTGCTGCGTTGACGCCAGACACGCTGTAAATGCTTTCATTACTTTTCCCTTTATCTCTCAGTTTGCTAATATTAGGATGTCAATCATCCAGTTCATCACATAACAAGGGAATTACACAATAAAATGATTTAATCATCTCATGCTTTCTGTCTGTGGTGTCTAAACAGGACGTTCACTGCTCGTTTTTACTCTGGCTAAGCGCAAATTCAATATTCCATAGCCATGTTCCTTCTTCCCGCCCACCACTAATGAAATGTCATCATTGCTTTCACACTCACAGACTGTTCCCGCCTTGGCAAGGCTTTCAAAAACCAGCACTGCTGCCAGCTCCTTCCGAACCTATGGGAGAGAATGAAAGAAATGAGGGATGAATGAAGATTTGTGGCACAAACAAACATGACGGCTGTCAGCGATTGTTGACTCACAGATGTAGACAAGTGGGCCACAGCTTTGACGTGCAGAAGTTCTTCGTAAATAACTTCCAGGTCCTCTGGAGTTCTCTGGCTTGGGCTAAAACATGGACATAGATTATTACAGAGAAATCTTATGCTGTTTATAAGCGATTAAATGTGAAGCTTATATCTTCAGACAACTATAGCTGTCACAATTATTTGATTTGATATTGATTTCTAAAAGAGTCGGACATTAGCGTGTTTCTAAGCAAACTGTGATACATTAAATGCATATGGGTGGTCAATTTTGAATAAAAACGATCAATTTTAATGGTACTTTTCAGCCCAAATGAAATCAGAGTTTATTTATATTCAGCAAGCTCTTCACAGAAATTACACTCTTTGCCTTTAAGTGCTAGTTTTATATAAACTATGTTTATGCTTGTTATTTTTCAGACTGTTGGCACATTTTTTGGCGTCTTACCATTTACGCAGTATCATAGTCAGAAGAGCATCTGGACCCATCTGGATCAGGAGCGATAAACTCTCTTGGAGTTCTTCATCTTTGGAGTCTTTCTCGTTAGTTGTGTGATTAAACTCAAACTCTGCCTCCATGAAGCGGTAAAACTGTGTGTCTTTGTCATGGAAGTTTAACTCCTGTTTTACTGCACATTTTTACAGAGACATTGGTTGCAAGTTAGTCAATATATCCATATATTAAGCTAATAACATGTTTTTGGTCATGGCAAAACTATTTTTTGGACATGTATTACCATTGTAATAAATATCATTTTGTAATTCTTCAGCAGTATCAAAATGCCATGTTATTACAATCTGATACCATGTTACACTTGTTTAAAGGAAAAGCATGCCAAAAATGGAGATACTCTTGTGTTGATATCTATAGATGATCACTCACCATGACTCAGAATGCCCTCATCCACCAAAACTTGCCACATTCCGACTGCCTGACTCCGGGACTGGAAGCAATCATTGAGCTTCATAAGCCAATCCACAAGTTCCTTCCCACTGCAGCACTGTCTGTGGGACAAACCAGTCAAAAAGCAAAGTGTTACACATTTATCTGCATTTCTCTATGGTTCAGTAATGAGTAAGTTGATTTATTTGTTTTTCCAAAGGATGCTAAGTGACTTCCTGGAAATGATTAGATGCATTTCCATCAAAGTCAGAAATATAACGCACATGACAAGAGAAAGATTCACCTGTAAGTCTTAAGATGGTGTTTTCTGTCTCTTATCAGGCCTGGGTTACGCTCCATCAGAGTGCTGTAAACCACCCGTGCAGCCTTCAGGATCCGATCGGATAAAAACTGATGGAGAGAAATTATTTTTCTAATTATTTTTTTCATTTTGTATTAATTAAGACAGTCTTTTTTAATATTTCAAATGTCTTCGAATACTGTTTAAATATAACAAAATTGACACCAATTTTCTTCCTGAATGTTTTAAAAAGTAAAAAAAAAAAAGTTGAATATTATTTTAAGAAAACTTTACGTTCTTAATTACATTCTAAATTACTTTATACTTATATGTACCACATGTACATTTATTCATTTGCCAGATGCTTTTATACAAAGTGACTTACAAATGAGGAACACAGCAAGCGATTCAATGATACAAAGTTTCAGTCATTGTTTAGAATAGTATTAGCTAGAACAGGGAAGGATTGAGAAGATTATTTATTTATTTTAGTAGGAGGCAATGATGTTCTCAAGGAAGAAATTAGTTGACTTTCCAAATGAGACTGGAAAGAGCAATCCACCAGCAAGGAATAGTGAAGGAAAGTGTTCTGGAAAGTGAGCAGTAATATTAACCCAGTCACCTAAAAGGTCCCATCAAACCCCAATTATTTTCCACTGGATATGCCACATTATAAAAGTTAAATGAATTGCTCATTTGCTCATTTCCAAAGCAAGACTGCAAATGTTTACTCTAGTGTTTACAGTCATGTCTTTACAACCATATCAGCCATATAGAAACCCAGCGAGTTGGTGTTTTACTGAATAGGTGAGTGGAAGGTGAGAACCTGCTACATTTTTTCCAACACCACCTCCGCAGAGTTGAATTTACCAAAGAAGATCGCTAACGTTCACACTCCTCCTCCGTATGGAAGCTGTTTCTCCGCTCGTCTGTTTTCCTTCTATCAACTCGCTCTGTTTTTATCCATCCCTCCCTTCCAAGACTTCTGTTTTCATTCCACGTCTCCTCCTTTCCCACCCTTCGCTCTGTTGGACCCCCCGCAGACGGCACGTCCCTCTCTAGCTCTTGAACAGACTGAGAAGGCTGGAGTGTAAGAACTCCACCTCATTTATTGAGGCTAGAGTTTATTGAACTACTGAAGCATGCCACTGTTGTTGCTACGCAGCCTTAGTTTTTTTCTGCACGCCTGCCAAGACCAACTCACTGATCACATGGTGATAAAACTGGTTTGGCGCATTGACACACTGTAAAAAAACAATACACAAAACTCAGTTGAAGTGTAGGCAAACAGGAGGATATATGGACAGGTTGGGATGGCAAGCATTGCATTAAAATCTAGTATTAGAAGAATGTTCAGCTTAGACTGGCTTTAAGCTCAGAGTGGGTATTAGTGCTGGTTTGTGCTAACGAAAGGAAGCTTGCTAGTTGAGATAGCTAAAAATATAAGCTGGTATTTTTTTGTTGTTGTTTTTTTACTGATGATGATTGAAGTGGTTTTAGTAGAGATCACACACACCAAGATACACCTAATTTTTTCATTTATGCTTCAGAACATCAAAAGATGCAAGTTCAAAGCCAGACGCCTCAAGCTGTTGCATGAGGCTGTAACAGAACAGCAACCCAAGTAAAATTGACAACTATTTGTGCATTTACTGAAAAAAAATTAAAGTGGTGCTGTCACAGAACTTCTGTCATAACTCTGTGTTGTTGTGAGCATTACTATGCTATTGCTAAGGTGTTTTGTGTCTTAGGCGGTTGCTTATTGGTCAAATCAAAAGTACATGCACTACCATTCAAACTTTTGGGTTGGTAAAATAGTTTTCATGTTTTTGAATTTTTTTTTGATCCAAAAATACATTAGCTAAGAGATTGAGAGGGATTGAGAAGATTCTTTTTTTTTTTTAAGTAGGAGGCAACGATGTTCTCAAGGAAGAAATTAGTTTATAGCTCTCTTTTTAATATTGTTTGTAATTTCAATTTAAAGTCGTTTTTGCTACATCACAAAGTGGGAGCGTGTTTTTATAACACAGCTCAAATATTTATACAAAGAAACGCTGTAATGTTGCTGCCGGTTGCTGAACAGCCTGTGTCGTTGTGAAAAGAGGACACAACTAGAAACCAGTGGTCAAGTTGTCTTTACAACACTGTTCCCAAAGAGTTCAAACCAGATATTAGAGTGTGTTCAGTGCATTTACGGAGGACAGACTCTTAAAACCTAGAGAGTAGCCTGTGCACAGAGACTATAAAGTGGAGCAATTTTACCTCTGCAAGGACAGTCTGGCACTTCTGACTCACTACCTTTAATAAAGTTACGTTTTCTTATTAAAAGAACCTGCAACCTACCATTCAAACATGAGTTTTGAGCAGTGTAGAGTAGTGCTTGTTGTTTCTTGTTTCTCCGATCACGAATGCTAACATGGTCTTATGTTTACGAGGCGCAATACAAAGTGAAGTGTAAAAAGACAGTACTAAGTCATAGTAATCAGTAATTATGTCCCCACTGGTTTCTCGTTTGTAATGTGTTTTATTGTTTTGGTGTCATAGAGCCGGGACATGGTGTCACGTTAGGGTGAGAGGCGTGACATTTCTGCCACATGCTTGCAGTATTCAGCCAATCACAGTGCACTGGATAGCTGGCCAATCAGAGCATACCTCACTTTTTTAGAATGATGAGCTTTGTACAAATCGACCCGTTTCAGGAGGAAAATGTTTTTTGCACCATATCAACACATAAACACACCAAATACCAAATACACAAACTAATGATTTTTTTTAGAAACATGATATGACCCCTTTAAGAAACATTTCTTCTCAGTGTTGAAAACAGTTGACTTGTTTAATAGTTTTTAAATTGTAACAATGTCTGTTACTTTTGATCAATTTAATGCATTGCTAAATAAAAGTATACATTTAAAATAAGTCATTTAAAAAACTTTTAAACGCTGGTGTATTTTTAACATACCATAAGACAGTATTGACAGAATGGCAGTATGAACGGTATGGCCTACATTTGTATACTAGTTAAAAATGGTGCCATGACCCCACCATCCATCTGTTCTGAGTTGTCAGTATGTTTGTATTTCCAGCTAAATTTATTACCTTCTAATTTGTAGTTAATATGTTTGTTATGTTTATGTTATTTAAAAATATTTTTACACACAATCAAAAGAGAACAGTCTATTTTGTGGGCAGTATTAGCCCAAAAAGCATCAGCACTTCAGAAATCTACAGGAAATTCAAACAAAATATTCCTATAAAAAACACATGTACTGCAATACTCCATACTATTTAAGATGGATAATATGTGGATTAGGACACATGCTTCTGCTCCACCCTAGCTGTCTCATTCTTTAGTCTTGTGATTTTATGGAAAGTCTGAACCTTTATTTGTTTATTCTGTTCCTCCGCAGAACAGTTTGTCTCAGGATGAGGTCTTGAACTTGAATTGACTTCATTTCTCACACTGTATTTGTTGTGGTTGTTGCTGAGGGCGGTGGCGTGTGCCCCTTCTTGGAGGCCCCTGGCCTGGTCGGTCAGTCACGGTGATGTAATTGGCTCCTGACCCGTGAGGGATTGGCTGACCTGTCTTTTCAGTCCAAAAGGAGGCCACATCTACAGAGCTGTTCTCACAGGACAACTTCATTAAACGCTGCACAAGGACAGTTCAATACAGAACATGTGCTCCAGTCCAAATCATCCAAGTGCAATTTCAAAATTCCAGTTCTCTTAATGCCTGCCTGTCTTAGTATCTAAATAGTTTAACAAACTAAGCAACACAGTACTAGTAAATGTGGTCAATCTAGCCCGTATCCTCCGAGACTTACACACTGCAGAACTCTCCATCTAGCTCACTTTACACAGCGTGAGCCCAGACACTGTGTCTGCAGACCCTGAGCATGTAAATCTTTCCCTTGTCATCTCTGCTCTGTGATTTCTGTCCCTGGAGATGAGGGTATAGATGGGAACAGTAGCTGGCAGCATATTCCCAGCATTCTACAGTCTCCTGGGGAATAATTACTTCACTGTGGATCACTGACTTTGACAACTCTCCTGAACACTTGGGATTTGATGTATCATAGGATACCTGTGACAACAAGAAGCATGGCAGCTCATTCTCTTTTTTATTCAAATATCATTACATTCACAAACTAATATTTTTGTAAAAGCTTTTTAATGGATACACTATACCATTCAAAGGTCCTAAAACCATTTGTGGTCCTAAGATGTTTTGGACTGTTTTTGAATTACAAAGGCTGCATTTATTTGATTAAAAATACTGGTTACACTTTATTTTAAGGTCCAATTCCTGCTTAATACACCATAACCTTTTGCCTCAATAAACTCTGCTTATTAATAGTAAGGTGGTTGTTATGTTTAGGTATCGGCTTGAATTAGGAATTTAGAATCATGCAGAATATGTGCTTTAAATAGCCAATATACACTGCTCAAAAAAATAAAGTGATCACTAAAATAACACCTCCTAGATCTGAATGAATGAAATATTCTTATTAAATACTTTGTTCTTTACATAGCTGAATGTGCTGACAACAAAATC
>JAUMHE010000080.1:13931181-13943824 GCA_032359235.1 Enteromius mattozi | reverse complement strand
CGGTCATGCTGGAGGATGTTGCAGGCAGCAGAACATTCTCCACGGCGTCTCCAGACTCTGTCACGTCTGTCACATGTTCTCAGTGTGAACCTGTTTTCATCTGTGAAGAGCACATTGATGTGCCATCCTGGATGAGCTGCACTACCTGAGCCACTTGTGTGGGTTGTAGACTCCGTCTCATGCTATCACTAATAAGCAACTAGTAAAAATTGGTCCCTATACTGAAGTGTTACCAAAATACTGTAAAACAGTAATATTGTGAAATATTATTGTAATTATAAAAAAGATTCTATTTTTAATATCTTTTAAAATTCAATTTATTCCTTTGATGCAAAGCTGACTTTTCAGCAGCCATTACTACAGTCTTTAAGGTCATACAGTTTTTTAGAAATCATAAAACTGCTGATTTGGTGCTTAAGAAATAATTTTGTTGTGCTTATTTTGTTTTTCACTGTGCTGTCTAACATTTTTGTGGAAATCCAACTTTTTATGGTTTTTTTTTGGTTATATTATTTCTATAATAAAACAGCATTTATTAGAAGTATTTTGCTACACTATAAAGGTGTTTATTTGTCATTTTTAATCAATTTACTGCATTCTTGCTAAAAAAAAGTATAAATTTCTTTAAAAATATATCTTTTGAATGGTAGTGTATATGTTCATCATGTTACCTTTGGATGTGTTTCACTCAAAAGTATCAAATGAGTCTTGATTTTAAATAATTTTTGGCTTAAAACTGTGCTTGTGCTATATTTACAGTACATATACTTTTTTTATATAGTATATGTATTGTAAATGTCATATACCTTTTTCAGATTCTCTCAGGTATGTCTAAGGATCCCAGGAGAGTTCCAACCAGACCACCAGGTCATAGAACACAGATTTTGTGATGTCTTCATATGACTAAGGGCTTGTCCAGAAGGAAAGGGTGGCATTGTTCAAGTGTAGGTCAGGACACAAACAATGTAGAGGCAGCCAGGAAGCACTTACTGTACAATATATGTGATTAAAAACTCTTACTTCAGGTTATAGTTGACAAAGGCAAATGAGGTTTCCCAAAATTGTAAGAATGATTTGCATTTATCTATAAAAATAAAATATGTATAAAACAAAAAAAACTTTTTTTGTGGTGTGGTCACCTGACCTACTGAAAAACATCCTTATTGTTCATCCCTGTTTGTATGAATATGAATAGCTGCTCAACAAAACAACAGAGCCTCACCCTACTGAGCTTTGCAAGCCTCTTACACAATACCTCAGCTATAGAGCCTTGTCGGGGATGTGGTTGTGCTTCCTTTGTATACAAGTGTTAGTCACCCACATGCATAGGGTTTTGAAGTAGCAGCAGCACAGACCCGTCCTCCTCTGTTGTGTGGGGAGGAAACAGGCTGTGTTTTCCATCTGTGGGCGACGGTAACAGCGGAGGCAGTTGTGATGGTGTGACCTTGGTGAGCCGAGGGAAAGGCTCCGTTCTCTACAATACATAGCAAACTCACAATAGAGGTGGACAGGAATCATATCAGAAACACCGGAGCCACTCAGGACACATTATGGTTATGAGCTTAACCATAGGAAAGGATATTATCGTTTACTGAAGTATTAAAAACTGTTTTGTAAAATGATGTAAGGCTGAAAAATATCAATTTAAAAAAATACAATAAAAAAAAAAAAACTAAACTTAAACAAAAAATAAACACAACCTAAATAGTGCCCCTATTATGGATTTTTGAAAATGAGCTTTCATGCAGTGTGTAACACAACTCTAAGTGAATGAAATCATCCTGCAAAGTTTTAAATCTGAAAGTGCACCTTGTATAAAGTTATTTGTCTCAAGAAAGAGTTGACTCTGATTCACTAAAACAAGTCGTTTTTAAAAACGAATCCCAAGTAATAGTAATGCTTGTCTTGAAAACACCAGTAATAACAGAAAAGATCAGAAGGTTCAGATTAAGTAAAACAGCTTTACTTGTTCTCTTTTTGCTCAAAGCAACACACTCCAGGAATCACTGTGCCCACAAAAAAAACACTACAGAAGCTGAGAGCATTCCACAGATGAAACACCCTTCAAGAGCCCTGATAAACCACATTTAAATCCTTCGCAATATTACCCATCAGGCACTGACCATACTCAAACATGCAAGCCCAGATGTCTGCTTAAAACCATTGACTGAAAACAAAAAGCATTTCAGCTGCACTTTCTCAGGTTTTTCGACATTCTCCTCTTTATGGTCAATGCAGAATCGCATAAGAAAAGAAACAAAAGCTGTGCGCAAAGGGAATAAGTATTTATGGTGATTGGAGTATGCTTTTAAGGCACAAAACAGACTCATTTGAGGTTTTAGTGGGTTAGGCAGCTGCATGTTTAGCTACAAATAATTTTTAGTCATCACAGTGCTTTGAGGAATGATAGATAAGGATGAACAAACTTAGGTGGGGTTTAGGTGGAGAATAAGGGGGTTTAGCCTCTTAAATTCTCAAAATGTGCTCAGATTTGCAAATGATCTGAGCTGCTACTTTTACTGTAGGTAAACTTATTTATTGTAGATAAACTCATTTGTTTTCTATACTGTTTCCTATGAAATTTTAGAAGAAACATCTTAAGACAAAGCTGGTACTTAAATGATGCTGACACAGAGCTACTGACCTAGTTTAACAAGATTCTGAAAATCTACTGTACATTTGAGAGCCAGTACAACAACATATTTACAGTGGCTTCCTCCCTCAGGGGCTCACATGATACTGAAGGGGCATGTATCATACGTGCTGAGAGAGTTAACACTGCAATGCTAGAACCGCCTGTGGTAGTGAAATTGCTGTGAAAGTGCGAAATGTGAAATGTGTATGCAATCATGCTACTTTCAGAAAACATAAACCATTAACAAAATCAAGACAAAATCAAAAGTTAATGAACAAAACACAGACACTGCATTTGCAATCCACTCGAAATGACATTTAGATGGAATAAAAGACCTGTGTTTTGAACATGATGATTAATTATGGTTGTTTGTCAAAAACAACAACAAAATGTGTTTAAAACTACTCCACAAGATGAGTAATATTATTCTTTCATGTTGTGTTTTCAGCCATATTTAGACCTTTTATGTCCTTAACAATATTGTGCAGAGCACCATCCTTTATATTTCTGTGTGCATGATATTATAAACACATAGCGGTCAGAAGTGTAAAGATAAAAGCATGCTTTCTGTTAAAGAGATGCCACAAATCACTATGTAGAGTTTTACTGGAACTCATTTAAAGGGAAAGTACACCTCTGTGTTTGTTCCAAATGTATGGCTTTCTTTCATCTGTGTAAGTTAAAAAGCATGCAAAACATTTATTCAATAGGTTCGTATGGTTTTGGTCTCATCTTCACAAATTTATTATTTGACTTCACCAGATTTGAATTATTTGAATAGCTTCATAATTTTGTGAAGCTTACGCCTTTATTCTTTGTAAATTCATGACAAAAATCCTCCTTTTGAATAAAAAAAGGCCTGATTTGAAATTATGTGAGGGTGAGTAACTGAGACATCATGTTTTTGGGTGTACTGTCCCTTTAAGGCTTGTCAACATGTACAAAACCCAGTCCACTGTTCAAAGACCTTCATACCTGTTTGATGGTGTCTTGTGTATCGACTGCTTCTGGCAGAGGTGTCTGTGAGGAAAAAACAGAGAGAGAAAGAGTTTAATGATAAGAATTGAGAGTGCAGTTGATAGCATTGTGGTGGCCGGTATTACATATGCATTAACCAATCACTAGTTTTGTGGTATTATAGAGATTGTACAATCAACCTGCAGCTGGCAAAATACCATTCTGTCCATGTACAGTGTCAAAAGTATTAAAACACGATACAACAAAGGCACCGAGGGCTAAAGAATGCCAGAAGACATGCCAGACTAATGCCGCCATGTGTGGTATTTGACACTAGCACTGCACATGATCTTTGCCACCTGCCTCCCTCTCCACAAAGACTAATGAACTGTCATAATGTCATTAAGATTCACACAAGAATTTAAGAGGAATGTCTGGCTCTGTAAGCTTGCGTGGTGGAGGAGGGACAGAGACTTTTGTTAAAACTAAAAGGTTTATCATTTGTCTTTGCAATGCAGTCTGCTTGACTGATTTTTTTAAATATCTCAATTATTAAACTAAATACTTCTGATAGTCTATTCGCATATAATGTGGTTATATAAGACCAACAATGACAGAATTTTCATTTTTGAGAAAACTATTCCCTTAATGCTCATTATGTTGTTGAAAGCTGAAATGACACTAGAAAAGAGGAAGCATTCGAGTGATTTCAAGCAGCTGAACTGGACCACATACTTGAGAATGACCAGGTTTTAAGCATGCATATCTGATTGGATTCCTGCTCAAGAGGCACTCGAGGTTTTGGTTCTCTATTCAGCCATTAACTAACAATAGCTGCCAGCAGCTCTGATCTCTGTCTGCAATCAAGGGCCAAGAAACGCTTCTCTCTCCACTGCATCATAAAAATCAGAGCATCAATAAGATTGAAGACAGAATATTGGATGAACTATGTTTAAATATTTATTGGTAAGCTGTTAACCACCAGTGATTTAGATGCCCAAATGCTTTTTAGTCATTGATTCTGCAGTGAATTGACCTATAGAGGAATTTCTGGGTAATATTAAATACAATTCATCATATCGTATTTCATGGTATGGGTGGATAATCAGGCCCACACAGAATCTGTGTGCTGAAGACTTGGAATTCCTGTCACTTACAACGCAATACACAGCTTTCATATAATTTTATTACATATGTTAGTCAAGCAATATGATTTTTGCTTACAGCTACATTTAAAAAAAATAAAGGCTCCAAAAGGTTTTTTTACAGTGCCATATAAATACCATTTTGCAAAAAAAACTTTAAGTGCACAGTTTTTAAAATATTTTCTTTTCTTTCTTTTTTTTTTAGTGTGCAGAACCTTTTTCCACTACATAGCACCTTATGTGCAATGGATATAGAGTTTTAAAAATGTTTTAAAACATTTTATTTTGATTAAATGCATTCTGCATACCGTCACCCAAAAGTGCAAAAACACAATCGCATATATTCAGTATTTTTTTAGAAAAATAATAAATTTATTAAACTCTTAAATAAAAACCTTTGACACATTTGGAAAGAACCTATATATCTATTAATGACCAATGCAATAACATAAATTATTTTTTTTTTTTTATCAATCACTCTGAACCAGTTTGACCAATTCTTTGATTCAAGAACCTAAATCAATTCACAGATTCAGATTCAGAGCATGTTTTACTCTGCTCAGAAGCAATATTGCAGTAGCAGATTGGATATCTTAAAGAAAAAATTACTAGAAAAACATTTTCATCACATAATAACTTTTTTCAGGCTTACAAAATCCATATTTTCCATGACACATTTTTAGCTGTATTTGAGTTAGAGGGAGAATGTATGATGATAAATGTGTTTTGAAATGTTTCTGCAAGCTTCAGGCTTCAGGCTTTCTCTGTTCAAACAGACGAGAGCTATACTTGCATGACTAGAAATTAGCTGCAGGGGAGCGTTACCATGATGACCAAGTGGACCAACTTGAATCATTAAGGACTTGAGCTACCAGTTGAGATGCTGCCAGCATAGTTTTCTAACCTTCTGACAAAGAGAAACTCTCCACAGTCTTCATCCGCCCGAATTCCACCTGATTCCCCCTCTGCCCATATGGCGGAGAGTCCATAACTCAGTTTTTATGAAGCATTGTCAGACTCTGTTCCCATGGCAGGTGTTACTCAGCATCAGCTGACTAATGCTGTGAAGCATTAAGAAGCATATCCTACTATTTATGGGCTTGCCCTGATAATGTATCTTTATAGGTTTTGTGAAAAGCATGTTTTGTTTTTATCCTGTGTGAAGTGAACAGTCCCTTACAATTACAATGGCTTGTGGTCATTATAATAATACTTAAGGCTGTCTCCTTTTTCGCTCCTTTCAAGATAGTTGTGTCATAATTTAGTCACTCTAAAGTCATTCATAACCTATTTCTCTTAAATGGCAACACTATAAGCAAACATCTCCTTTTTTTTTAAGTCACATGGGTTTGGAACAACATGCGGGTGAGTAAATCATGACAGAACTTTACTACTCATATAACTGCTACACACCACCTAGGGAGTTAATGCAGCAGACGCCCACAGAAAACGCATCAAGCCAGTCAACAGTGCCAACATTTAAAGCTGATATATTGTTTCTCAAGATCTTATAAGAACAAACTGATTTGCTTTGAAAAGAGTTTTATCCCTCAGCATTTCCCGGTTGGTTTCCATAAAACAGCAGCAATGGACAGTAAAAATGGTTGGATGATTCTCAGCTGATCAGGTTCACTGCATCCTCATGCCTGATTTAACTTAGTATAAGGTTGGCCAGCATGGAGATCTCGGAGATCGCTCTACCCTGTGGCTCTGTTGACTGAGTAAACTGTGTAGAGTGAAACTACAGCTGGCTGGATCACATGTTCCAGTACAAGAGGGAAATTACACAGGGATATTGACAGTAAGTCTAGTGAAGGTGCTGGGAAGTATTTGAAATCACATGACCGTGAACTGTTATTGACAGGTGTCTTTATTCCCTTACTTTATTGAGTTTCCAAATTAGCCATATAAGTGCTGATAGATAGATAGATAGATAGTTTAAATGTAAATTGCTGCATCTCAAGCTCCATGGCAGTAAAAGAAAAATCCTAAATAAATTCAAGATGACTTGCTATTTATCTTACAAACTCTTATGGGAATCCCACTTATGCGGTGGACACAAATTTATTACCGACTAATGCAGAAAAGTCTTAAAGAAATAATTCAACCAAAAATCAAAAATAGATGCGTTTGGACTGCCTATGCTTATAAACTGTGCTTGATCTGTTCATATATTTCTCTTGATTCAGACAAGATTACCTTTTCACTGGAGAAAGCAGTATTGGTTATGCAGTAACCGTAACCAGTGCGGTAACCAGTATTGGTTTCTCATATTTTAACTGGAAGTAATGGTTTGTTTGAAGTTAAAAATGATGGATTTGTTTGGAGTTGTGTGGATTATTTATGGATTATTGTGGTTTGTATCAGCTGTTTAAACTCTTATTTTGACGGCACCCATTCACTACAGAGGATCCACAGGTGAGCAAGTGATGTGATGCTACATTTCTCCAAATTCGTGCTGATTAAGAAATTTATCTACATCTTGGATGGCCTGAGCGTGAGTAAACTTTAAGCAAATGTCTATGTAAACTATTTCCTTTAAGACAGAGATGTCTCAGTCTGAGGTTTGGTTTTGTACCATATTCTGACAAAATATACATAATTTAGGGTGGAAAGAAAACTCCAGAAAATAGCAGACAGATTAAAGTGAACTCTGATAAAGTGCAGACAGTAGCACATTGACACAACACATCTTTTGAACTAGGGCTCTTTATCTCTTTCTCAGGGGGTCCTCAGCAACGTGAGGTATTTCATCCTGAGTCACAACCCTTATTGCTGGAATGCAGAAGAGGAAAAGGGGGTCCAGTATCTCGACATAAAAGACCGCCGCTCCATAACAACTGACAGTCAGGAGAGCAGAAACTACAACATGTCCTGATTGGACTAACTGTTTACTATGTGTATTTGAAGACTTACGGGTGTAATATGGAGATGGGAAAGCACCAGAAAGGTTGACATAGTGTCGATACAGTATGTTTCCTCATCCCGTGTTTGAGTATTTTGTTTTTTTCTTTTTGATATCGATATGAAAGTCACATGACCAAAACCAGCCGAAAAGAATGTAATCTAAAAGAGATCAGTCTGTGCCTTTTTGAATTAAGGTCTTTCATTTTGTTAAAAATACCCCTTATATGAGATTTGCTCTGTAGTTTACTAAAGTTCACTCAAGTTCACTATGGTCTGGTGTGGGTCTTCCTGTGCACATTTATTTCCAAACTGTAAGGGAACAAACCTTAAGATGGACAATGAACAATACGCTAAAAATAACTCACCCTTGATTAACCCTTTAACAACATGTAAACACAAAACATATACAACAACAATAGAAAGCTCTGCTCTCCCTGACTGTTTGGGGTTATGTTTAATGTCTGAGGGACTTTAGTTAAGTGTCTTAGCCTCCAGCTTCACATCATTTAGCATTGGTTTCACATCCTGACACACAAACAAACACACTTCTTTAGCCATAGAGTCAATAGTGAGTGCTGAGAAAAAGTGTACTTGCATGTATTCAGAATAGAAATATTGCTTGGGTTATTTAAAAAAAATAAAAAGCAGACACCAATATTTAATGTCTTATTATATACATTCTTTAAACAAGTAAAAATGTTTTGCAATGGTATTTTACAATGAAAGCACATTTTTAAGCATGTTAATTTAATTTGAGATGTCTAGAATGTAATTTATTAACAATAAACATTCTTAGGATGTTTTTTTTTAATCTTTAAGCAAGCTCCTATTTCGTGGAATAACTAGAATATACAAGTTTCTCTTTCTTTCTTGCCAAATAGTAGTCTACTTTTTGTTTTTAAGAATTTTCTTCTGGCCACTTACCCAGCTGATTCCTCGAATCTGAGGTGTTTTCTCACTGGTACACCGATCTGGAAAGACTTGGTAATTATAACTCCGAAAGAGATGCATGTTTCAGCCAGGTCCGATATATGAACAATTATTTTACTTTGAGATCATCTGTTGCAGCAACACATGTCGAAAACTACATCTCCAATGAGGATTTGATAATCCCTGTTTAAAGACAGTCGGATCTGCACGCTGCATTCCTGCGTGTGTGTGATCTCCAGCCTCCGAATGCCATTAAAACCTGCTGCTCGCTGTCAGAAGAGCCTGCGCCTTCTCTCCGCTCCAGCCGAGGCGCCTCCCCTCGCTCCCGCTCCCGCCTCTCTCTACACTAACACTGGAACCAGCACCCGCAAAGATTATCCGCAGGTGCTTCTTTACATCCAAAGTGTTCTCTTATATGTGACCCTGGACCATTAAGTCGCTGAGGAATATTTGTAGCAGTAGCCAAAAATGGGTCAAAATTATAGTTTTTTCTTTTATACCAAAAATCATTAGGATATTACGTAAAGGTTCCATGAAGATACCTTGTAAATTTACCACCATAAATACATTAAAACTTCATTTGATTTTCTCAGTATTTAGATTTTTTTTTTTTTTTGCACACACAGATTCCAGATATTCTAACGGTTGTATCTCTGCCAAATATATATAAATAAGCTTTCCATTGATATATGGTAGGATAAAAAAAATTATACATATAATTTCTTTTTATCCTACCATACATCAATGGAGATCTTATTTATTCAGCTTTCAGATGATGTATATATCTCAATATTGACACTTACTGTATGACAGGTTTTGTCACAAAACTGTCCTAAGGGGTTAGTCCTTTAAAGTTGTCCAAATGAAGCTCTTAGCAATGCATATTACTAATCAAAAATTATTAATTTTTTTAACATATTACGGTAAGAAGTTTACAAAATATCTAAATGGAACATGATCTTTATTTAATATCCTAACGATTTCTGGCATAAAAGAAAATCAATAATTTTGACCCATGCATGCAATGTATCTACAAATATAAGCCCACCCATGCTACTTATGACTGGTTTGTGGTCCAAGGTCCAATATAGGCCTAGGTTTTTGTTTTCGCTTGTTGTTTATTCTTTTGTGTAAACCTTTCTAATGACTTAGTGTTAAATATAGGCATACTACGTTTACATTGTATTGAGTAATAGATTACTACAAGTTGCTCATTTAAAGTGTTAATAATTGATAAAGCTTCCATTAAGTACACATTGTATTATTTTTATTGTTAACCCTTTCAAAGTAATGGTGCCATTTGCCATGGTGCTTTATGTAAGATCAGTGGCAGGTTGCATAAACCTCTAAGACTGTCTTATTAGTATACTTACATACAAGTGTAGATCGGTGTAGTTTGAATCTTAAAAGTAAGAGTGATTAACCTTTAGTTAACCTCTATACTCAGTCTAGTTCTGAAGAGACAATTGTAGCGGTATGTTTATATAACTGGCCTTAGGGTAAGTTATGATGGGGCAAGCTGTCACATTGTTTGAAGTGTGAACACTAGTCCTGGTCACCACCATGCCTGTCTATATGCTAAGTGATTATCATATTCATATATCGTGGTACTGAACTGGGGTTATTATACATTATATGTAAATGTAAAAACATTATAAGTTAAAGCAAAGGTTTTTAAATGGAATAAAAACAGCATCTTATTCCGTTGTTATGCAGGATTATTTCATTTGCATCCAGCGATGTAGAAATTTGCATTACAAAACTCTGCGTCAAGTAGTAAAAGAACCACTAGAGCAGGCAAAATATGTTTAGCCTGTGCGTTTGACACAGTCTCTCCTTCAGCGCTCTTATCTGTGTGTTCCAGCTGCATGATAAACCTTGAGGGGGTGAGGATCAGGGGGCGTGTCCATAACCCACCTTACTTACTAATGCAGGTGCCAAGGTTGGAGTGACGGAGTAAATGAACAGGAAATTGCAGCACTGACTCTGATAAAAATCCTTCCGATGTTTGAATAGGCATTTTACCCAACCCCTTTTTCTATGACTTTTGCATATTTACAGTCTAGTAAAGTGGGTTTGCTTTAGAGTTTGTGCATTAGACAAGCATGAATTACCCCAGGCAGTGCAAAGAAAAAAACAACTAATGGTTGAGTTCATATTTGCACATACTCAGACATTTTTAAGGAAGTCATTTTAATGTTCTGTACCTTTGAAAGGGATGAGCGCAGAGACGACCGGACGATTGTGTCTTCTGAGCACATGATTGCTGGAGCCTCTGAGACTAAAGAGTAAAGAAAGAGAGGAAGTCAGTACTGTTTGATTCAATCTGCTCTCCTTTTAACTGTTACATCATCTTATTTCCCATCTCATGCTTATGATTTGTGAGATCTCATGACTCCCACTAAACCCAGTGGCTGGGTATTGTGAACTCGGATGAATAGCATTGTGTTTGATTACTGTTTATTTCTATGCTTTCAACCTTTTCTAAAGATAGAAACTCAAGCTCTTTTCCAAAATCTAGTGAGCTGGCTCACTGTGTAGCAGCTGCTTGTAACACACCTATGTGTGTGTGTGTGTGTACAGTATATATAAATATAAATAAACCATTTTCAACAGATTTTCATTGTCTCTCTCCGCCATCAGGTTTTCAACAGGCTTTTCATAGGCAGTTTATTCTTGCATTGCCTTATCCTTGATTATGTGCAGTGCTGTCTTAGATTTGAGCTAAAACAGGTTATCATAAAAGGCAGCATATTTTGCTGTCTGTTATTTGGAACAACGCTGCCAAAAGATGATGCCAAGGTGAGCAGCTCACAAGGATTGGAACAGCACTTATATTAGCCTTAATGTCCCATGCTAACAATATTA
The DNA here is from genome assembly GCA_032359235.1 of Enteromius mattozi. Taxonomy (NCBI): domain Eukaryota; kingdom Metazoa; phylum Chordata; class Actinopteri; order Cypriniformes; family Cyprinidae; genus Enteromius; species Enteromius mattozi. The sequence continues at coordinate 13,932,382 of JAUMHE010000080.1, read as the reverse complement.
TTGTTATTTACTAAATGTATTATGGATGTCATTTATTTTAATGAGCAGTACTGTATGTCCTCCCCACCCACAGGTCATGTTGGGGACAATCTTAAGACATGTCCCACCCTGAGAATGTCCATGTGGCTGGAGGTTAGGGAACATTACATAATGCTTGTTTAGACCCCGGCTATTGTTTCAGGAGAGTGGGCTTCCCTTTCTGGAGGACTGAAAAATAACAACATTGAGTCACTTGACTGTTTTAGAGAGTTTTTTTAGTCAATGCTGTTCCACACCAAAATGCTGGAATAACAAGATCTAAATACAATATATTAGCTGCTCTTTTACATGTGTGTTAATTACTACAGATTGGGGATCAAAACATTTTTGTATATAATTGCAGTCCAAGTTGTAAACACCTAAATGTGTATGAGAAGTCTTACAGACACGTCTTCTAGGCAAAATTAGTCAGAAGCAAAATTATGTGATAATGTGCTAAACTCCTAATGATTATATGCAATATGATGTTACTAGGTGGTTGGAAAGAATCTTTGAATTAGCACATTTTTTGGAAGCTTGTCCCTGTTTTGGCTGTGTTCACCTGCCTTCCTCCACAAGGGCCCCATAAATATTTCTCAACTGTTGTCCTGGGTTTTATTATCTCTGTCAGCACTACAGCAACAGACCCGCAAACCAGCCACAACCATCTCTCTCCAAAACCGAAACAACTGCTGAAGCAAAGCAGCCAGTGTTTTAGCCTGAGCTCTGTCCTGCAGTTGCGTGAGTTCTAAATGTATGGTACTTTTCATGAATGGTACATTTTGAAGACCCGTGACTGGATGGATTTAGAAGATCAAATCCCCTGAAATTAACCTTTTAAAGTCTTGAAAAATAGCTTGTTTGTACACACACACACACTGTCAAGCGAATAATTGCATCCCAAATAAATGTTTTTGTTTAATAGAGTTTGAAGCTATTTACATGTACTGTGTTTACATGCATATATTTGTATTCATATAAATTGTATCATATAAAAATATATTTAATATATAATACATACATGCATGTATATATATATATATAATCACTCAAGTCAGAGATTTAAATGTCCTTAATTTTGGAAAAAAACAAAGTGATGAACTATTAACTCAACTCAACTCAACTCAACTCAACTCAACTTTATTTATATAGCACCATTAAAAACAACAATTGTTCAGATCTA
>JAUMHE010000080.1:13908143-13928582 GCA_032359235.1 Enteromius mattozi | reverse complement strand
TGAGCAGAAGAAACATCTTTAAAAACCATTAAATATCTTACTGTTCTAAAACTTTTGAACGGTAGTGTAGTTTATTTAAAAATTTATTTAAAAAACTATATTATCTAGTGAAATGATTACTGATTAAAGTTATTTTTCAGGATCAGATCAGGTAGATGAAGCTACTCTCGTTTTCTCAAGTACAAGGTAAATGTGGTTGCATGTGTCGGATATAAATTTCATAAGCACACTTACCAGTGTCTGGTCCGTCTGTACAGTAGATGATGTTGGCAGTGTTTTTTATATTTTCCAAATAGTTTTCTTGCATGCCAATCAGGACAGTCTTGGCTTTCTTGTCTTCCAGACGAGCGTCTTGTGAAGTGTCTATCTCTGTATGACTTTTTCTTTCTCTTTATCACTCGCTGATCTCTTTATGTCTGTCTGTGAAGCACACAGAGGAAACCACCGAGTGTTGATCTCATTTGAATCGCTGAAGCCACCGAGTTACCAGCTTCCTGCTGCACTCTGATTGGTGACACAAAATGTGTCTTTGTGTTCATTTTCATGAAGACTGACCTATGAAGGTGTGTCTTGAAGATTGATGACACTTGTTGACTTCCATTTCCTTGAATTAAAGTATTTCAGTTCTCGACAGTGACCGGGGGAAATGGGGCCAAAGTACATCTGTGGCCTCTTGATTTGGTTCAGTCCTCTCTGGACTTTCACTGTTTACATGGGCATCATGCTTAAATAACACTTGAGATCATCGTTTTTACTATGTAAAATAACTATTTTATATTTAAATATATCTTAAAATGTAATTTATTTCTGTGATTACAAAGCATCACTAATCCAGCCACATGATCCTTCAAATAATTCTAATATTCTGATTTGCTACTCGATAACATTCATTATTAATATTATGTTAAAAACTTAGTATATTTCCAGGTTTCTTTGATGAATAGATTTTTTTTTTTTTCCACAGATGAAATTAACAAAACAACATTTATCTGAAACAGGAATCTTTTATTACATTATAAATGTCTTTATCATCACTTTTGGTCAAATCCTTGATAAAAAAAATGTATACATTTCTACCCCCCCTCCCCCCCAATTCAAAATATAAAAAATATTAATATTATATAATTATAATATAATACATGCTTTTGAATGATATAGTATATAATGTTAAACATCCTTTTTATTTCAGATAAATGCTGATCTTTGGATCTTTCTATTCATCAAAGAGCCCTGGAAATTGTACTCAGCTGTTTTGAATAGCTTATTATATGATGATGATACTCCTACTAATAATAAATGTTTCTTGAACAGAACATCAGCGTATTAGTTCATGTGACACTGAAGACTGGAGTAATGATGCTGTTAATTTAGCTTTGATCACAGAAATGAATTTAGATTTTTAAAATATATTTAAATAGAAAGCAGTTATTTTCAATCATGGATCAAATAAATGCAGGCTTCGTGAGCAGAACAGAATCCTTTAAAAAACAACATTTAAATCTTTTTTAAAGAAAAACTTTGACTGTAGTGCACATTTGCAATTGAGTTGGGGGATTTTGTTTCACAATCACTGTAGTGCTGTGAGAATGAGTTTGACAGGTAGATGGGAAACCACTGAGCAAAGATCAATCAGATTAAAACCACCATTTTCCGCGCTGCACAAACAACAAGAGAAACATGTTGTCGCCTCGAAATGTTTACACACTTTTCCACAGTTTTAGATTATTACTTTTTGTTTGTTTAAGCTGGTTGATTTATTTATTTAACCATTCCTATTTAATATTTGATCTATTTCCATTGATTATTGGTGTATCCAATTTAGTATTTACAATAAATAATGTGTGTTTAATTAACGTGTATACACTCACTCAATTATCAGCAGTGAATTTAATGCATAGTTGCTGAAATTATGAAAATTACAGCAATTATGAGCCATTCTATAAAATACGCACCATTTATTTAATGTAGGCTACAAATACAAGTGTTTTGCTAGCCTAAATAGGCTATATATTTTTTTCAAGAAAACTTAAGAACATACAAATAATTCTGCTATGTTTCGCACTTATTTATTTGCCTGTTTACATATTCATATACAGTGTCGGGGGTAATGCATTACAAGTAACGCGAATTACGTAATAATATTACTTTTTCCAAGTAACTAGTAAAGTAACGCATTACTTTTAAATTTTAGAGTAATGTAACTGAGTTACTTTTTCAACAAAAAAAAATATTTTCTTATTTATTGACTGACCCCATGTTGGGAGAAATCAGAAATAGTATTTGACAGAAAACTTTTTCTTTTTTTTTCTTTTTTTGCCATGGTTTACCTATAGTAACAATGTTTTGTGGTTTTGTCCGACCCAATATGACATATCTTGCTCTGTCGAGCGGCAGAAATGATTGTATGTAGACTATTTTGGGTCAACACCATGCTTTTCCAATGAGGGGGAAAGGACTGTTATCCCCCACACAGCTATAACGCGACACAGACCAAGTCAATAGACATAAATATATATATATATATTATATATATGGTGCAAACTTCCGCGACCATCTCCGCGAATGCGAGGTTGTTGATTGTTGCTATGGTGATAACGGGAAGCTCTTCCGGGTCGTGCAGTCGTGTTTACGAATAAGCAGCCCTGCATTACATAATCTCTCATCGATGGTGTAATCCTTCGCTTCAGCTTCTTGTTACAGCTTTACTGCGGTACTTTATACACTATTAATGGGTCCAAACAGGATCTACATCAGCGTGGGTTATGCCACGTTCGGCATGTCGGTGGGATTTTCCGCGTTTATCGTGTGGAACGTGGTTTATAAACAGCCATGGACGGCGGCGATGGGCGGATTATCAGGTCTGTAAATAAACTCAAGGCCACAGACTATGTCTTTACACATCCGCTGTCAAATATAGACATTTCACATCCTGTTTCTTTTACTGTCATGCTTTTTAATTCGTTGTTATTATTGTGTGATCTTGTTATTCCAACAGAGACGTTAATGGATGATTATGTAATTCCTTTCTTAAAACGATTAGTCAGATATTCTCTTAAAATGTCTTTGGAAATAATCAGCCATAAATATAGAGATTTGTTTTTTTAGCTAATTCCACTCAGAGAAAGAAATAAACATGTATGCACTGGAAAAAAACACATCCAAAATAAAAGTTTTTGTTTATATATGTGCGTGTACTGTGTATATTTATTGCAGTGTTCACCAATTTGTTCTATGGTTATATGTTATGGGTTTAAATCTCCAGGAGTTCTGGCACTCTGGGCATTGGTCACCCACATTATGTACATTCAGGACTACTGGCGCACGTGGCTGAAGGGACTCAAATTCTTCATGTTTGTTAGTTCGGTCTTCTCTCTCCTGGCTATTGCTGCTTTTGCCACCTTCATAGCTTTAGCTGTTATAGAAAAGCAGTGTAAGTACCTTCACATGGACAGCTTTGTCTAATAAAACACTCCACTAAATCTGTATAATATGCATGTTTAAAATGTCTAATCCATTCTGTTTGTTTTTGTCTTCAGCGATAACTGACCCAAAGAGCTTCTATCTATCAGCCGTGTGGAGCTTCATGACTCTTAAATGGGCCTTTCTGCTGGGCATGTACTCCTACCGTTACCGCCAAGAATTTGCTGACATCAGCATCCTTAGTGACTTTTGATTGGCTCCTTCATCTGTAATAGATTTGTAGTTGCCAGTCGGTGGCTTCACCTGCCAATGTGGAGATGGAAGGATGGATGGATCTCCTTTTTAAAACCGTCTTACGGCCTCCTTGCTTTCACAGAAAAGACTCAAATCTCATCCCCTCCTTCCCTCAGATCCAGGCTCTGGAGTAAGACGTCAGCGAATGTCTGTGATCTGCCTCTTTCCTGTCTTTTTGAGTTAATTGGAGGTTTTACATTGACATTGGTCAAAGGTATGTCAAGTTTTTCAAAGGAAGCGGATACACTAGGATGTGGTCACAGGTAGTTGTTACTCAGGGCAACTTCTCTCCAAATGTCAGATCTGAAATGAAGGCTTTCTTTCACTGTCAGAAAAAAAGTGCAAAAATGTTACTTTTAGGGGTGCAACTGCTTGCCCTTTGGCAGTAGACCTTGTCTCTAGCCCTTTTATAAGAGTGTTATATGCATTCTTAGGCTACCACTATAAACCGTTTTGGGAGAATATGGTCCAAAAGGCTCACTTTGAAGAGACTTTTGTAGTGACAAGGTACATTTTTTGCACTTTTTTTCCCCAGAAGAGTATTGAATGGGTGTATGATGAAGGATTAGCAGAGCTTTATCTAGGGGCCTCAGTCAGCGATGGTGAAATTGACATTTCAGACATAGACAGGATTGTTTATTGTTTTCCATATATGATTTCTTTTTAAATGGTGTTTGTAAACAGATTTCGGGAGAAGCACGTACGAATGATTAACCATGGCTGATGCCACCCTATCAGAGCTAAGAGGTATCTTGTTCTTTGCATCCCTCCGCCTCCCCCTACTCCGCCTTTAGACGTCACCTTCCTCCCCCTCGGGGTTGGGGCCGGACGCCCTAAGAGTCCCTAGGGCTCGGAGTCCGCCGAGCTCTCAGCCCTCTCCCCGGACAGCACGCCAAACACGCTTATTCTATTCGATTATTAATGAGGAAGTGTGAACTCGTGAAATGTTGTTTGTACTAAGTTCTATTTAGGACTGGCTGTGTTTGGAACTGCATACTACCATACTAGTAATTCTGCAGTATGTACTCTAGCATTTTGAATTTATGAAAGAGGTTTCTTATGTTCAACAAGGCTGCATTTATTTGGTCAAAAATACAGCGAACACAGTAATATTGTGTAATGATTTAAAATAAAACATTAATGTCTGTCTAGTGTATACTATGATACATCTTAACAGTTCACACCAAATGGAAAATATGCACAGTACACTCACAATGAAGTGCACCTAGCTTTCTGTTACCAACATGATGAGCCATAATAATATCAGCCCCTTTTACCATGTTGACTCAGACTACTAAAAAGTCAAGACATGCAAAATAGCCATACATTATTACTCACTGAAATGTGACAATGTAGCATTTTAAGTGTATTGGTGCATATAATGCTTTCTGTTTTGCATACTACCTTTATATGCATAGTAAATACATGGCAGTATGACTAGTATTCAGTTCCGAACGTTACTTTTGATGCATTATTATTATGCAGTTCCTCTCTTTTCCACTAGTTATTGAGCAATTGAATTAATGGTGCTCAGTCCTCAGATGTTTTTAGTTACATTTAGCACTAAATTGTATTGAAACCATATACTAAATATGTTTTGTCATCATGTGGAATGTTATTTTTGGATTGTTTTTCTTCAAGATGTTCTATCAGAGTATTTTAAAATTCATGTTTTGTTTATTTGAGGGATGAGCGCTCTGTGTGTGTGTTGAGCAGATGTTAAGTGTGGTCTGATTTGTAATTTGCAGATGTTAAAGGTCATTTATTCACTGTCATGTCATCCAAATTTTTATAGTCAAAAAAGAAAAGAAAATTAAACCAACTTATATAATAGCTTTGTATGAGAAACAGATTAAAATCGTGTTAATAATTAAATTAATTTAAGTATGAATAAAATTATATTGATGAATATATTGGTGCAACTTATATATTGGTATATTGGTGAATAATTTTTATTTTACATTTTTTTGGGGAAAAACCATTCATTTTTAAGAGCCAAAAAGTAACAAACAGATAACTTTGCACTTGATTTTGTAGAAATGTTAAATGTATTATTTGTTTTAAATGAGTAGAAGGGGTCATCTTCAAAATGCTGAACTTTTACCTCTATAGCATGTATGTAAAGCAGTTTTGTACCATATTGCTTTTAACCAGCTGTATGCATTCGTCAATGATTACAGTTATACTACCTGCAGCTTAAAAGTTTGCACAGTATGTGTTACATTGGGACATTTGAAGGAGATTAAAGTACTGTTGTTTTAATCTATCCCACAAATTCTGTGTGTTTCCTCATCTTTTCACGATGGAGAGTTGCCTTTCTTGATGCACGCTGATCTGAAGTCTCGCCAGCAGGAGGCAGCAATGCAATAATATTCTTTTACTACCGTTTAACGTTTTCTTTCCCTCACTCACATACCACATGCTTAAACACACTTAACTAGAGGGCTCTAAAGTTGCAAAAACACAAACTGCATAGAGTTGCTTAAAGTATTATGTGGTAAAATTGTAACATTTGCTTTAAAATAGCTTTACATGTTGTCTTATGTCTGTTATCTTCTTGACTAAAGGGGTGTTGTGAAGCTCTAGGCCAGACTCGCCATTGTGAGATAATATTTACAGTATGGTTACTCATATGTAAACCTTGATTATATCTATACGGACTGAAACCGACATGTACTCCTTTTCAAGAGGTGGCGATATGCTTTTTGAGATGGATAAAACACAAAGCTTAATCTGGAATGAGGAAGAGGATCACGGTCTTTAAGCCCATCAAGTCTCAACAGGCGTCCTTGAATGTGGCTCCTTCAAGTCTGCTTAAATCATAATTAAGTGCAAGAAGCTACGTTTTTCAAATGTAAGTACTCCTTAACATATCATTGCATAATTGTTTACATACCTGCGTTTAAGTAACTAATTTTTTAAGCTAAAAATAATAATTGTAATAATAAGTGTCTGATAATTGTGAACTTCTGAAATAGCAGTTTATACGTAAATATGGCACGTAAAACCACATCAGATGTACTGTATGTATAAATATATGTGCAGCTGTTAAATCTACTGTAAATCTACTCACTCTCAGTTCATCCAATATGTTGGCAAGTTTGTTTCTTCATCAGATTTGGAGAATTTTAACAATATTACATTTACATTTAGTCATTTAACAGACGCTTTTATCCAAAGCAACATATTACTTGTTCATCAATGGATACTTTGAAGTGAATGGGTGCCGGCAGAATTCGAGTCCAAACAATTGATAAAAACAAAACAATCACAATAATTCACATGGAATCTGCCATCAATTAACATCTTGTGAAGTGAAAAGCTGCTTGTAATAACTAAATAAAAAATAAATAAGACATTTTAGACACTTTAAATAATTGTTTCTGACAACAAATACAAGTTCTCTATCCAGAAAATTGATAATGAAGAAACAAACATGTCCACATCTCGGATGGCTTGTGTGGGTGAGTACATTTTCAGCTAATCTCGGCTATTTCAGCTATTTTTGGGTGAACTACTGTATTCCTTGAATCAGAAATCTATTGCCAGAAAATGTTCAAACTTTTTTTTTCAGTTTGTTCAAATAAAAATATTTGAGTTAGGAAAGTTCTGTATCATTAGGAAATTTTGCTGCCTTAGAAGATGTAATAAGCATTGTTTTAATATAAATGTAGTATGCGTTGAAGGATGGCACAGGCCTGTAGTACAACCCTGCAGTCATCAGGATGTGGGCTTCTCATCAACAAAGTGTGAAGCTGACGGGAAAATTTGGGGCCAGTGTTGACACAGGAAGTGGTGTCTGAATGTGTGTAATATATAGTCTGCCTTTATCAGACGACACAGCAGCTACTGACTACTTCAGGAACAATGCAGCTCATCAGAGGCAAGTATTCAGTGCATTATTTCGTATTTCTGATCTTCAAACCATAATGAAACTTAAATGTAATTAATAAACTGCTATTTTTAGCAGATTATGTGCTGATAGTTTACATATTTTTTAACTAAGTGTCTTAGAAGTGATGAATCATTTGTTTCTTGAATATATTATAAATTCGCAACAATTGGGGTCAGCAAGTATTTTTAACACATAAAATTCCTTTAAATTTATAATAATAGTTGAACATTTCTAACAATATTGCAAATTTACTGTATTTTGGATCAAATAAATGCAAAAACCTAAACTTTTAAACAGTAGTGTGTTTTAATATCTAGTTATTGCTGATGTTGCACAGTCATATGTGCTTTGCATCTATAGCAGACATAACAGGTTCTTGTGACTGTCAAAGATACCACAAAATATAATATAACATAAAATAGCTCATGAAAGACAATCATTTAATATGTTGCATTTTTGCCATAATTTTTGCTATAAAATAGTTCAGCTCAGCATTTTCTGTAACAACATCTACACACACATCAGGATGTGGCTTTTAATTTAGGTTTCCGCTGCTGGAACAACCACAGACCTACTAACTTGAACTAAAAAAACAACTGGCACAAACTACTTTCTTAACATTTGTTGTTGAATAGTTGATTTTATCAGTGTATCAGCTTATTAATAAGGATTTTTCTATTGTTTTTCAGCTTTTGCGTTCCTTTGCCTGGTGATTTCAGTCGGTAAGTCCACTCGCAACCTGTTTAAAATGTCATTCAACAGTCTCTCAAGGAGAACATTGCATTTGTGATGCTGGTGTGTGGTACAAACACACGGCTGCTAGATTAGAGAGCACTTGTGAAAGGACACATTTGAGAGGCAGAACAAGCTGAAAGTGAAATAGTAAGCTTAGGCTGCTGCTGAGGGCACTCAGAGTAACAATAATAACACAGCACTGAAGTTTTCTCTCACTCATATGTCTCAGGTGCGCAGAGGAGTTACAGACTGCCCTGCTATCTTGATGTTTTAAGACACCGCGCAAGTGATTGGCTGTGCTCTCACATCATCCTCCCCTTGACCTCCACTGATGACCTCCAAAGCTTGTCGGAAGATGACAGTGCTACTCTTACAAAGATGAAGGAGAAGTATGATTTTTGATCATTTTTTGGGTTCATAATTTAACTGAACTTAGTGTTTTGTTAGTATTTCAAATAATAGTATTTTTGTTTGTATGTTTTGTAATGTAAAGTTATTTTTTTATATTTTGTATATTACAGTTAATGGCAAAATAATGAATAAACATATTATTTTTATTATTGTAAATAGTACTACTTTACATAATACAGTATTTCAGTGTTTTACACACACTTAAAAAAAAAAAAGTAAAAATTTGTAACTTTTCCCAGAAATCCAAATCTGAAGATTTTGCTTGGCTTGGAAGTCAAATCATCAAGGTACCCTTTTTTTGCATGTACTTATCAATGAAGAGATTCTGTAAAAACTCATTAATAATACACCACAATAGTATATTGACATATATTGGCACCATCTGACTAACTAAATTTGCCGTTGTTTAGGTTGGAGCTGATGTCTGCTAATGAGGCCGGTGTTGAGACTTTTGTTCAAACGATATTAACATACTTAAAGGACAAGAGTTTAGACGGTCTAGACGTGACTTTGCTGGAAGGCCCTACTTCTAAAGAATCCACAGATCTGTTCACAAATTTTATGAAGGTTAGAGCTATTATTTTCATGTGTGTTTTGCTTTAGTAATAACAAAGTGTATTTTTATTACAAGCTTCTATTTTGTCTGTAGAGTCTAAAAGGCGCGCTTGATGAAGAAACCCAGCCTCTTCTTCTGTCAGTGTCTGTACTAGAGCCTGTTGACCACAGTGCAGTCACTTATAACAAGCAAACACTTTCACAGTGAGTCTCGTTCCTATGCACTATTCATATTGCGCTTGCTGTGCTGGGTTATTTTATGTACTTAAATAGTTTCTTTCCTTTCAAAAGGTATGTGGACTTCATCTCCATTCTGCCTGCTGATCTTGAAAAGGATGGGCCATACATTGTAAGTTACTCAAATTTCTTACAATTTATTGAGATTGGCTTTTATTTGCTGGCTTTAAAATTCATTGAGTGCCTCAATGTTGACATATTTTTGGATATTAACATCACCCTGGCTCTCTCAACAAAGATCCAATAAAGCCCCAAGAAGGGCTGATTTAACAACGCCCCTTAGCTGTTATAAATTCACAGTAAACTATGACTTCACGGGGCTTATGGTTATTCCGTATACTGTATGTAGTTAGGTTCCACAAATTAAAACAGAGCAAATAAAGTGTAATGTTATTAATAAAAACATTATTCCTCCACCAAATAATGTAGTTCCTCAGAAACTGTTGTGGTTGGAACATAGGATGGAACATTGGCTCAACCAATCAGAATCAAGGAACGAAACTATCTGTTTCATAATAGAAGTTTTCCACTGGCTTTTGGATTACTGCAGAAAATAAGTCTTCAGACAACTCTTTTAGAGTATTTATTAAAAAAACATTTTCACTGATAACACAAGTTGTGAAAGTGGGCTAGTTAAGTTAAGTTTTGTTTGATGGTAAAGGTCCCATTTAGCAACTTGTTAGCAACTGCCTTTTTAAAGACAAGTAAAAGCGCTAAAGAAATCACTAGTTTGGTAATACTGTGTATTTTAAATAGTATACAAAACATATTGAGTTTGTGTTCACCACAGACCTTATTTTCAGCATCTAACCAAAAACTCATATAACACTTCAGGACGATGGATGCTGAAAAGCTAAATGCTAATATGCTAACTCATTTCTGGTGTTTTTGGCCTACAAAATGCAGCTCACATAATGTGATTAACTCTGTTAGGATGTATTTCTGCATCCACATATTTTGATGGTATAGGCCTAACATCTTTAAAACTACTTCCAAAAAGGAAAAATGATTGTTTGGTAAAACTTTTGTAGCATCTATAATTCTTAAGAGCTTCATATGATGGTTATTCCAGAACCAGCAAGGACATAGACCTGTCATATTTGGGTAAATCATATTTATCTGTTAGCATGTTAGCATTCTAACTCTGGGTTTACCTCATTACCCTTTCTTTATAGGATAAAACTGTCCAGCACTGGCAGGACCAGCAAGTTGACCTGCAAAAGCTCAATCTAGCCATGCCTGCTTTTCAATGGCGGTCACGTCGAAGGCATCGCCACAGAGATCACCTCAAGCACGATGACATGAATACAGAGACAGAAAGGAAGGATCACATCCATGTTTTGGGCTTATACCTGGGTGAACGGGTAGGCTGTAACCGCAGAATGTATTAGCTTAGCATTAATTATTAGCTTCCTCAGGGAGAGCTTAGGCGAAATTGTTTAATCATCTAAAACGCTTATCCTTTCAGGTGTGTCAGGCCATTAAAAGTGGACAAGAGCGGTTCATTACTTTAACAAGTCTCTCAAATGAGCAAAGTCTTGTAGCAGAGGTAAGTGAAGTGCAGTTTTGTATATAGAGCCTACTAGATGGATAATCAGAAGATGATGTTGCATTTGTTAATGTCCAGGTGCTCCAGAAAGGCTTTGGTGGCGTAGGAGTTGTCTTCATAGATCTGGACGTCTTCTATAACTCTATATGTGCAAATATTACCCAGGAAGAACGAGCGATGGTTGAATCAAAGGTGATTGTGCATTCACATCATGAGCACGGACGTCATGAGCATGGTGCTCATCATCACAGGAGGAACCATCACCACAGCCACCACCAGCATCATCACTCTCATCTTCCTTACCGCAGCCATGGTCACCGTCACCATGAACATCAGCATGGCCATCGTCGCCATGGTCAACGTCATCACCATCAGCATCACCATCATCCAATAATTTCTCAAAGCAACATAACCCTGGCAGAACGGCAGGGCATGGAGTGAACTTAACACATATCATGCATATGATAAATGTTAATGAGAGACTGTCTGTCTGTCTGTCTGTCTGTCTGTCTCTCTGTCTATCTATTGTTCCATGGCATTTAATAATAATTTATTAAATTTCCACACAAAATTCTCATTACTTTGATATACTTTAATGTGTTCAAATATTTTATTCCTATTTTTGTCAAATCATAATAATTGTGGTTGTAATGTTAAAATGTTGCTAAATAATAGTTTGCAATTTGTTACTTTTTTGCATTACAGCAAATCACAGCAATGAGAATGACATTTTTTGCTTTATAGGGAAGACAATAATATTGCAATAATGTGAATTCATATTTTCATAATACCGCAAAAATAATATTTTGTGCCGAGAATTAGATTTTGTTGCATTACAGTTATTTGACTGATTTTGTTTTGCACTGTGCTGCTGAGATTTTCTTTTGCGTTAAGTTTTCATGCTTTTACTAATGTTTTTAATAATTGCTTACTGTTGCAAAAAACAAACAAATGTATTTCAGAGCAGATAAATGCAGCATTATGAAATAAATATGTAGCATAGAATGTCAGTGATTTCACATTGTTCTCTTGAACAGTAATGCAAAGCTTTGAGAGATGAATTTAAGTACTGTGCATGTAGATATTCCTCAGCATCTTTATTCATTAAGCTCTAAGCTAATTGTATGACTAAAATTATGATTTCAAAAACAGGCCTGGATGAAGCACTCCACAGTCTGAGCCTCTAGAGGGCGACTGGCTTCTGTATTCAGGACGGCAGGTGTAGGCATGGCTGGCCCACTGGTGACGAGATCTGCTTTGCTTTATGCATGAGTAGATTTATGAGGCTATTACTTGGACATCCTGGGGTGTAACACACAAACACACACACACACCTGGTTCTTCAGCTGCCTGTGGCTCTGAAGAGCAGTGGCACAGTGGGTGTGTACAAGGATCCTGCTGTTTTAGACTTTAATTGGGAACATTTGGAGATGCGGGTAAATTATAGGCTGTTCTCTCTCCTCATGTGAGAACACGTTCCTTAATGTCACCTCAGCATCACAAGCTGATGAGCGTCATTTAGCATCTTAAGCATCTTTATCATTTTTAGTGCGATACAGTTTTACTTTAAGTAGATTTTAGTAGTAAATCCACACAGTTTGGGTTTAAATGTGCATTTTTGGGTTATTCGATTTCTAAAAGGATTTATTTATTTTTAAATTCAGTCCAGTTTTCTCCCATAAAAATGTAAGTATTTAGCAGCATCTTAACATGATCAATGTTAAGAGTAATTATAAGATAATGTTTTAAAAAGTAATTAAAAAATATTTAATTATTTAAATATAAATTTTCCATATTCAATTTGTTGCAAAATGACAATGCTAATTTGCCTCTTTTCAGTACTTTGACCATTGCACTTTTCCTTTTTATTATTATTAGTATATATATATATATATATATATATATATAAAAGTTGTGTTTATTATTATTATTATTATTATTATTTTATTTATCAAACTAGCAGCAAGCAAACAAATAAATATAAAAGGAAAAATTGTTCTTTTAAAATTATTATTATATTATTACATATTAAGCTAATTATTATGCCTTTATCCAAAGGGAAAAATAATAGCAATAAATAAATAAATTATATATATATATATATATATATATATATATATATGTATGTATGTATGTTATAAATTATGCCTTTTAATTCTAGTTTCTTGACTATTTAATTTTTTATGAATGAAAAATAAGATGTTTTTGAGAATAGCTCTGCAATACACCATGCCTTTAATATTTATATAGTTTAATGCCAATTATTTCTCTTAATTTCTCTCATGTGCATGACATTTGACTCTAAAAGTCTTTAAAAACTTACAAAATGATAAAATTATCCATGCATGAGCAAGTGATCCATATCCCACTTTGGGAAGCTATTAAATGAAAGTTCCTGCTAGGACACTGAAATGGCAGAAGCTGGCAACAATTTAACATCTTCTGAACCATTTGTCCATTTTCTGTCGAGTGAATTAGAAAAGGGTAAATTGAAAACACAAGATAATTGTCATTTTGGTTAGTGACATTTAGATAAAGATACAGGCCCGATTTAATAGTGTCTTTGAGTGTCTGAAGTGTATTAATCTATCAAACCAGTAGTCAAGGCTGAAAACAAACTAACCGCACTGAGATATGTACCTCTCTGTCCTTTCATCCAAATGGAAATTCCAAATTGCAGCATCCTAACAAGCAGCTGACCATTATGACATAAATAAACTACTTCAATTTAGTCAGACTTACAGATGACACACAAACATATCCAACAGCCTCTGGACAGTGATCAACTAGTGTGATTAATCTTACAGATCCTCT
The DNA here is from genome assembly GCA_032359235.1 of Enteromius mattozi. NCBI lineage: Eukaryota > Metazoa > Chordata > Actinopteri > Cypriniformes > Cyprinidae > Enteromius > Enteromius mattozi. Next base: position 13,914,672 of record JAUMHE010000080.1, on the reverse strand, counting down.
GCCAACACGATCTATTGTTTGTCTTAATGAACAAGTTTACAGAATATGGTGCTATAAATCTCTGGCCAACCATTGGCCATTACAAACCGACTCTGGACATAGCTGGTCACTGTTGGCTAGTATTATAATTTATGTTGTCCATTGTCTCACTCGGCTGGTCTGATTGCAAATAAATGTTCCATGAATGGTATTGGTAATTAATTAAGGCGTAAAATTGCAAAGCCTCTGCATTTGGTTAGAGGATGCTTAATTACTTAAAGTCCACTTGAGCAACTGGGCAATGCATCATGTAGTACACAATTAAATCTGTTGTCTGTTTACTTCAATGAGAGAAATGAAATTCTATGAGAAAAAAGATTTATCTACAGACACAATGATGAAAACGTAAGGGCAAAAGCCGCCATCACTGGGTGTTTTGGTGCAGATGCTAGGGTTTACCATGTTGTGTGTTTGCTAGGTCAAAAAAGATCACTTCAGTCTATTTTATTGCCTACCAGCAGACAGTTAGGGCTAACCACTTCCTAAAATCATATCTCTCCTCATTAAGCTGCATGGATTTCGTTGTGTTTAAAACACAAGTTTGGTTACAAGATCTTTTAAAACTAGGTCAGTCTACACAACAGCCTCTTGAAAACACCACTGTAATACTTAGTCTTGCAGTTTTGGTCTAGTTAGATGGTGAAAATATTATATTCTAGCAACACAGTCTCACGACCAATTTGGACATATTGATGTGGCAAATTTGTACAAAGATTTGTCTAAACACCTGTGACGGGTAGGTTTAGGGGCAGGGTTGGGTGTAGGTCATTCGTACAAATTCATAGAATTGGCAACTTGTAAAATAGGTATGATTTAGCAAAACTCGTATGAATTTGTACGAATTAGCCACCTTGTAAAATATGTACGAATTGCCGTGAGACTGATTCTAGATACAATAATGTTTTTGAAAGAAGTCTTTTATGCTCGTAAAGATTAAATATTTTTCTGATCCAATATATGCTAGAAACTGTAATACTGCATTATAATTAGAAAGTTAAATAAAATTTGCATGCTATAAGTCTTATGTTAAGATACTGAAACAGTAGCCTACAGCAACTATTTTAATTATTATTGTAATTATTATTATTGTTATAATTTTGTTTTATTATTTTTGCTCAAATAATTGAAAAATATGTTTCAGTATCGTTCAGCACTAAAAATAAAGTAAAAGTAAAGTAAAAAAAAGAAGTGATTTTTAGACTTTGACTGCACTGCTAATGAGGCTAAAATTAGGCCAGAATACAATCATTTCAAAGTTTACAACTAAAATGGCCATATGTGAGAGTTACAGCGTACTTTGTTATTTTACACACTTCATAACTACAGAGTTGTAATCCACTTACTCGTAATGAATTCTCTGTGAAGTGCCATCTGCCTGATTATGCACAGTGTCTCAGCCTTGACCTTTGTGTAATCGTTCAACAATAACAAACCCTTTCAGCTTCTCAAAAAGCACGGTAAGAGAAATCCCTCAGAAAATAACCCGTCGTCAGAGAAAAAAAGAGCTGGCTAACAGCCTATGTGTCGCTTTTCTCAGTTGAGCTGAAATGATTGGCAGCATTGTTCATGAAATTCAGATGTTAGGGTTATCTTCTTCTAATTAAAGCAGACAGTGGACCAGGCTTTGTTCAAGAGTCGGACAGAAATTTAAACGGACTGTGTAAAGCTGTAAAGAGGCTCCCGAGGGATCTCATTATGAACTATATGAAGAGGTCAATGCACACTCCGTCGCCTCTGTGCATGTTAATATCGTAACATGCTTGTACGTACATATAGGTGCTGAGTGGTTTATTATGTAGTTGGGTGATTTCCATTATTGCTCTGACTCCAAAAACAGGCCCCATGCTCATGACTGAATTTACTGGTGTAATAAGTGTTGCTAACTGTGTGTTTGTGTGAATAATAATGAAGTAGCTGTTTGATGCTATGATTCTGCTTTGGCGTACGTGCCTGTGTTCCCCATCAGCAAGCTTATCTTTCACATGCACACAAGCTGATATGGTGTCCACTTTTACCGTCAATCACAGCTTTATCTGATTGTATCGGTCTTCCTATATTTTGCGCTTGGCTGAATCCAATAGACAGCAGTGAGCAGTGGAGGAAATGCATGTGACCAGATTGAAACATGCAACTATTTGCTTTAGAAATGATTTCAGTTGCATGTGTGGTATGGTATATTCTATATTTCATAATCAGTACTGAACCTCACATGGAAAATAAGTAATTTTCTCTAACCTTTAGACCTGATAATGATGTAGATTTTTGTGTGTGAAATAGTGTTAAATGTAAAGTAAAAAATATTATTTTATAATAATATTTCTGTACTCCATAGTTTTATAAAAAATGCATTTCATTCAAAATGATATAATTCAATGTAATTAAATTTAAAATTTAAAATGTTATACGCTTGAAAGTAATGGTGTTATAAATATTTTTTTATGCAATTATTTTTATATGATTATTTTTTCAACAATGGCGAAGCCATTTAAGTTTCAAGTTTCAAGTTTCCTTTTTTATATAGCACATTCAAAACAGCCACAAGACTGACCAAAGTGCTTCACAGAAGGAGCAGCATCAGAAGAAAATCAGTAAAATAAAATAAAACCTACAGTACAATCAAAATAATAACAAATAAAAAATACAATAAACAATATAAAACCTAATAGGCCAATGAGAATAAGTAGATCTTTAAAAGAGACTTAAAAATAATCAGTGTGGGGGCCATTCTAATCTCCACTGGCAGATCATTCCATAAGCGGGGACCAATGACTGAGAAGGCACGGTCACCTCTACGCTTAAGTCTCGCGTGGGGGATTAAAGGATGGTTGTGGTCACTAGATCTTAGGCTTCTCAAGGGGATATATTGATGCAGCAATTCAGATAGGTAAACTGGGGCTTGATTGTGGAAAGATTTAAAAACAAACAATACAATTTTGAAATGAATTCTATACTGAACTGGCAGCCAGTGAAGGGGCTTTAAGAGTGAAGTGGCGTTTTGAACAAGTTGGAGACGGGCAATCTAAGTTTTGGAAATGCCACAGTAAAGCGAATTACAATAATCGAGACGTGATGTAATAAAAGCATGGACCACCATCTCCAGAGTCTTATTAGTGAGAAAATGTTTCATTTTTGTGAGAGTACGAAGTTGATGAAAGCTAGACCCAATCACGGCAGAAATGTGTTTATCAAACTTTTGTGAGTCATTTAAAGGAACACCCAAATTCGGTACCTGCGAGGACCTAAAGGCCGATAAAGATCCTAGGTTGAAATTAGATGCTTTGGTATTTTCTGATGGACCAAAGACAATTACCTCAGTTTTCTCTTCATTTAAAAACAAGAAATTTTGAGATAATCAGGATTTACATAACATATACATATAAAATTATTTATTATACAAAAAAAGTATGAAATAAAGATGAATGCAAATATTATATTATATTAAAAATTTGGACCCATATTGATATTAAAAACATTTTAATTTGACCAATACCTATTCCTCTTAATGAAAGTGAAGTAAAATTCCAGAGACCCAGTGTGAGAGCAGATCAAATCTGACCTGTAGTGTGTGGACCACCGGGGGGCACTGTGGTTCTGTTGAGTCAATCTTTACACCTTCAGTAAAGCGCTTCCAGAGCTTCAGGGAAGAGTCTCGTTTGTATACTAAAGGATGTCGACACACAACTTCGGGAACATAAGGTTTAAACGTTTACTCTTAAATCGCAGATGTAATCTCAAAAGCATACTTGTGAGACGGAGTCTGTCTGTGTTACATGCGTGTGTGTCCCGAGAGATGTCAAAGATGCACAAATACACAAATCAGGTAAAAATCATTTAATGACAAGTCATTCCCTGGAGATTCAATCGCTTTTTGCTTTTTACGCACTGGAGCAGGATATTTCCGGATATAAAAGCACTGATGTTTCAAAGCCTTTTTATCCAATTAAAAATATACAGACATTTTAAGACGTTAATTTTTACGAGTTAAGGTTACACACTCGAAAGTAATATTTGTCGCTCCTCCTTTACATTCTTGAGATAGCTTTTTAGCAGAGGTGGGTTTAGGCCTAGTAGTTGAAAGCCCAGTCATTTCACCCAAAGACTCTGATTCTATCAGGAGTCTTTCCTCAACAAATATTTGTTTTTGAATTAATAGTTAAAGACAACAATTTTTTTTATCATTCATTTGTGTTGTAAATGTTAGTCTCTCTTGTCTTTTGTGACTGACTTCCTGTAGACAGCAGAAGGCTAAATAAGTGAGAGTGGACTATAAATTAGTATTTTATTGGTTTTACATAACTAACGAATATGCCTGCTTCGACAAACGAGTTGGTATTTTGATTCAGAGTCTCAATAAACAAAATGGATAATGTACAGGAGGGGTTCATTCATGGATTGACTGAGAACCGGACATGTTGTTTGTTACGTCCCTCATTTGAATTGGTTGAGTGAATGATACAACTCATTTCTAATGCACAAAATGCCACTTCCTTTTCTACATGACAAATAGGGAAAAAAGTAAGTCTTGTTCTACTTCCTGTCCACATTCTCACAAAAAGTGTGAATGTCTCTCACTTAAAATGATGCATGGGTTCTTATTTGATGCCCAAATTATATCGGCTGCACAATTTTCTTAACATTAGGAAAATATGTAGTAAATTTTGTGCACTTTTCACCACCTACTATTATGGAGAAAGAAAAAGATCAATAGAACCAAAATAATTAGCGAATAGATGAATTCATTTTTTTTTTTTTTTTTTTTTTGGTGAACTGGTCTCAAATCTAATTTTCCAAATTAAGTTTCCAAGTCAAATCTAAACCTCTATTAAACCAGTCATCGCCAAACTTTCTCAACCGAGGAACACCTCATCCAGACTCTTGCTCAACTCCAAAACATCATGATTGCAACATTCAACATTTTAAAATTCATTGCATTACTTGTAATTGAAATATTTACGTGTCTCAATTCTTGATTGAAAAAACATTTCAAAATATGAGGAAGCTGAAGGAAGAATGCAGTATGTCGATCAATCATTTGCTTGGAAAAACATTGATTTGATGTCCATCTGTTTAGAGCTTTGCTGTAGAGATCATATTTGACATTAGGTTTGATAATGAAAAAGAGCATACTGTTAAAACACACTTCAGTCAGAGCAGATGCCACGTTTTATTTGATGTGATGTGAGGGACAGAAGTACAGTCTGTTCAATGTTTGTAGATGTTGTGAACCTGACAGACTTTAAATATTTATTTCGTTTGACTAAACACATTATTTTACATGTGTCAAATATAATGTGTAATTTATAAATTGGAATTGCATAGAAGCACACTTTTATGCTGCTTTGGCATGTCATAAAATGCAAAAATACCTACATACCTAATCTTATTCAAAGTACATAGTTTTGGATGAGACGTTGCATCAATGCATGGATGATGCTGTTATGATATGTCTTTCTCCATCTGTTTCCATGCGTGTGTGAGAGAGACAGGATTCATTTGTGACATTTATATGTGTGTGAGGGACAAACAAAAATAGCAAGTGTCAGAGAGAATGGCAATGTACCCATGTTGTTATGTGTTTCTTTCTGACAGAGCCCATCTGCACCAAGGCATTGTCTTCATTCTGCTGTAAAGATGAGTTATTGGCTTCTTGCTGTGTCATGGCATGTGTCATGGCATTTCAACACCATCAGAAAATCATTACAGATCAGAGAGGAACTGGACAGAATATTCTGAACATTTATAGGAGCTTTAACTCCTATACACCATATCTAGGATGCTTATCCCCCTCTAGATTATTCTGACTGGTCTATTGTTATGGAACAGATATTGATCTGCAGTATTCCTTTGTTTTTCTTTACCCAGAGTCTTAAATGCTGCAAAATAAAGCTAGCCTTGCAGTAATGATATGATAATGATTGGCCTTTCAAAATAGTTTGTTCTTCATACTAGTGGTCTTTTAATGGGTGTTTAAATAAGAACTACAAATTTAGGTTCCTATAATGGCATGAGATCTTTAAAGAGGTAGTGCATATTTAGACCTGGCACATTTACAATGCAAAGAACCAGCCAGAAATTACAATTCATTTGTCTGTGCATCGAAAGTCAATGGGGCACAATTTTGTTTGGATCCCAACTTGTTTCAAAATGTTATTTTTGTGCTCTACAGAAAAAAAAGACACAGAATTAGACATGAAAGAGGGGGAAAAAAAACAAAACATATATATATATATAATATGTATGTATGTATGTATGTATGTATATATATATACATACATACATACATACACACTGGACAAAATTTTAAAACAACATTTGGTTTTTGCCCCCATCTTTTATGAGCTGAACTCAGAGATCTAAGACTTTTTCTAAGTACACAAAAGCCCTATTTCTCTCAAATATTGTTCACAAATCTTTCTAAATCTGTGTTAGTGAGCACTTCTCCTTTGCCGAGATAATCCATCCACCTCACAGGTGTGGCATATCAAGATGC
>JAUMHE010000080.1:13883629-13908043 GCA_032359235.1 Enteromius mattozi | reverse complement strand
TTGCACTGCGTGAGGCAAATGGTGGTCACACCAGATACCGACTGGTTTTTGGAGCCCCCCACACCCCCCTGATACAGTAAAACTGCACATTTTAAAGTGGCCTTTTATTGTGGCCAGCCTAAGGCACACCTGTGCAATAATCATGCTGTTTAATCAGTATCTTGATATGCCACACCTGTGAGGTGGATGAATTACCTCGGCAGAGGAGAAGTGCTCACTAACACAGATTTAGACAGATTTGTGAACAATATTTGAGAGAAACATGCCTTTTGAGTACGTAGAAAAAGTCTTAGATATTTGAGTTCAGCTCATGAAAAATGGGGGCAAAAGTGTTGCGTTTATAAATTTTACACATTGTACCCAGTTGGGTGTTAACATACGGTGTAGCTGCAAATGTTAAATAATTCAATGCACCCAAAGCTTAAATTGGATTTAAAAAATCAGAAAATTTGTTTAGTTGGAACTCCATGCAGCTTTTATACTGTCCTATTTTGGAAATGAATGGCATAACTTCCAGTCTATCATTTGTTGGTTGTCCGAGAAATAATTTTGAATACACTATTCCTTTCTAAAATAAACTTAAAAACAAATAATCAAATACTTGCAGGTAGTCTTTAACTTAAAACACTGTTTGATCTCATTAGTGATGATTACGTGGCAGTTCTGAATCTACGAATCCGCCAGGTCTCCCAAAGTTTCAGTATGTGGCCTTTTGGCCTGCCGGTGCTTTAGACATACAACACCCTCCCCCTGCACTATAATTTGTTTAGATGTTGATTTATGAACTAATTGCCTATAATTGCTGCTTAGCACCACTATTAATCCATGATGTGTGGTTTCAGGAGCACATTAGTCTGGATTTGTATAATGAAGTAATTAGTTCAATTATAGAAGAAATAAAAGGAAAGAAAAAGGATGAGGAGGGGGCACGCATTTTTTTAGAAGAAGAAAAGCACTTAAATGATAAGAGAGACGATGCCAGTGTGTGCGAGACATATTTTGCTTGCGCGTGAGCTCATTTCCTGCTGCATTGCTCATCTCACTGAATTAGTTCCTTCTGTACTCAGTTCCAAACCTTTCAGCACTCTCTCCCGTGTGCTTTCATTGCCATCCTTGCCCAGTCTATCCTGTCTTTCTGAGGTTGACGTACAGACTGCATTGTCTGCAGGCATTGTCATTGTTATTAGCCTTGTGGATTGCTTCAGGGGGTATGTGCAAGCTCAGGGGAGAAGGAGCCAAGCTGGATAATTAGTTTTTCCTCAATGCCAGATGAGCGCGCCGCCACTGTCGTGGACTGGAAACAGGAAGTGCTAAGATTGTCAAGGCAACAGCAGCCAGGCTGCATTCCAGCGCAGCCTCCCCTACATTCCCATCAAAACACTGACAGGACAATGGCAGCAGTCTCGATGGAGGTAACAGATTGCTGTCATTATGTTCTGTCAGGTGCTTTATTGCAGAAACGTCTTTATGAGAAGCGCTGGGAACTGAAGGTGTCGACACGTGTGGCTGTCTAACTGTAGTTTTAATAGCACACACTGGATGAGATAACAGACACTTTGAGGCAAGTATCATGGGTCATAATCAGCCATCAAAGGCACATTTAATATTGAGTTTCATACTGATGAACATGGCTTCATTAGTGTCCCGAACATCCGTTACTCGGTCTGTGTGTGTCCTCTGGGCGGCATATCTCTGATGATGTCACAACACTGAGAAGGGGACAGTGACGGGGTTGATACTCGGCCTTGGATTTGGTTCTGTTGCCATGGGATACATATATGCTAATAAGCAAGACGGCTGCGCTTGTGAGTACTGCGCCTACAAATCCAAGCAGGAGGCCGTAAAGTAGAGGCCATACTCTGTGTAGCAGATGGGGCTGATAAGGTGGTACTGGTTGCCTTTTCACCACCAAGTCCACGTCTTTCCAGGTGAACCCTTTGGCTGTCAAGCAATCAGAAACAATTGCGGGCTGGATTCATTTTGGAAAAGTTACAGTTGCTTACAACTATGTTTTATATGACTCTTACATTGGCACTTTAAGTAATTTAAGTAGTTGATGTTATGTTTGCAAAGATGGTTAACTCACACACACACACACACACACATATATATATATATATATAATAAACAATAATGACAGTAAAGACTTTCAATTTCAATTACAAATAAATGTTGTTCTTTTTAACTTTCAATTCATCAAAGAATCCTGGAAAGAACATGAAATTGTTTCAGCAAAAATATGAATGTGTGCTTTCAACATAATTAGAAATGTTTCTTGAAATGTTTCTTGAGCACCAAATCAGGATATTAGAACGACTTCACAGGAAGTCTTAAGAAATATCTGGATCTACATGAAACCACGAAACTGTCACAAAACACTGTAGTATACATGCCAGACCGGAGCTACATTAAAAAGGGAGAAGACTTGGACTATGTGCATAAAACTTGGGCACGGTATACAAATGAACATGAAACAATACATTTATTAATCCATGTTACCTTTAACATGGATTAATAAATGTATTGTTTCATGTTCATTTGGATATCAGATGCCCAAAGTTCATATGATTCTTTAGGATCTTGATGAAAAGTCTATAACATACTTTGGTTACAATTTTTCAATGGTAGTGTAAAAAAAACACCTTCTTTACAGCTCTTTTTTCGTTAAGCCATTCTAGTCCATGTTGCTTTAAAAGCCAAGGAGCTCTACTGACCCTGCCCACTCTTCAGCAGACTGTAAACTTCAGCCATGAAACTGGCTAACTAGCACTTTATTAGGATTTGTAAAGATTCATAAAAACACTTATACTCACTTCTTTTTTAGATAAATCTCTTAAAAACATTAGTAACATCCTACTATTGTGTGAGGGGCCTGTGCAGAACTACGACAGAAACCTCAGTGCAGCCTGATTTGAGAAAGGGGATTTTAAAATAGGTATAAAAAAACACTGGGTGGATTTTTTTTAAATTATAGGATGGATGTATACACACACTTCCAACACACTTTTATGTTAAAACAACTTATAAAGTGAATTTTGACCCCTTTAAAGTTGGTGACTAAAAAGACAATCGTTCAATGTTTGTTCATGTTTTCGTTGCTGTTACGTGACGTTGTGATGTCTGACTAGGGGCGAGACGTGGGCTGATGGGCTGATTGTTTCAGACAAAATACGGATTCACTGTCCACATGAAAACACAAGGGCGGCATTTTCAGATTTACATACTCTGGGACCTGGTTTACATAAAAATTGGTTTCACTCTCCCAAAATGCCAGATCCGTCTGGACGATACACCTATATGATTCAAAATTTATGCATATACAGTTAAACGCATTTCCGTGTGGATGGGGCCTAACGGGCCAAAATGGCCTGTTGTGATATCCACATCAGAAACCCCATTCGTCAACAATGCCTCATCATTGTTCAGAGACTTGGTTTGCCCTTGACTAACATTCACGACCTTCAGGGAAAAAAAAACTGTATGATCTTACTTTAAACTAAAACTGAAAACTGTAATGGACTTGAAATAGACTTGCATAATAGCATATTTATGGTTTAGATATAGAGACCCAGAAACATTAACCTTTCTGAGGCATCTCACCCTGTTTTGCAGAGTAATGCAGCACCTCCTCATGGTCTTCATGATCTCCATGATCTTCTGATGCATGCTTCTCCAGGTGAGTGGCCATTTGGTTAACAAGTTCATGATAGCCGTCCACATATCTCTGCATAGCAAGAGTTTTTTCCTGGTTGATGTTCTTGCCCAGCTCTATTAGATAAATAGCACATGAATTGCATTACTTCTAGTCCGGTTGTCTAGTTGTCTTTACTCGTATGGTTTTAACATTAATTCACTTCATTACTTAATTAAAATTATGCTGGAAGCAGTTAAAGCCGCTGTTTATTCGTGACATTCATTTCATAGTCGTACAAGACACAAACGATTCTTGCAGCACATTAAGAAATCAAACACATAGTAATAGCCTCCATGAACGCCTGGAAATGAGATTAACTAAGTGTGCCAGGCCCAATAAATGTTCCAAGTATAATGAAGCCAAAGCAACTGAGGAAGACACACATGCCGGAACATAAGTATGCAATTTATCCAAGGTGCTGTCGCTGAGTGGCTACTCCTCATCATAGCCCATTTACAGGCCGGCAATTAAAGCTCTTGTAATTGCAGCATTGTGCGTTTGCCGTACGCATCAGGTTCTGTGTTTGCAGAGGAATCGTTTTTATTTTCTGCATCGCGCCGCTTTGACTGAAGGATGTTCTTGCGCTGTCGAGCCTGTCATTTTCTTCCTCTTCTTCTCTGTTTATCCTTTTTTTCCCTTTAACGGAGATGATGAAAGGAACAGATGGCGTGTAGTGAATCTGATGTCAGCTCCAGCGAGCCTGCTGTCATATCGTTTGCACCTTCTCATATCCGATGCCATTCGGCTGTGGAGTCGCCTGAATGCCGGACCACAATCACTGACAGAGGAGTGGCAAGGTGCAAAGCGCATCCCATCAGAAATGTATAAAAATAACATTATGCGCTGCTGAGTTTCATCTTTTGGTGTGTAAGATGGATTGCTCTGAATTAGCTCGTTGCTTATTGCATCAGCGGTGTGCAAAAACAAGCAAAAGGAAAGGTGATGGAAAAACTTTGCAAAACTAGTTTTTCTTGCTTTCTGGCAGTCTCTGTTGTTGGAAAAAGAATGGTGTGTTAGCTGTGGTTTTTAGGGGATCTTAAAGGTAAAGTATGTAATTTTACTAATTAATAATTAATTTTTAATTATGATTTCTTCTGTCCCAGTTTACCCAAATTTGACATTTGACAAACTGACACTTGTTTTTATTTTATTTTATTTTTTATAAATCCTAATTCATAAAAACATGTTTCCCTTTTCTCCAAAACTATTTGACTATTTGAATATAAAACTATATATATATATATATATATATCTTTAGTTTAAAATTAAAATAAGTAAAGTAAATAAATATTTACAATTTATGAATTTTGGAATGTTAATAGTAGAAGACTAAATTTGTGTATTTGTGTAAATAAATTAAACTAATAAAACAAAGTTCTCTGGACAAATGTATGTTCATTTTAAGATTTGCTGAAGATTACAGTGTTGTTAAATGATAAGTATTAATAAATATTAGCCTTGGTGAGTGTTAGATGCTGACAAAGGTAATATCGATTGTATAGAATAAACAAAAATAGCGTAAATGAAAGTGCATGATTAAATGTCCAGTAGATCAATTAAAACAAACATTTAAAATTAGATTGCTAAATTAAAGAATCTATAATATTAGCCAATAACCATTATGGTAATCTATTGTGCACCTCTACTCAATATTATAGAAATTGCAGGTTAGTTTGAGTGATGGTGCATTACATGCGTGTCAGTGTTGTTGTGTTTGGCTGACCTATGGCAATGTCAGTCCTGCCGATCTGCTGCAGTGCACGAGACAGCCTGTCGTAGTATATCTGCTTGCCGTGAATCTGCAGCCAGTCCTTAAGCGCTAAGCGACAGGGGGCCTGCTGGTCTGACAATTACACACACACACACACACACACACACACACACACACACACGCACAATATCAAATGTGCTACAGACAGGCAGAGGGAAAGCAGCCAGCAATAGTAGAAGCAGCTCTTCAATTGTTCAGGCAATTAAACAATTCAATCATGTCCCACTGCCTCGATAGATTTCATTTCTGATGAAAAGGGATTATATCAACAATTCGTTTGGTTGAGATGTCTCTCGAGTGGACCTCTTGATGACAGACTGATGTGTGCAGTGGAGATAAACAAATACATTTGGCTGCTCATGACCTCTTCATTTACTGCAGGATGTGTCACTTCACACATCACACTGCTGGAATTCATTAGCATAAAACAAATAAGTATTAATTTATTAGAGCTGATTTAAGGTGATTTAAAGCGGAGGCTCTCGTGTCTATCATACTTACCTGTGTTTCTGCGTTGTCTTGAATGCAGTAACTGGTTGCTTTCTGCAGATAGTCGGTCTAAGTGTTGGAAGATGCTCTCCTCAGGTTGAGATATGGCAGAGATGAGCTTCTCACACTCATGAGCTGTCAGGAGCTCCACCAGGCGCTCCAGCTGGTGAGGTCCAATGTCCTCTGCCACTGTGGTAGAGGAGGAAAAATCAGACACATTTCAATATGTTGTTTTTTTTTCTTCCTAATGTTAGTCGTTTTGCACCAGAAAGTTGTAATTTCGTTTAGCATAAACATTCTTGAATATGTAAATCAGCTCTGTTTTGATTGACTAATCGTTTTCTGTGTGAAATGAGTAACTACACCTCTGGGATTGTGATGTGGAAATGTGTGCGGTCATACTCTGATGTACACTTGGATGTTAATTTGAACATTTTTGGAATGTTAGATGTATGGTTCAAAACTGAGGTCATTATTTTTTTTATGTTTCTTGAAAAAGCCTCTTAAAAATCCAAAATGAGTGATATGAACTCTCAATTGTGAGAAGAAAAAGTCAGAATTGAAAGATTATTTTTACAATTTTAATTTTTTATTCAGTGGTGAAAAACAAGCTTCCATACTTATTCTTAATGGGGCTGTGTTTATTTAACCAAAAACCAGTAATATTTTAAAATATTATTGCAATTTAGAATAACTTGACTATTTTATCACAATTTAAAATGTAAGCAGCCATTACTTCTGTCTTTATGTGACGTTATCCTTTAGAATTCATTCTAATATAAAGGTTTGGTGCTTAAGAAACATTTAATATTATATGTTGAAAACAGTTTTGCTGCTTAATATGTTTGTGGAAACTGTCAAACTACTTGATAGAAAGTTCAAAAGAACCTCATTTATTTGTAGTAGAAATCTTCTGTAACATTAAATCACTTTAAATCAATTTAATGTATCCTTTATATATTATCTCTATATATTTTTTTTATTAAAAAAAAGTCTAACTTATGTAGTGTAAGTTCTATATGGGTAAGAGACTGAAAAAGACATGGAAAAGTCTGTAGTAAATTTTTAAAAGAGTGGATATATATATATATATATGTATAAGATATTTTAATTTGTGATTGGTTGCAGTGTAATTATTAGCAGTAATGAACAATCTGGAGGTGGCTCACACATGCTGAACACATTTCAGACAGCTCGACGGAGTGCAACTGAAGGAAATTCAGCACTTTTTAAGACTCGTTTTAAGTGTTTTTTTTTTTTTTACAGAAATTATTTTAACTTGCTGTATTAATTACATGAAGCTTGTCCTGACTTGTTATGAATTATTTATTCAACAGATCAATTAATATAGGCATTCTTAAAAATGAATAATTGGCCATCCTCTCTCTCCGACACATACTGTAGCTATACTGTACATACAACTGTGCCTGAACCAGTCTAGGTTTAAGCTACCCGTGTCACGCTTGACAGTCTTTATGGCAGCTGTTATGACTGCAGCTGATACCATCCTTTGAGGAATGTATAGAACAGCTGTGAATATCATGGGAGAGGCAGGAGTGTGATATCGCAGAGAAGAGGTGTAATCAATTAATGGGGATGTGCGATAGGAGAGACATATCTCCCCCTCTATCACTGTCACCTTCAGCAAATAAACCATCCTCTCATGTCAGTAACACACAGCAGGTGGATCAGTCAGTCAGAACTTATTATTTTTTGGTTATTATTTGCATCTGCTGTAAGCCATCTCCACTCACCTGTATCATCAGCAAGATTTGGGCTGAGGAAAAGCTGAAGAAGGAGGAAGCTGAGCACCGATGCTAGCATTGTAACTGAAGTCTTGGAAATGGCAGTTGCATCTCTTGGTCTGTCTTTATTTTCAAATCGTCCGGAATCATGAGTCATCAAGTGTGGAATTTGAAGCTAAACAATCTGTTCTGTTCTTTGGACAAATGGCTTAGTTTGACCGGTTTCTGCTGAAGGAACAGCTAGTGCTGGAGGCTGTGATCACCACAGCCTGAAATAGTCAAGGTCCTCGGCAAGGACGTCTTGCCGTTTCTCCTTCCTTCTACTTGGGGATTTAAATTAATAAACACTATGAATATGTGAATTTAGCACAAAGCAATATTATCAGCCAAAAGAATAATATTTGTTCGAAACAGGATACATTTTTATACTTCCACAGTTTTCTTTTTTTGGGGGGGGTCCCACTTTACAGTATATTAAGTGGCCGTAATACCTGTGTACTTACTGTACATAGTAACTAGACATATGTAACCACAGTGTAAGTTCACATTGGTAGGATCTACACCTGTACTATATTTCTGTAAGTACACACATTTAACAACCCTCAGAATGTGTAAGTATAAATGTATAACAGGACATAAATAGATTTATATATGTTAGATCTGTAGTTTGTGGACCACTGTAATACCAGTGTACTTACTTAGTAACTCCTTAGCAACTGTCCAATTAATATAAATTGTAACATTCTGGACACCAAACATAATTTATATGTAAACCCCAGCTTACTGGCCGCTGCTGTGTAACAGTAATTTCATGCTAAAAAGTGCTGTGACCGATGTCCTGTTACACATTTGTACTTACACGTACCATTTAGAAGGTTAATACATATGTGTAGGTACACTGACATTAGAGCTGTAGATACTATGCACCAGTGTGTACTTAATGTACTTACATTGTGGTTACATACTACACACACATTTAGTTACTATGTAAGCACACAGGTACAGTAGGGTCGCCGTGATTTTGCCAAGTAAGACATGATCCTGGACATAACATCTTTTGTTGATCCTGGATCATTACTGTCCAAAAATATAGACTTATCCCAATCCATACCCCTAAACCTAACCCTACCCTAAAATAAGTGGGAAATGATAGCTGATTAACAAACCTAACCATGACCATAAGCCTAAAATAGATATTTCCAGAAAACTTATCCCTCAAATCTGATTGGTTGATTGGAATGTTGTTCCAAGATCAACAAGAATGCTGATCCAGGAACATCTTGTACTTGAAATCACATCAAACCTAGCAACCTGTTTTGCTAGCATTATCCTCTACTGTTTGAGCTGAGGGAATGTAAAATAGTGCAATTATATTATAGTTTTTAACACTGCTAAAGAAATAGGCAGGTGCTATGTTAGGTATTATGTACAGTGAGCCTGTCATTATCACATAATAAACCTCTTCAGTGTGATATAACCCCTCTTCACTTTGCGCCTGGGTTTTTTGTTATTGTGATAATGACCAGCCAAATGTACATTATCTCTTACATAACCCTGCCAATCACTTTAAAAGCAAAACTGTGCTTGAAATTGACCAATGAGGTGTATGTGATATCGTTGTTTTACACGTTCCTTATTGCTTTGGCTGAACGTGTATTTTCAGCACTCTTATCTCATTTTTGAGGCATTAAATATAGAGCCAGATCAAGTCGAAACATGATTTGGTTTTGTTGAGTGTGAGAAGCCGCTGGCGTAACCTTGAGGCGAAACTCCAACTTTGCATTTATTTTTCATTTTCGAGGAGCAGCTCCACAAGGGGAATCAACTAAACTGCTCAAAAGAAAAGTTTCTTTGCATCGAATGTTGATGAACTCTGTAAAGCTGAGGGAGTCTCGCTCTGCACTTGCCTTGCTTTGAACTCGCTTCACCTCAGCTTGGCTTTGTGTGAAATCATTTCCAAGATTAACATCGTCTCAACCTCAACGAAACGCATGCAAAGAGCAGGTCACATATTTGGTGGACTAATTGGAATTCATAAAATGCAAGCAAATGCCAAGGGAATGAGTAAGGGTTATGTTTTATTATACTAGTTTATTGTCAGGATTAAGCAATTCACACAAACACATTTTGTAAAGTGAGTTTATTAGTGTGGGTTGAGAGGATAAAGGCTGAACCAGCATACATAAATACATCTTGGCAGGCTTTGTATGTGTGGGTGTGTGTGTGTTCACAAAGCCTCGGCTCTCTCCACAACAGCAAATGAACAAACATGCCATGTTGTGCGGAGCTGGAGCGGTGCGCTAAAGGGCAGGGTGAGGTACAGCACTTTACATATATGTTTAGATATACGCTGAACTTACAGTAAATGCACAATAGGACAGTCGGGGCTTAACATTTACGGCGTTTAGCATACAACTGTCACGGCCTGCATCGATCCGTGCAAGCATGAAAGCACATGGCAAATTACACTACAACGCAAAACTAGCCATGCATGCTTTTGAAAACTTGTAATTGTGTTCTTGACACACGTTTCACCTCGCATCTGTGCTGTTTTTCTGCAGCTTGTGGAAAAAGTGATCGTTCCGTGTCTCCTACACTTCACACCACTGAAATCTGATTGGACAGCTACACAGACTCCGGTGGAATGAAGGATAGAATTCACAGAGCAGCGCTTTCCAGCTTCCGCAGCACGTCTGTACCTGTTTGAAGGATGACACAACACGAGCACACTGTCAATAAAGAAATCAAGGGATTACAGACTATTTAAATACGCTGGACTTTCAAATTTGGAACATTTAAATGTCAAATTCCGTTTCTAACTGATACTGTTTCGTTGTGCAGGTTCAGAATGTTCCATTCCGAAGGCTGTTGTTGTGTTCTGAGAGTGTGAGAGAATGTACTCTGTGTCTTGGCCTCTCCCTTCAGCGAGCCCAAACCTGTCTCTCCCTCCGTGCCTGTAGGTCATACAGGTAAGAGGCCTGTTTGCTTTGCCAACCACAAAAAAACTCTGTATTTTGACACTGTGTAACTCAACCCTAAACCCCCACCCTGTCTGTTAGGGGGGTTTTCCACTCGTACTGATCTGAACTGATTTATCTACTTGCATGCATACAATCAAATATACAATTTTTTTTAGTTTGCCTTTTTAACAACATTGATTACACTTGGAAACCATGAAATCAACACAATATTTAAAAATATAACACAAATGGCATTTTCAGTTTTAAGATAGCAGCTGTTAAATGTTACCCACCTTGATTTTGACCACACACTCACCTTTGCTCGTGATGTTAGATCCAAATTGGTGCTAAAGAAACAAAAAGTCAGATATAGTTTTCTGTTAAACCATGCAAAAATAAAAAAGGCCTAAACTTTTAGTATGAAGGTCTTGAACGTCCCAATGTGTGCTCGAGTCCTGTGGAGATGAGCAGCAGTGTGATCCTCTTTCTCAGGTCTGTCTTTATTTGCCTACCTGCTTCAGGTAGCGCTGCTACACCAGCAGGCAGTGACCAATGGGAATTAGCCTTTTTTTTGTAAACCGCACCCCTTCATATCATAAATCTGAACCACACCTAGTGCCACAAACTCAGTAAGTAAAAGGTGAGTTTATAATGTAATTTAAGTTTGATGTTTCGGTTTACGTACCGCACTCTGCTTGTTCATTTATCTTAAAATAATTAGTTCAATTTGTCTGCTCTAGTATAGCATTCAGTGATAATTCTGGGTTTTTTCTATTGATTTTATTTGGTACATTTCTGCGTTTACTCTAAAATGCATTAAAATTATGCTTTAGTAGACATCCGATCTTTCCCATGTTTTTAATAGTACCATTACCTGTGCTGACATGAAACACAGCCGCAGACTTTAGTCTTTATAGCTGTAACTTCCTTCACATTGTATCACAAAATCGCATTTAAAAGAGCATGTTTGTTCACAGAGCGCGATGAGCTCAAGTCTGAACAGGAGCAGGAATGCCCCACCCCTCCTGTTGATTTCTATAGGCATTCGAAAGAAGACAATGAGCGTGTGGGTAGGAAGCAGCGGGGGTTTACTGATTACAGATCTGGAATTCCTGAGGACTAATTCTCACAATCACCTGGGAATAAAGTTTTATGTGGCACATTTTGAGAGCTGTGTTTGTTTTGTAGGATTTTGTCTCACTTGCCTTGTGTAATCTGCTAAATTTGCAAGATGATACAAACACTGATTTGCTACAGTTAATTAGGGCAGCTTCTATAAATGGTGTAGTCAATAAAAGGTGCATTAAGACACATGCCTATAATAGGTAAACTTGGCAAATGCCTGCAAACGTGGATGTGGCACGCAATAGTTTGACCCAGTCCAGACTACATAGTGTTGCGTGATGCCTTTGAAGCAGAAGGTCAGTTTCCTGTTTTCTCTAAAGTTAGATTAATTTTCAGCGCTGACCACTTCTAAAAAGAAAATATAAGCTAATTTCTCTTCATTTTTTTTTCTTTTTTTTTTGGAGGGGCTGATTATGACTCTGTATGAGGAGTTTGCAGAGCTGTCTGAGCATGCAGTGAGCACCCATTATTTCTGTCTGTCTGTTCTCGACCCTAAGGAACTCTACACCAGAGGGGGAGGTTTGAAATCCTGTCAGATAAAATCTCTATTGCAGGTGTGTCCCTATCAGCACTGTCTCTGTAAGTGTCTACAAGCACTTATGAGCATAATTACTTATTACTTAAGAAGTTGTGCTTTTATTCAGCAAGGATTCATTAAGTTGGCATTGAAAATGTTACAAAAAGCAATAACAAAGTTTTGGAGAAGGCAAGAATCATCAGTTATAAATGACTGGTTAGGTTTAGTTTCTAAATTACACTCTATGGAAAGGATAACATATGAAATTTAAAAGTAAAAGTATACATTTTGAAAATAGATGGGCACCTCTAAAATCATAGTATATACTATAAAATAAAATATATTACTTATACTTGCACATAATCCTTCCTTTGTCTTTATTTTTTTTATTGTTATTTTATTATTTATTTATTATTAATTGAGGTTTGAATGTTGTATTTGAATTATTTACTAGAAACTGGATGTCATAAGAGTTTTGACATGAATATTTGACTTGTTCTGGGTTTTTTTTTGGTCTCCATTTTTCATATGTAAAAGTGTTTATGTATGTAGTTGTTATTGTTCATTTTTAACTTTTGCTAAAAGTTCTTAATGTGTTCGTGGGAAAATTAGTAATGATTATTTGTACAAAAATATGTTTTTCAAAGGACAAATCACTTGTATTACTGTATTAAATGTGTTTTTTTGGGATTGAAAGAGATAAAGTATATAAAAAAGTAAATGTTACAAAATAATTCTCTTGCAAATAAACTGTTCTTTTGAACAATTCGCTAGAGAATCTTGAAAAATCTACAAACATATTATATATTAAAATGTTAAACCATTACATTGATAATAATTGAGCACCAAATCGGCATATTAGATTGATTTCTAAAGATTTCTGTGACACTGAAATATGTCATTTTTACATTTCAGTATGTAATGTAATTTTAAATTGTAATGATATTTCACCATATTACACAAGTAAATTCACCCCTGGTGAGCATAAGAGATGAGAGATAAAATAAGAACCCCAAAGCCTTAAAATGAAGACAGCACTGAAATTCTATGACTTGTACAACATTTGTATCAGTTTGTGATGATTTAAAATGGAAAAACATTTATCAAATTGGATTAGTGAAATGTTACTGTTTTGTTTTAGTTGTTTGTTCCCCACTGTTTGCTCTAAACTGCAGCATTCTTAAAAGTACAATGCAAGCACCTGGTCAGAACCCAAAGAAAAAACAAAGAAACAGGCCTCACCAAAAAAATCAGTAGTTTAACTGACCCAAGTCAAACTTTGGTGGAAAACAAAAGCTGTGTCAGTGGAGGTTAAAGGCAAACATCCTCCCTGATGTTTGAGGATGAAGTCTTTGTCCACAAGTGTTTGTCCATTCAACCAGCTGCAGAAATCACTCACTCTGTCACCATCTTAAATCTTATATACCCTAGAATGGATATCACGTTAATGTTTTAACATTTTTTTTAAATGCATATAATTCATGTTTTTTATTTTTTGTTATATATGTTTATATTTTAAATTAGTTTAGTAAATATTTTATTTAAAATGTGATACCTAATCAGATTTAAATGTGAGTAATTTACTTTAAATATTTTTCCACAAAATATTTTTCAACAGAAATGATCACACTATTAATATTTCTCATGTACTGTGGTTTAACTAATGATT
Organism: Enteromius mattozi; assembly: GCA_032359235.1. Lineage (NCBI taxonomy): Eukaryota > Metazoa > Chordata > Actinopteri > Cypriniformes > Cyprinidae > Enteromius > Enteromius mattozi. The sequence goes on along the minus strand of JAUMHE010000080.1, from coordinate 13,894,073 downwards.
TTACAGCTGACTGGACAAACATTTTTTGTAAGTATGACATTTAAAACATTTAACTGAATATTATAAATACAATATTATATTTATTTGTTATATTTATTTATTACAACAAGAAAAGCGTAGTGCTGTCAAATGATTAATCGTGATTAATCACATCCAGAATGAAAGTTGTTGTTATGTATATGTAAATGCAAAGACATGAACATACAAAACGAGAAGAAAAATGTTATATATTAAGTATTTATACATAATGTAAAATACAAAATGTAAATATATAAAAGCATGTAAATATTTCCAAAATATATACTGTATGTGTGTGTATTTATACATGCATAATAAATATGCACAGTACACATGCATATATTATGTAAACAATAACTTTTATTTTGGATGCTATAAATCAAGATTAATTGTTTGACGGCACTAGAGAAAAAGTTGTCTGCAGTCAATGCATCAAGGTATCTCTACTGACAAACAAATCAGTCACCCCAAAGTAATTACGCAAGCATACCTTTTTGCTACCTCAAGTTAATTTGATTATTGATTTAAATTTTTAATTAGACCTGTGCATGTGCATTCAGTTTAAAAGAGACTTAGTGATGAGGTGAAACAGCAGTGCACTGCAATGAGATTGTGCTGTGGCTCTAGGGAAGAGATGACCTATTGGTCAACAAACCAAGCATGTGTAATATACCTGGCTGTATTACTTGGATACTCCAGGACAGGGCAGAGTTATGCTTTTCTGACCCCCATCAAACAGACACAGACACACACACACACAATGGTGCTGGGTTACAGTAGCCTCTTCCCTGTAGGCGGCAAATCTGTCTCAACGCGCCCAGGAATGTATTCTTTCTTTCTTTCCCTTCATGTGTCTGTGTGCCACTCCAGAGAATGCTAGATCGCTCCATCTACCTCAGAATCTACCTACCTCTTTTCTCTTTTCTCTCTCCCATGAGAGCATAAATGCTGATCGTTTTAAAGACTCGAATGCATCCCGTTTCCCCCACGTCTGACTCATGCTAGCTGGAATGCAGCTGTATTGTGGTTCTCCTCTGCTCATGTGAAAACCTCCTGCTTGCACTCTATGACATGAAAGCCGTGATTAGAAAGTATCCTTTGACACATAAAACAAGTCCATGCACTTCACCTTCACACTGCTATTAGACATATTAACCTGTAATTCTTGGCAAAGCTGCTTTGGATTAATGTAACAACTTGTATATTTTAAGAAAGGTGGGGGCTTCCCTATAGGCAACGTATGTCTTATACTGCTTTCTCTCAGTTCATCTCTCTCCATTGCTGATGGGAATGCGGCTTCTCATTGCCCAAGTCTGTTCTGACTTGCCCAAGCTGGAATGCGGCAGTCATCTAATGTACTTTTATGTCCAAGCAAATTGACAATGAAGAGTAGCATTATTTTCAAGCATAAATATTACATTCCTGGTTTGGATGCAAATTCGAGGCATTGCCATTGGAATACGAATAAGCTGTATTCGCTTAACGCTGACAGTGAATGTGATTTGTCCGAGAGAAGGTGTGTGTATGTGTGATTGCAGGTGTGTGTATAGAGACAATTGAGATTTGTCTGCACAGGACATTACTCAGTCATAGTTACAGTGGGTTGTGTTTTTAAACTTTACAAGGTTTCACAACATCAGATGAGTCTTAGTTTAGATGACTTAGCTTAGTTTAGTTGTTAATATTTTGTGAATTATTCTAGGGGACTGAGGTGCATTACCCATCACATTGGAACTTTTGCAGGCTTAAAAAAATTGTCTTACTAAGATTCATCTTGCACACAGGTCTTCATAGACCCTCTTTACACATTAACAGGCAGATAGAGTTTAGTTTAGTGTTTAGTGAGACATTTTTGTCATTTACAGAATTTAAAAACATTCAGAATTCTTCGCATTATTTCTTGCTCTTTTTTTTTTTTAGAATGAGCCTCTCAGTAAAGGAAATAAATAGTAACTAGAAGTGAATAAAAAGGAAGAAAATGTGGGGAAAGTAATATGTTTCTAGTGACATAATTAGATAAATAATTGGATGTTGTTAATTAAATTGGATGAAGTGTCTTGCATGTTCTTTTTAACAATGCAAGAGAATAAATAAAATAAAAGGCCACCCGCAGAAGAGCTTAGTTTTTCATTAAAGCATTACTCTTACATTACTCTTTGTATATTATTAATGTACAGTAGTTGAATGTGGATAACGAAAGTCCATGTGGTCGGAATTGAACTCTGACCACCTCCGAATTTGTTTACAGTGATCTGATTAACACAGTAGTCTTTTTTTAAAGATTTAGTTATCAGCTATTTATGCCTTTATTTGAACAAGACAGTATAGAGTAGACAGGAAGTTATTTGGGGAAGAGGATTGGCAAAGGACCACAAGACGGGATTCAAACTCGGGTTGCACTATGCCAGTAAACTAACCACAAGGCTATTGGTGCTGACCACTGTGCATCTTTTAATGTAGTCAAGCATTATCCCATCCCCAAATCTAACGGTGTATATGGGCCTACAGTTTCTACGCTTACACATATATGCAGAAATATGCCTTTCTCTTGTTTTCTTTAATGAACAAATGCATTGAATGCATATATATATTTTCTATCCCGCCTCATGTGTTTTGCGAGAGTGCTCAGAGCATCTCATGCACATGGTCCCCTTCATTAGACATGAGAAACCAGTGCTTTTCCGCCCCTCTTCCTGACACGCTTTAATTAAAAGCTGGGTAATAACAGTGGAGGGCTGGCATCCCAGCGGGCCATCATCAAAATGCTCTTTTCTCCCAGCCTCACTTTTGGCCCAATCAACACATTAGTACCAACTCACTGACTCCCCGGCTCACTGTGGGCGCTTCAGACCATCAGCGAACTCCTAAAGTCTACATATTCTGCAAGCTACCATTTGTCTTGAGCGGAAACTGACAAAATGCCCCCCGAAACCGCTGAGAAGGCATTTTGCACGATTATCCACTCGCCGTTAAGAGGCACGCATATTAAGGGAATCAGAGTGTGTTTAAGGATTGACGACCAGGTGTCCCCCGTGCGAGGCAGAATGGCTTGCCAAAAGCACTCCACCCACTTTTAGAGCTGCCTTCCGTGAGCTTGTGCTTGCCTGTTCCGTGAGCTAAATTCCTGGTGTTCCGTATAAACTCTTTGGAACCCTCGTCACCATCACTATGGTAACTTAAACCTTGCCAAGGAAAGAACAGCTGGAGGGCCTGATTAGAACAGAGTGCAGCCCTCTGTGGACGAGACGGTGCACGCTTCACACAGGTTGCAGGTTGAAGCGCCGTCCTCAGAAATGCAGCTCCGCTCAGAGCCACAGGAACTTGTGGGCCTTGTTTAATTCGACGTTCAAGCGAAGGAGAATATTTTAACAGCATCTTCACATCCTAGGGTGTATTGCATAATTAAATCCAGAATTTATTGCTTTTTCACTGCTAGAAGCTAAAGCATATAAGTTAAGAAGAAAAGTTTTGATCAGAGACAGTTGTGTGGGAGCTGGACAGCTAGAACCGATCTAAGTGGTAATAAAGCCCAGTGCCTTGTGGGATAGAGCAGAAAGTAATTTTGGATGAAATCAGGCTGGTTTAGAATAGGATTCGAACACCATGAAGTCAATATTCACAGTGTGTTTGATCCTGAAGCCTAATTTTTTTTTTTTGAGAGTAGAAGCTCTTAGGTTTTTTTTCAGTTGAGATTTTCTTGTGTGTATTTTAAGCATTGCAATTTATGAGCGGAGAGCAAGATCAATCATGTTATATTTGCATATTTAACACGCATCATTAGAGAGCAGTAAATTATAGTATTTAAATGTTATTTGTGCAGTTTTTTCTTCACAACTTGATATGCAGAGAAAACTATAGCTTTAACTCAACAGTTTGTTGTTGTTATGGCTTAAACAGGCATTTTATTTGAAATTCAGCTTGAATTAAACATTACGTTTTTGCAGAAATTAGCGATTTTAATTGGTTCAGTGGAACAGTACTTAGCTTATCTATCTGTGTTTGAGTTGAAAGTACAAATGTAATGAGATTTAATAAGAACAAAAACTTAACAGGCATTATAATTTAATTTCTTATTTAATTCTCAGAACTGTTCATCAGTAGAGGTAATTTTTGAAGTTGTCAATCAGTTTATCTGTCTATTGTTCCTTTTGTAGTTACGCATAGAAAGGGAATTAAAGTTTTGTTGGAGTTCTAAAGTTTTGTCAGACCTTTTCATGGTTTTACACCTGTCAATGCCTCATAACACTCTTTTCATTTCCCTGGTACCTGCAGAAATAATGGGACTCTGATTAGGGTGCCAAGCATGTCTAGATTAAACAGAACCCTGTGAGCGTTGGGCAAAAAAGGGTCAGTGGAAACTAATTTGGATTGGCAAACCGTAGCGACAGACAAAACATTGAGAGGAATATGAGGACAGTCGGTATCTCTGACTTTATTAGTTAACGCAGTGACTTCTCATTGTGCAAACATGCCTTTGATTTGCTGCTCTCTTAAAGGGATAGTTCACTCAAAAATGAAAATTCTTCCAAACCTGCATGAGTTGCTATTGTCTGGTGAACAGAAACAAGGATATTTTGACAAATGTTGGAAACCATGGAAAAGTACTAACGGGTGTCATCAGGTTTTTGCCGTTTAATGTAAGAAAGAAAAAAAATCTACATTTTTTAATGTGTTAAAATTCACTGTCTCACCAAGCAACAATTGGGTGGGCAATATGCTAATGTTTCATGTTGACATCAACATGAAACTGCTTGGGACTCGTTTTATAAACGACTCATTTCAATGATTCAGAGTTGACTTTTTCTTTTGAGAGATAATAACTTCATACATGGTGCATTTTCAGATTTAAAACTTTGGAGGATGTTTTCATTCACTTTTCAAAAATCTATAATAGGAACACTTTAAGTAGTTTTTTTTTTTAGCTTATAGTAGCTTTTTATAATGATACACAATGCAGATCATACCAACTACTGTATACCAGAACTTGGTGTGGAGTTAAATGGTGCTAAGATGGTGAAAAGTTTTGTAAGATTACTTATCCAGCCCATTATTTTTACCCACAGTTCTAAAGAAAAAACTGAAAAATGACGTGTCAGTCACACAGCTGAGATTTTATGGGGCCCAAGTGTGATAAAACACCTCACTGCATGAATGCTAAAAGACCACCAGACAACAACAAAAAAAATGTCACACTTATCCATGGTGGCCATAATGTGTGAACACTGTGGACAGCCAAGACGATACTAAAATAAAACTAGTGCTAATACAAAAGGAAAAAAAAGAAGGTGTGAAGAAAAATCTAGAGAAATAATTTCCGGTAAAGCTAAAAGAAGCCGCTATAGTTACTTAAGTGCAAAGGGAAGAGTTTGAAAAGAAACACTGTGACCACATACTGTAGGGGGAGCGAGACTATTCATGAAGACTTCATGGAGACTTCGTGATATTCATGAAGAATTTCTAAAGCATTCCTTGCCCAGGTGTGTAAAACTTCCTTTTATGGTCACTCTTGGTACTATTACTAAGTCCAGGATGCAATTGGAGTGAGCTCTGGTTTATATAGTGTGCTTTAACAGGAACCCCAGTGGACCTAGAGAAGTGACTTCTGCGATATCTGTGTTATGGGATTATCTGTCTAATCCTGTCACAGCTTCAACCAAGTTTACTTGAACAGTAATTTAAGAAGAGATGAGCCCAGATCAGCCCTCAAAGTCTATTTTTTTTCTCTTTTCATGCTTTCCCCCCATCCTATTCCCATTTTATTCCACATCACTCAAGACTGAAAGAATCGTTTTTCCCCCCTCAAGCACAGAGTATGCTTTACAAGTTCACTATGATAGGTTGCTTTTTAAAGATCAGAAAAATACATGTTACATGTGTCATGTATCTGAGAGGATCATTTAAATTGTATGCTAGTTCATTTACATTTAACAGCCCACAGCTGGGATACGGCACTCAAGCTGTGTGTCACAGAACAAAAAAGGTATTATCATATGGTTTTAAATGAACGCTTGTTTGAATTGTTATACGGATGCTTGATTTGATTTTAGTCTGCATGAAACATACTTTCGGCAGCTGTTGTTTGTTTGTGATGTTATGAACAGTGTTTTTATCTATATGCAAAAATGTTCTTTTGTTTTAGTCATATTGATTTAATTGTAGTCGTTTTTAGCGCTGAAACCCTATTGTAATTGTTAGGATTTTATTATTATTATTAATATTATATTATTATTATTTTTCCGCTCTAAAACTGATCGTGCAGCCCAAACTGTAAGGCCTAGAGAGCTGAAACTTGGTCAGATAGTAGTAGTCTGGCTCGCTACTCAGGCGTAGAGAACCGGCCCAATTCGACCATAGGTGGCGCTACAGCGATCACCAATGTGTTAGTGCTCATAACTCCCAAACCGATATAGATTTTTTGAATCCTTCAGTCAACGGAAATAAAAATGTCACATCATGATTTGGGGTCTACGATGCACCGTTTTTCCGTAAATTTGACATATGTCCGAAACCTAAACCGAACTGCTGAAATATTATGTTGAATATTAATTATTATCAAAAAAAAAGTAGAAATTTCCACTCACTTTCACAATGAGGCTAAAAACGTTCAAAAGTCGAGGACCTATTTTATGACAAAGGCTATAACTTGTGAACGAAATGAGATATCTTCACCAAACTCGGAACTTATGTGTATTAGCATGAACTTTGGTCAAATCAAAACAAATTGCACATATTTGCCACTGGGTGGCGCTATAAGATAAAAAAAACTGTTTCTGGGAAACCGTTAGTCTGATCAACTTGAAATTTGGTATGCAGTGTCTTTGTCCAATGTCCAATAAGGATCTATGAGGACACTGACTTATCTCAAAAAACATGGCCTTCATCAGCTAATTAGATATTATCAGATATTATTAGACAAGGTTAATGGAGGTGGACAAGAACGAAACTCGCTGGGCATGTTCGACTCATGATTCTAAAGGTCTGTAAGAATTTTGAAAGAAATCAGCCATTAGTTGGCACTATTGAGTTTTTTGGCTCAGTAATCACGTGGTGTTTCTCACATCCACACAATATGCATATCATTTGATAGAGCAACTTTGCCTCAAGAACCATTGCTGTCAATCAAATCGTTCTTTAGTTATTAACAAATATGTTAGAAACCTACTTTTGTGAACTAGTCTCTGGTTTCTTGATCAAACCACTGCAGTAATAATCTGTGGACTCTCTAGATCAATAATTATCAAAGAAATGTTGAATTTTGTCCTTTGGTTAGCTATAATTGGCTCATTTAAAAATGGGGTGTTGCCGCATGAACCCTAAGGCCTGCAAAAGGTAAACAAAAACTTTTACGAAACATAGGTGGCGCTATAACAGCTTGAACTGCCTCAAAAAGACACTATTTCTATAGAAAATGACTTCAAATTTTAGAACATGTACATATATTTACACAAACATTAAATTGTTATATCATATGATAGATCTCATTCTGAACAACGTAGCCACATATACTCAAAAGCCTATTAAACCTAAACAAAAACACAAAACTTTATGAAACGTGGTTAAAACATGTGACAGATGAGTCTTAGCAAGCATGCAAAGTTTCATAGAGCTCAGACTATAGGTAGCACTATAACCATTAAATAAGGCCTCAAAAACACAATATTTCCTTAAATCCCTCATACATTCACTATATCTTCATATAATATCATAGATCTTGTCATTCTGAACAACTTTGCCTATATGATTAATGATGTCAATCAAACAGTTCTGACAAAAACACTATAATATTTATAACACTTAAACACAGTGTTGTGCAAGAAATTGTGATTTATAACCACTAGAGGGCAGCAGAAGACCACTAATGAGCACACAAACAGTGCTTTCCATGTTTGCTGATGGAGACATTATAAAATCACTATTTTAACATTTAAAATTACATTTAATTAAAGTTTACCATTTTTATCATATACTTTTCACAAATTTTCCAGATAATCATTACAGTGAAACCTGAACATACCATATAAACTCTTTAAAAGGGAAGACTTGCAATTCATGTCACCTATCATTTATTTCAAATATCTAAAATTGGAACACAATGTGTGTGAATGTATCCCCGTTCATGTGTGTGTCTGTGTGTTTGTATTAATATAATAGCTTAACCATTTCATTTCTGTGTGTCTATGTGTGTGTGTGTGTGTCTGTCTATGAGTCTATTATCCATTTTCAATGTGTTTAAGTGTCAGACATACATCCAGGTTGCCCTATACACCCCAGAACCGTTAAAATGCTTGAACCCTGGTAATTGCTGCTTGCAGCTATATTTAATTATTATTATTTTTAATATCTTATGATGACCAAGACTGCAAAAATACAGTACAAACAGTAATATAGTGTGAAATATTATGACAATTTAAAACATAAACATAAATATAAAATGTAACATATTAAAATATATACATATACATACATACATACATACATACATACATATATATATATAATAGTAGATTTGGCAGAGGAATTAAATGGTTTAGCATTGTAGAGTACAATGAAGAATAAAACTCTGAAGGTCAGTTGAGCTAAATTGATGGGTTGTAATCTTTTGCAGTCTATTTTTGAATTGTTCCTTATCTGCATGAAACATTAGCTGCAGAGTGAGGCTGTGAAAATATGATCCTCCAGCCCCTGGCTTTACATATTTATTTCTTGCCAAAGGTGGGATAAAGCTGGCGGGAAAAGTAAATTATGAATCTACCTTTTTTTTTTTTTTTGTGGTGGCAAACTCAATGCTTTATCTGGGAAGAGAGTTACAAAGCAAGCAGACATACAGTCTCACACATTAGATTTATCACCATGGAGAAGATATATAGAGAGATGCATATTTTCCATTTCAGAAGTAGATAAGAAGAGCTCACTTCCTTTTTGACGTGAGCGAAAGCTGACAGCCATGTCTTGTCTAAAATTACCTGCTCTTCTGAAAGACTGGCACTTGAAAATGACATATACTCTGATCTCTAGTAGTACATAAAGACCTGTAGCTCTCTTGAGTTGCGTTACATGAGTTACACAGATGTCTATACACTGCCTGCGTCCATCGTGTATGATTTGATGGGTTCTGGAATATTCATACATTTATTTTCTATGGGGCCAAAACGATGACGGCAGCATTAACAGGGTTGTCGTTTTCCTTATGCTTTTAATAGCCGTCCGCACTTCCAAAAACATTCACAGATAAATTCGTTTTTAGGGGTGGAGAGACATTTGCTGGCGATGAGAACGACTGTGACAGGGCCATTGCTGCTGATGATTTAAATGGCTAATGCAATCTGCCTCTAAAATGGAGGCCTGTCGCTGGGCAGACAGTTCAGACATGTCTATGACAAGAAATGACTGGGATATTACAAAAGCCTGTGAACCAGAACCAGCAGCCGCCATTAGCGAGGCAGGGAGCCGGCTGATGAGTGACAGGTAAAACGTTGACACAAGCCTGCCGAATAGCCCTTCGAACAAATTAGTTTGGCCCGCCATAATCGACACAATAAGGGGGCTTATAGCAGGAATAAATATTTGCAGGGGTAAATATCTTTGACTGATGTTGCCTGTGGTTCTTTACAGGATTTGAATTGGAGCCAGTGCATCTTTGTGTTTTGATTTGTACTTCCAGCAACTAAACAAGCTTTGAAAGTTTGACAGCTGAAAGTGCAATAGCTATCAGATTTCATGTTTTGATCAGATGCAGCTAAATTAAATCCTTTTTTGCATTGATAAACACAATGTCAAAAGCATCTAAGCAAGTATGTGCTTTTTTTGCATGATATATAATACCAAATGTGCTTGTCTAAACAGCAGGAAAGTTGTCAAATGAGTACTGAATTGTCATTTCCGTGAGATCAAGTACTTATGACTTTGCAATTCTGTAAAAAAAATAGATCGTACTATAGGGATGCATGACATAGCAGTACATCAGTTACTGACTTTATCAGTTTCAGCATATCTTGCAGGGTTATTATAGTTAGTTCAACAAAACTAATTTGGTCCTTTAAAATAAAATAAGCTATAAAAAATGTAAACATTTTTTTTTCAGCTAGTTGATGGAAACATTTTCCATTTTATTTTATTTTTTTTCATTACTAAAATAACTAAAACTAAAATTAAAATTAAAAATTAATACAAATTTTAGACATAATAAAATACAAGAAAAATAATACAAAAAATTAAAATAAAAAAACTTAAAATGTAAAAAAAAAAAATAATAATATTAATAAAAAACGTTTGTCATCTCAATGATACTACTAATCCTGTCATTTAATGCTATTTAAATTTAAATAAAAATAATAAAAACTATAGACATATTAAAAAACATTACTTAAAATTAGAATGAAAACAAAAAATATAAATAAAAAATAATTAAAAATATATAAAACATTAT
>JAUMHE010000080.1:13825539-13858443 GCA_032359235.1 Enteromius mattozi | reverse complement strand
TACATTAATGTGCAGGATTCAAAGTCATTTTGTGAGTATAAATGTTCTATTTTCTAATAAAATGTCATAATTTGCGCATGCGAAAGGGAATCCGCGCATGCATTTATTGATTTCTTGTTCGAGTCGATCCTGCTCGGTTCATTTGGATTTTGAGACTCACTTTCCAAGGTTTTTAGCGTTGACGAAACACATGCAAACGTTCACTGAAATGCAGTTTTTTTTAACGAAATTGTTTCAATTTTTAGTACATATATTCTTAGTTTTAATATTTTTTTTATTGTTTGGTAACCGTTTTATAAAAGCAATAAGGTACTCAAGACAGTGCTTTATCGTGAATAAATCATGGCTGAAGGGGTTGCAGGCACCTCGCATCGTGCCTAACATCGCTCTTCAGCCATTATTTATTCAGGATACAGCACAGCCTCTCGTACCTTATTGCTCACACACACACACACACACATATATATATATATATTTCATATTCAAACATAACTGTTCATTCAAGCCAGTTTTAGAATGCAGATTATTGATAATTATAAAACTTGAAATAAATGATAGTAAATAACTTTTTTTTATTTTTACATTCCGTCTTAATCAAATTATTTATTATGATTACAATTGTATATGTATAATGATGAAATTTTTTACTAAATCTGTTTAATTGATTCCAGGAGATCCTACAGCACATACTGTGACTGATAAGGTCAGTTTGAGCTCATTTTTGCCCAGACCTCAGTGTCATCCTCTGTTATTGAACGCTACGGCGGCAGGTGACAAGGTGAGTAATATCAGGCTGCTGTAAGCCACCAGAGAGGGGGTCTCACACAATATCTCCCCCCAGAGAGTCGCCCCACTCCCCTGAGCCGCACCGCAGGCTCTGTTAAATGTCAGACATCTCCACAGTAGAAGCCTTAATATCAGACAGCAGGACCAGGACAAAAGATCAACTTGGAGTGCTATGAAAGGATAATAACTATTGTAGCTAAAAATGCTTGCTTTTCGACTCTAATGAGACGGAGAGTACAGCTTTAAAGCTCACGGTTAAGGCCTAATTAATCATTCTTCGTGGCAGTCTCCCGCGGATATCCATTAGAGTTTTATTTCAGAAGCCACCATGCCTTCAATGGCCCTCCAATTGTTTTGGAGGGTTTTATATTAACCTGAGTGTAGATTGATTGCTCGAGGTATGAATAGAATGCATGCGGAGATGGATAATGTTCTGCCATTGCACATAAAAGTCCTGCACAAGTCATGCGGGGTTGTGCATCTACTTTGAGTGCATTGTGACTGCATCATGCCTGTGTTTGTTGTCTGACATTTTGAAGCCATATAATTTTGCGTCAGCTAGCTGAGAGAGCTCTGATATGAAACGAAGCACTCTGCTGTTTTCTGTGAGGTGAGAAACGGAGCTCACGACCTCTGTCACATCCAGCGGCCCCCCGCGGACAAACCCCAGCACCCTTGATGGGTTCATCCTGGCATAAATTAGAAGCGGCCAACGTAAACAGTCTGTTAATTTTCCCTGCTGGCCTGCGGAGGAGATCTCCATCACGGCTGGATGTTCAGCCTCTAGCTGTGCTGGGGGTGGAAATGGCCAAGAGAGGCAGCCGCCCCCGCTGCGTTCTCTACGGGAGGGATGCATACAGATTTAGTTCTCTTAATGAAGGCTAATTGTTTGCGAGGGGATGACAAACACTCGGGCGCGCTGTGTTGTCTAATATGAGCAGGTTCTATGAGTTCAGCTGTCATTCTGGGCTTACCGCTCACTGTGATGGCCTCTGTCTGCCTGCTCATCTCTTCTCTGCGGCCATCACACACAGTTTGTAGTTGGTTGTTATGCTCTCTGACTTGTAGAATTTGAACACAAGGATAAACCATGCCTTTTGATGCTGCAGAGCCCTTTAAATATGTAAAATGTACCAAAATATTATTGTAAACAAGTGATTATTTTAGTTTTATACTTTATATTAAATGGAGAAAAAAGGAGTTAGTTGTATTCATTAATATGATCATATTAAATACATAAATAGATGATTATTTTATTTTAGTTTTATATATTAAATTAAATAGGGAAAAGTGATATCTAATGCTAAATTTATGTATTCAATTAAATTGGGAAAAAAATATATTTAATATATTATTTATTATTTAAATTAGTTATTCATATTTATATTATTTTAGTAGAATTTAATAATATAACATAATATAATTCTAGTTTTATATATTAAATTAAACGTTGAAAAAGATGTTTAATATTTTGTATAACATTTATAGTATATTATCGATTGTGTCCATGTGTATTATGTATGCAGATTAGATATACATGTACTATTTTATTTTTATATAATAAATAAAATGGGGGAAATTATTTAGATTTAATATATTTTTATTACATTTATTTTATATTATGTATGCATTATATATGTATATAATATTGGATGTACTTAAATATGTCTGAAATATGTATCTATTTTGTAAATATATTGCAGCTATAATAATACCTTAAATGTTTATTAAATATATAAACAGATGATTATTTTAGTTTTATATATAATATTATATGGGAAAAAATTTATTTGTGTTGCACACATTACACACACCTAAATATATACATGCATGTGTGTGTATTTATATATACATAATAAATATACACAGTACACAAAAAACTTTAGTTTTGGATGTGATTAATCACAGTTAATAATTGCCCAGCACTAGATTATTTATATATATATATATATATATATATATATATATATCATGTTGCAAAAGTTTTTAGGTTAAACCTTTACCTTTCAAGATTTCAAAATCCATTCCTCTATCATATTCTCTGAATGTCCACTCATCCCTTCGATGCTGACGTCAGTGAAAACTTTTGCACTAGGCAAATGGGAAATGGGGTTCAGGTACAGTACGTCTTAGCTTAACATCCCAGACCTCATTAATGCAAATCCACTTCCTACGTTCAGGAGGAAAATAGGCTTGATGCATGGCACAGCTCAGCTGGGTCTGGATCAGGCCGTGGGTTCAGGGGTTGGGTGGGCACATCTGCCAATCAAATGCATCACGTACTGTACATAATGTTAGGATAGAGGGTTTACAGACAACCCTAGAGCAGAAAATAGTCTGTTTACTTGAATGGGTTGAAGGGTAATGTTTAGGCATCCTGAAGCTGTTTAATGAGTGACATTAGCCACCTTTGTTTGCTTAACATAATCAGACTGAGGCTTTGATTACGTTAGACAGTGATTATTATAGCTGTTTGTTTGATTGCTTGTTCCTGGAGTTCTAAATGTCGACTGTACACAGAGATGATGTAAAAACTTTGCTTCCTAATGTGATGTATTTGAACATACAAATTTAAATAATCTAAGTGTCAGAGAGAAGGATTTAGAAAGACTTTTTAATTTAATCGAACTTTAATTCTGTTTCAAATTTCAATCTGTTACATTTTTAAATATGAATATCTTGTGTTATCACCAATCTTTCAATCTTTTTGTCAACTTTCAATTAGCACAGATTTTGTATTATGTTGTGTAACTGATTGATCATCGGTCTTATTGAACTGAGGTTATGCACCTCAGGTTTTATGTGGGGGAAAAACACTATTTGTGGATAATTTTGACAGTGTTTACACAAGGTGCATAAGTTCAGGTCAGTTTACGATAAATCATTTTCAGGTCATAAATCTGTACTGATAAAAAGGAAACAAGCTGATAAAAATATTTAATCCAATATTTGGTGATAATATATCATTATGAGAAATTTACAAGCAGGTTTTTGCAGGCCGGTCAATTTTGAAGTGAGGGGGGAAAAACTACAAAAACAAAAATCAAATTTTTCTGTGAAGTTGTTATATCCTGTGTCAGTCAGTAAGTACTGCAATGCAATAACATTAACATTAATTAGCATTTTCGGGAAAATTAACATCCTCTCTTGGTCAAAACAACACAGTCTCACGACTAATTCGTACATATTCGTACGAGGTGCCTAATTTGTGCTAATTTGAGCACAGTGACGGGTAGGTTTAGGGGCGGGATTAGGTGTAGGTCATTCGTAAATATTTATATGAATTGGCAGCTCATAAAATACGTATGATTTAGCAAAAATCGTATGAATTCGTGAGGTCATACGAATTTGTATGAATTAGCACCCTCTTAAAATATGTATGAATTGCCGTGGGATTGGGTTGGTGAAAATGACCATAACACAATGTGAGGGATACATAGTTCACATGTCATATGAACTACTTTTATGATAATAACTATATCTTGACAGTGCCTGTTCCATTGACTTCCATTGTATTTACATCCAAAAGAGCATTATCAAAAACATTTAGCAAAAGTTAGTTTTGAATGATAAGAGGGTGAGTAAATGACGACAGGAATTAAATTTTATGGTGAACTATTTATAATCCTCCACTCCATTTTTCTTCTGTTTTCTCTTCCTCCACAATTAATTTTGCTTATTTGCATTTCCCCCTCCAGTTTCCCTTCTTTTTCCACAGTTGTTTTGTTTATGAATATCTTCCTGTCACGAAATTGCACAAAGCATTGTTGTTCTCATTTCCAATTAAATTGTCATGGCCCAAATAGTTCAAAATCAGTTTCTTGGTTCAGGCTTCTCAAGAGAAGGCATCTATGCATAGTCGGTTGGTTTTCAAGGCTTTTGCTGTGCATTCAGCCTCACGGTGCATAACTCACCTCTTTATAGCGGCTGAGGGGGAGCCATGGTATGCAACGAAACCTAATTTTCAGCTGTGCATAAACACAGGCACATTTAGCTATCAACCCTAATTTGATTGCACCCATCCAGGAAAACTGCAGCATTTTTCACTCTTGAGTGATACATAAAGCGATTGAACCTCAGTGCAAACTGCTAATTTAATTGCATCATGTATGTTCAGTTTGCAAATGGCCTCTAGCATGTGCGCTGCTGTTAATAACAGCTGAGCGTATTGTGGATATTTACAGGCATTTGATTGGCTGAGAGCTGAAGAGGAAATGAGATTCATGACAGGTCGTTCACAGGATTCTACTGTGAAAAACAAACACCGGTATAGAGTTTGACGTGAACAACTAGATATTATAGACGTTGCCACATTGCATTCGCTGAGGGTGATTCCTGAAATGTTTCTTTAAGAGGACGGTCGGTCGGTGTTGAGCTATAAATGTATTAATGTATGGCATGTCACAAAGATGCCGTAAAACAATACATTTGATTTCCACAGGAGAAGTGGCTGCATGAGCAGAGAGGCTGCAAATGCTCAGCGCTCCATGAATTTGTGTCATGCTTTTTCTTGGGGGCTGTTGAGAAAAGAGCATGTACGCACACATTCATTATGTCTTAACACATGGGTAAGCTTCAACCCCCTCAAGAAAGGCTTTTCCTTTCTCTACTATATGGAATGGCCAAGTGAAGATGAGCGTTCAGAGTCCAAAAAAAGAGCTGCCAAGGATGTGCATGTGTGTGTGTGTTAGTATGTGCCGTTGTCTTTGTGTCTATATGTGTGTGTGTTTGCATGAATATGGAACTTCGTTTATGGATCGTGCACTATTGCAGGTTAAGATAGAGCCCAACTCCCCAGAAACGCCATGTCAGTATGGATTAGAGAACTTCTGTTTTGCCAAAAGGGAAAAAAAGTGTTCCCACCACGCGCAATTACAATAAGCAAACAGCCTTGAGTCACGAGAGAAAGAAAGGGAGAGCGCAGAACAGATGGTGCAGAGGAGTAGGTTTGGGAACCAGGAAATGATTTCCATTTAGATTTCGTCCCATTAAAGAAAAAACTAAAATTTTATGTCTTTTTATGAGATTTTTTATGGCTCTCAGTTCCATTAATTGTTGTTCAACTTCTTCCACAAGTGTAGTACACATAACTGACTCTTATGAGTCGGTTCTTTTTAGTGAATCAATAACATATACTGTGCAACCCAGTTTAGTGAGATTCACAAATACATGACTCTTGTGAATCAAAATCATACAGCACCACTAGTACAGCCTCAACCCTGATTAACACTCATATAAGTCGTCTATTTAAAAAAAACAACAAAAAAAAATTAAGTGAATCAAAAACATACAGCATAAAATGACTTTGAGTTGGTTCCTTTTTATTAATTCAAAATCTTATGCTACCAGTATGTTCAGACTCTTGAACAAATGGATCATGTGAGGATCTTAAGTGAATCAAAAACATGTGGTGCAACTAGTGCGGTGAGATTCACAAATAAATGAATCTTTTGATTTGGTTCTTTTTATGAAATCAAGATCATACAGCGCCATCTGTACAGTTTGACTTTCAAAAGAATGACTCATATGAGTCAGTTCTTTTTAGTGAATCAAAAACATATACTGTGCAACCAGTGTAGTGAAGTTTTTTTTTTAATTTTTTTAAGCAAATCAAAAACACACCGCATAGCCTGTGTATAAATAGCCAATTCCTGTTCTTTTTAGTGAATCAAAAACATACCGAACAAGCCATTCAGTGGAATGAATTAGATTTACATCACATGTATATTAAAAATACACATGAATTTTGCTGTAATAAGTGGTATTTAAGAATTAATAAATGATTAATATTACATTTCTGATTTATCATGTCTGTTCTGAAAGTATCTCATCCCTTTTCCTTTTTCTTCCCATATCTTTCCATATCATAACTGCAAAGTACTAAAATAATTTCTGATGGAACCCCTAAGGAATCTGCATCAGAAACGTTAAATTCTTTATGATTTCCATTCCTCTAGAGAAGAAAGATGGGGGGAGGGTCAGTTTGAGAAAGAGAAAGAATGAAAAAGCGAGAGAATGAGATCTCATCAGTTCTCAACTGGATCCGCACCATGTAGAGTAAACATTATTATCTTAATAACATTTTCAATTAGCTTTAGCCCTCATAACCAGATGGTAATGGAACACGAAACCGAAAATTAATTAGAAAAATAATTTGTAATTACAAGATGATCTAAAAGCTCTTTCAGGTTCAGGCATGAGTGATGGTAGTTGAGATCTGGCCTAATTTTTCCGTCATATTCGTACCTTCGAGAGGCGAAATGTGCATATGACTATGGGAATATTCCCCACGTTTTCTCCCAGCGCCAGTGATTTATTTGATGCCTAGTTGTGTGTTGCTTCTCAAGTGGTGGGAAACAAAATCGCTTTTCCATTTCCGCTCACTAATGGGCACATATCGGCTCATGTGTGTTGTGATGTTCTATAGTTATGGAACATTACTTTCGTCATTTAGAAGAATGTGGCTTTTTTTTCTTTTTATGTCACATTATGGTGTTTTGTAGTGAGTGTCAGGAGAGATATTGAGTGTTGTATGCTGTTTACTACAATGATATCAATAATCAGTCATCTATTTTAATATACTTGTAATTTATTTCTGTGATAGCAAAGCTACATTGTCATTTTCAGGCTGCATTAAATTACATTTTTGATCACAGGAGTAAATTACAGTTTGCCATTAAAAAGTTAATAATAAATTATTAAAAAAAAATTACAGTTTAAATTGTATATTTAATCAAATAAATGCAGAGTTTGTGTGCATAAGAGTCTTTCAAAAACATTCAAAAATCCTAATTATTCCATATGTTTGATCAAGTAGTGTATATAATAAAAGGTGTATCTCCAAAAGGCTCCCCAAAGATGCTTATTTGTAAGTTTTGCTTCTAATCCTCTGCTATGGTCTGTTCACTCAGATTGCTTTTCCTGTAAGACACCTGTGAAACTCAGAGATTGATGAAGCATCTCTGGCCCAGTGTGAGTGTGAAATGAGGGACGGTGATGGCAGACAAGCCCCATCTCATTTCATGTAATTAAGGTCGTGGGAGATCTCAGCTGCCTCCTCCAGCGAGAGCAACCAAAGACGGGACAGTCACAGCTGGCTGGCCAGCCTAAGAGGGGTCTAGAGGGTCAGTTGATGCCCCATCCAGCAGCAGATGAGGCGTCCACATAGCCCCTGATGGAGCCTGTCAAAAGGAGGAATGGTTATTTTAGTACAGCTTCAGTTTTTGGACAAACTATTGCAGAGATTTCTGCTCTTGAAAAGTGTTTCTGCCATCAAACCACTGAAATGTAAAATCTTTTTCATTTCAGCTCTTTTGATATATATATCTATTTAAATATATTTTCCCCCTTTTTGATGATAATATTACGTACTGTAAATGTGGAGCAAAAGTAAATTTCGAAATGGGTTCCAAAAATACTGAAACCCTATTGTCATAATTTCTTTGTCATTTATTTCATTGTAGGGGGTGCTATGACTAAATAGGAGCACTTTAAAGTATTTTCTATTTGAAAAGTTTTGAACTTGATGACAAAGTACCCATCCCCTGCCTTCGTTTACTTACCCTGTATCTTTCTATTTTTCAGTTTTCACTCTCCCACATGGCCAACACAACTTCCATCAAAGGCCTGACCAAATATTAAGGAGGCCTTTTATTAGCTTCGCACTTTACTGAATGGATAGAGGAGGTGTTGGATTCAAGTCTCCGGAGCCCCATGAAATGATATTGACATTATATGAACACAGTTGGTGCCGAGGCTCGGGATGATTTGTTAGGGTAAGTGTGTTATTGAGTAACCCCACCCCTCCCACCCCTCCCCAGACATTCCCCCACTTCACTTTGGTCGCCTCTCTGCTTTGGTAATGAAGCCAGGATGTTTCTTCAGCATATTCTGCTTTAATATGCCAGGTTTCTACCAGAATGGCTTAGGAGCCTTAGACAGCTTTATGTGCATTGTTACTGTTGATTGCAGCATTAGTGGATGGCTGGTGCATGAAATTGGAAATGCATTGGCAATTTTACATGCTGGCACTGCTCATATTTACTTTTTTGAATTCTTCATTCATGTCTTTTCTGTGGTTCTATCTAAATCAACGCTTCTTGGAAATGCAAAAAAGAACAAACTTTTTAAAAATGGCATTGATTCAGCATGTGTCTTTTAATGATTTCTGTAACTTTGGTTGGTATGTCTGTCGTTCCAGTTTATTATCATGCCTTCAACACGAAAAAAAATAAAATAATAGTAATAATAATAATAGTAATTTAAATAAAGGAAAAGACTAAAAAACACATAAGCATAAAAGCTTTGGGTATTAATATTGATAATATTGATATACAGTGCAGTACATTATTGAATAGCCTAAGAATTTTTATTTTATTTATTTATTTTATAAAATGAAGTATCCCTTAAAATAATCAAAATTATCTGTTTTTAACTAAAACATTAAACATTAAATTTGATAAATCTGTATAATCGTTTATCAGCATTATGTATTTATTAGCAGAAATTATAGTTTTATATTATTATTATCATCATAATTATTAAACAGTATCTTATATTGGACATTTATTTTGCTCAGTTTTGCCATAACTTAAAAAAACAATAATTAAATAAAATACAAATTCTTATTTAAATGAAAAATATAAATTTTTCGTAGTGGACATTACAATGTTATCATGCCTATATTTCCTAAATAAAAATTTCCTTGGCAACTAATTGAAATTTAAAGGTAAAAAGTTTAAGGTTTTAATATTTTATTTCAGTTTTATTTTGTTTTATTTAATACAAAATTGTGAAAATGTTTTAATGATTTTAGTTTTAATTAACTACAATAACATTGCAATTTAAAACTATTTTATTGGTTATTTGGTATAACATTTGAAATTATTGTATTCCTAATGAAATTTAATAGTAGTGGTAAAATTAAAAAAAAAAACATTTCATCAAGATGTCTTGTCTTTTCAAATATATTTACAATATGTTGCTGTCCAAACTTTGCATTGTTTTTGTTCCTGGAAGAGCTGCAACCCATTTGTGTTTTAACAGAAGAGCTCCAAAAAAAACAATGGTCAAAAAGTGCTGTAAATAAAGGAAAAACAAAAGACCTGAGCATACTGTCATCAGTGAGGGACACAGATGGCGACTGACTTCAGGTCATGGTGAACGCGCTTTGTTCTTTCCTCTGGCCAGCCCATCTACGATCACCCACATCAGCTCACGCTTCCGGGCCCTGGTTAATGTTATTGACCATTGGTCCGTGAAGCCAGTTGTCCTCCACGAACCCCAAGGGGACCACCATGACAGCACCAATGGCCTCAAGCCCTTGTCATCCCCATTTTTGACCAGAGACACGAGTTATTACCGCCACAATGAATGGGACGGGACAATGACGAGGATTGGTTCGGCAAAGTGTGTGTGAACAGTGTCACTATGAGTTCACCTGCTGATCAGGGCTGTTCAGACCCGCTTAAACCGTGACCTTTTCAGCGAGACACCCTGCCTCGAATTTTGAGTGGCGTTCAAGGACATCGTTGTCCTGTTTCTGTCTGCTTCATTCCCCGAGGCAAAGACACCCATTACAGCCCTGTTCTCCTTCTAGGTTAATCTCGGCAAACAGTTGTGTTGTCTAATTTATCAGCCCATCAAACAGGCGCCAATATTGTCTCAGGGTGAGAGATGGGTATTAGTGAGTGTGTGTTTGCATGCGCTTTGTTGATGTAATGGCTTTTTGGAGTCTTGAGGGACGAGTGAGCTGAAACAATAAAGAATACTTTATTTCTCTTTTGTTGTTCGGTTTCACACTGAGTAACATTTGCGGCGCAACATGTTTTGCACAGTGCATTATGGGAAATTAATCTTCCATGTATTCTGTGTTTTCTAAATATTAAAGCACCATCAAAAGACTTAATGATTTAAAACCAAGCCGTTTTGTGCATAATGCTGAAATTTGAGTTACTCACACTGACTGCTTATAAACGTCGTTTTACATTTATCAAAGAATCTGTACTTTCGTAATAAAACTTAAATGTTGGTGCTGTTTTTATGACAGCAAACGCTATAATTTTCAAAGCTGCGTGGTTCTGGCAGGAGGAAACATAACTAAACATCAATCTCTCTTTTCTTACCCGTTATTTATGAAAGCGTTGATACACAATAACCAGCTTTTTTTTTTTTTTGCACAAAACACCCTGGGAAATATATTTTATTTGTTTGGCATATTGATGTTTTGGATAAGTGGCACTGCCTACACTCCCCATTATGAGGAAATTGCTGGAATGTGCTTTGCAGAACGATTTCTGGTTTTTTTTTTTCTTCTTCTTGAAAATGTACAAGCACAGTATTTCAGAAATGAGCCCCCTTTTTTTGTCAGAACTTTGTCTACCCGGGTCACCAAGTACACTTTCTCATCTGCGCTGTACCATTCTATGAATAAATAAATAAATAATATAAAATGAGAATATTTCATAAATGCACATTGTATAAATAAAATAGCTTGAAATGAAGGCAAAAAACTTTCTATTGATTTTTTCTATGATTGATGAACATTGTTTTAACTAAAATAACTAAAACCTTAATAAAATAATAGATAAAACTATATAGACACATTAAAAAACTAAATAATAATAAAAATTTAAAATTTTCTATGAAAATAGGAAATCTAAAAATACTATTGATAAAAAGTGTAACACTTTACAATAACGTCACATTAGTTTAGAGTTAGTTCTCAGTCATTGTGTGTAAACTCTAACTTTGTTAACGTTAGTATAATAAAAAGTGCTATTTATTTCTTCATGTTAGCACAGGTCCATTAAATAGCATTAGCAGATACTGATTTATTCAGGTATTTGTAAATGCTGAAATTAACATTTACTAAGATAAATAAATGCTTCAGAAGTATATCTCATAGCTAATGTTAACAATCTTACTGTAAAGTGATACAACACTGATACTGATCTATATCTCTCAAAATATCAAATATTATTACTTCATATACTTTATAATGTCTAATCTTCTTCTTCATTATATCAGCTTTAAGCAAAACATCTTTCACCATATGAAACTGAACATTGTTGTTTTTTCATAGTTATGTTAATCACTGATAATAAACCATTTGGGGGTGGAAACAGTTGCCAGCACCATCCAAGAGACAGCTGGTGGGTCATTAGGGTTTTTTTTCCTGGAAGGGTGACACGATCAAATTCACCATCTCATGAGAATCACACTCGCTCTGTCACGGACAGACCTGTCTCTCTTGGCACCGAGACTGGCGCACTGGCGTTCTCTAGAGACTGTAATGCCCGGCACATTGTGATTGTTTCCACACCCTTGATGATTAAGTATGAAGTATTACAGCCATTTTCGCTCACAAAAAGTTCTTGTCAAAAACTCCCCGCTTCCTCTTCCTCAAACTCTCACTCTTTGTTTCAAAAGAAAAGTTGGTGCATCTCCACCAACTGTCATCTAAAGTCAGCGTTCATAGATCGGCACTGTCCCGCAGTTTTGCTGACAGCCCGTACGCTTCCACCTAGGTCAACCCTCTGAAGAGTCTTACACCTGTCAACATCTTCAACACCCAAGCTGAAAATAAAAAAATGAGAGAGAGGTGGTTGGAATATCTAAGTAGCTTCAGCACTGGCCCACGTTCAGATCCATTCTGCATGACGCATGGTGAGACGCTTATTATTGTGGAGAGGAGGAACTTATAAAAAACACATGCAGCTGTTTATGTGATGGCGCTGCTGACATGTGAACGTGGGCAGTGGCTGGCGCATGGCGTCTGACAGACGGACAGATGGGCTGCGGGGTGCCTGTCCTGTCTCCGTCTAACGACACTGATCAGGATAGATGTGACCATTTTAAGGGGCCGATTTGTCAGTGTTGCCCCAGCCCGAACGCTGTTACTTGTTCACCGCCAGCCGTGGAGGAAATGTTTGCTAATTGTTAGCAGATGTCACACTTTACTTTCTGTAGATGTAATTATCAGTGGTGCGGTATGAATATGGATGAAGCATGACATGGTCACTTACTCATCTAGACTACATGCGCATATGGAGGAATGTGTTTCATCATGTTTGAATAAATATATAAGAGGCTGTGTTCAAATGCAAGACGACAATGTTGTTTGCGCCGTTTTTAAATGGTGGCACTGACGGATTTTACAAAGTTAGTGAATCATATTTGGTATATTTAGCGATGCTATAATGTGAATTTGCTGTCCAAATTAAATGTGTTAAGACAAAATACAGTTGTGGTCAAAAGTTTACATCCCCAATTCAGAATCTGCTACATGTTAATGATTTTATTAAAATAAGAGGGATTATGCAAAATGCATGTTATTGTTTATGCAGTACTGACTTTAATAAAATATGTAACATAAAAGATGTTTACATTTAGTCCACAATAGAAAATGTTAGTTTTAAATTATGTAAATTATGTTAGTTAATTTATGGGATTTTATGAAAACATTTTGAAATTAAAGATATTTTGTTTCAGGGAAACATGTAACTATCTTCTGTAGCTTCTGAAGGAAAAAAAAGGTCTCCATTCTTTTCAAAAGTTTTCACTTAATGCATGTTTTTTCCTTCTGGTGTAAGAATGAGCATTTGAGCCTTCAGAAATAGTTCCCTCAGTTGTTCTCAGTGTTGTAAAATACGCAGTCTTATACAGGTCAGTACTAAATAAACAATAACCTGCATTTTGTATGATCACACTTATTTTTGTAAAATAATTGACATATTGCAGATTTTGAAAGGGGAATGTAAACTTTTGACCTCCACTCTATCACTGACTGCAAAAAATTAGCAAAATAACATGTCTTTCTTTTACTTGGTCTCATGATCTGCACACAGAAAATGACAATAGGTTGTGTAGTACAATTCACTCTTATGAGCCTGTTTCTGAATCAGTCCTCCTAACTGAACGTCACATACAGCAAAATAATGGCAGATATGCCTTTCCATTAAAGGAATAAACACAAAGGAAGATACTTTGAAGAAAGTTTGTAACTAGGCTGTTTTGGTCACCATTGACTTCCATAGTAGCAAAAAGAATACTATGGAAGTCAATGGTGACCAAAACAGTAAATGATGACAGAATTTTTGTTTTTGTGTGAACTGTTCCTTTAAGTTATTCTTTAAAAGGAAGGTTGTTTGATTCATAAGAGATTGACTCATAAATCATTAAGTGAATTTGTCAACACAACACTAGTCCTGATAGAAGGTTAAAAAGACAATTACACTAAATGTTGATTAAATCATGTTGCAACAAGTGATGTCTCTGCATACACTTTTAAATGCTTCATCATATACTAAAGCAAACAAACATCTTTTTTTTGTTACCATTTATTGCGCTGATGTTCTAATTAATTACTCATGGCATGGCATACTAAAAGAAAATAGCTTATTTCCACTTTAAAAAATAAAGTGGTTAATCAAGTCCTTACCAGTCTTAATCACTCTGACAAATCCTTCAAATTAATGAAATGAACAAAGGAACTTAATGAATGAATCAGAACAGTGACTGAATCAACATTTGACTTACCGAACTGTTTGTGTTATTAAAGGGATAGTTATTAAAAAAATAAAAATGCAGTCAGTAATTACTCACCTTCATTTTTTTACAAACCCATAATTCATCTTCGGAACACAAATTAAGATATTTTTGATGAATTCTGAGAGCTCTCAGTCCCTCTCATAGACAGCAATGTAATTAGCATGATCAAGGTCCAGAAATGTAGCAAAGACATTGTTAAACGAATCCATGTGACAATAGTGGATAGTGTCTGAGGGTCTGAGAGCTCTCGGAATTCACAAAAAATATCTTAATTTGTGTTCCAAACATGAACAATGGTCTTACGGGTTTAAAATGAGGGTACATAATTAACGACGGTCTTCTTATTTTTGGGTGAACTACCCCTTTAATGTATGGTTTTTCACATATCTCACACAGTTTATATCAGTCCGTGTTTGTGTGTTCCAGAAAGTCAGTGTGTGGATTATTGTTCAGTTACTTTCTCTGCAAGTTACAGTAGAAAAATGAGTCACTGAATCATTCATTCAAATGATTCACAATTAGTGATTAGAATCATTCACTCAGCCAATTTGTTCACAACCCTAAGTCATCAGAAAGTGGAAACCACTAATTTATGTTGTTGATTTTGCTTTGACTTGAACAATTTTAGGAGCTGGAAATTTGAATAACTGGAAATAAGCTGTGTTTAAAAGTTACTCCATATTATTATTTTTTTTTACTGAATTTGTATGAAAGCCATATCACATCTGTTTCTCTCTGTATTTAGACTGAGTGATGTGTCTGGCTAGAGATCCGTTCTTTCATTCTGCACACAGTCTTTGGACTAAATGAAGAGAGGAATTGAGGGCCAGTGGCCCACAAGCTGTCTCTCCGGCTACTAGCAGCTAATGTGAGTGTGTAGTTAGTGTCGACCAAGCGATGGCACAAACCCCAAACACCTGCTTAATCTCTGCTCCAGGGTACATAACCACACACCAAGCTCCTACTAATAACTCCTGCGGCTGCAATAAGAAGCCAATTCTAAACCCGTGTGACGTGTTTAAGCCCCCCTGCAGTCGTAAAAGCCTCTGGCTCGTCTGTTTTGATAATGTTTGGCTACAGAGTGATAACGCAAAAGCTAATGTGAAGGTGGTGCAGGGGACTGCCCTCAAACTCTGTAGTCTTATGTCTGCATATTGAACTTGTTTCTTTAGTTGACTATGAACAGATGATGTTTACGCACAGTTCTCTTTATATGATGTTGAAAGCGTCCACCTTTATGTAAATATGCAGATTCTAGCTACCATTGGTATATTTTTTATCACAATTTTGTCATACATTTCTTTTCCCTCACAATTCTAAGTTTATTATTTTCCACAGAACTGATAAATATAAACTCAAAACTCGCATAAAAAATAGACGTGTAAAATAAATGTGGAAGCTTGTTTGTTCCGCAGCATAAAAAGGAAAAAAAGCAATTGCAAACTTTTAGATTTCATAATTCTGACTGAATTATTTATCATAATTCTTTCTCAGAATTGTAAGATATAAAATCAGGATTACAAGATAAACTTGCTATTTAGAGAAAAGTCAACCTGATTCATACTCACAGTTTTGAAAAGAAAAGTCAGAATTGTTAGATTTGAATATGCATTTTAGAGAACAAAGGCAGAATTATGAGTTAAAATCTGTGTTTTTTTTTTTAATTCTGTGAAATAAGTTTCCATAGTAACAACAAATCAAGAGCTTTGAACTTAAAATTGCATAATGTAAACTCAAAGTCAAAATCAGGATTGCAGGATGTGAATTGTGTATTTATATCTCGCAATTCAGACTTCTTATAGGAGACGAACCTCATAAGTGTGAGAATTAAAGTTAGAATTTTAACGTAAAAAGTAAATCTATTCATCCAGTGCATGACTTTCAATTTAATCACCACTCAGTGCTATTGTATGGTTTTAGAGGATTTGGAAGCACATTTGTTTATTTAACATATTAAAGTTTTAATTTAATGAAAGTATTCATAGTTTCAAATTAATTAGTATAACTGCACTTTTTCATTGTTTAACAATGCAACATCATGCGTATTTCATGTTCCCATTCATTTTTTCATTATTTTGCATTTGCAGAGACCAACCTTTTTTCATTTTATAATATTATGATTATAATCGATAGACAGGTACCAGTTAACTGATTAACAAATTAAAATGTTAATGTTAATATAACTTTGGTAAAATTTCCTTTCTGAGTCACATGTGCTTTCAGATTTAACATGTAAATGTGAAACATTGATTGATGGACTTAATGAAATAACCTTTCAATTTGGATTTGGCTTCAACCGTGGAACCAACTGTATACGAAATCAGTGAGTTTTCTGGCTGTTTGTGCACAATACGTCCAACAGGATTAAATGAACTCTCCATCTCTATGGCAGCTCCACCAACGATTCTCAGTTGAATTAATCCTTTTTGGTTGCATTCTCATATCTATCTTTCTGTGCAGAATTTGCCACCCTGCGATGCCAAATGTAAATTAGACCATTGGACTTTTGAGCTGTTGGACTGCTAGAGAGTTGGAAGCTTTGCATGATTTGTATTTGCCCAAAGCAGCTTGGCGTACAAGTGTGCAAGCTTGATAAGGCCCAAGAGCATTGCAGGCCTATTAAAACTATCTTTTTAATCTCTCCAGAACAGCATGCCAGAGGCACAGAGGTGCAAAGGTCCTTTCTTGTCTGGATTCCACCAGAAAACTTTTTAATATATTTTTAGCTGAGAATATAGGATGACCAAAACATAACGATGGAATTTCAGCTTTCAATGATGTGATTTGAGTATATTTTTACTTGTAAACGATCATGATTCTATGATCATGCACTTGCTTTTGTGTTGTCAGCGAATTACGTAATAAATGCAAAGTGCAGAGATGTATTGCGGCACTTGAGGTGGAGTTCAAGCTTGTTTTAAAGACAAATGACATCCACAGCAGTTATTTCTGTAACACCAGGGTCATGTACTGATACAATGTATGTATTGAGTGCTCTGGATAAAAGCACCCACCAAATGAGTAAATGTAAACAGCAAAGGCTGTTAAGTGAATACCTGCGAAGCGCTATATTTTGCATTACTCACAAACCTTTTATGGTTTGTTTTTGAATATTTATGTGGAAAAATATCAAGACTAAATGCTTCCCATCAACAAGGGTTTCAAGCTCCCTGGAGAGAGGGTCTGTTGGCTTTTTTCTGCAGTGTTGGAAATGCCAGCATACTCCTGGCTTTTATCACCGCACACATACGTGCGTAATAGTTCAATCTCGCGGCGCTCATTCCTGAGTCCGGCCGCCTCGCCTCTAATTTCGTTTTCGCAGGAGACTGAAATCCTTCTCTTGTCTGGCATTAGCAATTAATGGCAGATTCTAAAGGTCAAAGAGATGTTTTTCAAATACAAGCCATGTTTTTGTTCAGCTCCCTCATTGGAAATGTCGTCACTTTCATATGCCATCAGAAAGTGACTCGCGTAGAGGACAAGCGGGGTCTGTGGAGGCACAACAAGTCGAAAGGCTTGAGGCCGCGTGTGCTTTAATTTTCCTCAACCAGAGACGTTAATTGGAATTCATCCAGCCACTCATTTTCAGTTTTTCCTCCTATTGTGGTATGTTTCTTTTTGTTCCTTATCAAAAAAAGATAGGAATCTAAATTGCTTTGTGAATGAGGTAATCACACTGTTTACTGCAATAATCCGTGAGGCCATATGTTAATGTGCCGCAAACATTGTCTTCATGCCGCTAGTGGAGTTTAGTGGTTGTAATTGGGATATATTTCAAATAAAGCTGTCAGCCTGATTTGTTGTCAACAAAGATCAACTGACAAATTAAAATATCTTGGCAAGTCTTGTGTTATGAAGAAGGAATTCTCAATGGTTTACATGAAGATCAGCTGATGTGATGTTTAGTTGAGTGTTGCCTTATGGGAAGATTTTTTAATGAAGTTCCAGCACCCGATGGACCCATTCAAAAAACAATGTAGACGCTGATGCTTTAAGAGCACAATGGGTTTTTGCCATATTGCATAAATGGGTTCCGCCCCATTCCATATTAAGACTGTAATGGCACTCTGTGGACCTCTAATTCCCATAATCCACTTCACCCCGCAGCAGTGGCCACACAGCATCAATCATAGACTCATAGATAGGTCTTGTGTTCATTCACAGTTAACAACACAGTGATGTTAAAGAAATAGTTCAGCAAAAAGTGATGTTTTTAATTATTATTATTTTTATTTGCAATGCAGTGAAAATCAGTGGGGATTAGGGGCTGTCAAACTTCAGCACAGGCACCATATTAGTGGTCCATTCTTATGTGCTATATTCAACACGTCTCAAAAACCCATATTTTATGAGGTGAATAAAATTATGGCGAATTTGTGTGACCTCACTCGTATAATTTTATATGATTTGTATAAACCCTAGTGACGGGTAGATTTAGGGGCGAAGTTAGGTGTAGGTCATTCGTACAAATTCATATGGATTGGCAACTCATAAAATATGTACGATTTACCAAAAATTGATCATTTGTATGAGTGAGGTCAAAATATGTACGAATTGCTATGAGATCAGACTGGCTAAAATTCATGTATGTTAATATTCAAACATGGGGCATTCAGTCATTTTAGTCACAAAACATATTGTCTGTCTTTATAAAAAGATTTGAAAAACATTTTTGACTACTTTTATGGTTCTTTTATGTCTTTTGACAGTTCCTTATCACCTTTATCTTTTATTGTATGGAGAATACATTGTGAACATTATTTTGTGTCCCACAAACAAAAGTCACACAGGTTTGGAACAATGTGAAAAGGATTAAATGATGACAAAGTTTTAATTTTGTGGTGAATTGTTCATATAAAATATTCTCTTAATACAGTATGCCTACTGTATTAAGAAAATATTTTATACACTGTAAAAAATTACAGTATTTTTTCTAATACAGAAAAAACAGAAATTGACGTTCCCATAATTCCCTGCATTGCATTTCAAATGTTTTTTGGAATTTGATGTTTTTTCTTTAAAATCACTATGTTTCTTCTTAGTTTTTTATCAGTTATGTTTATTAGGGCTGTATGTTACATGTAATTGTGACGAATGCGGCATAAGCGTTCGGATCCATTTGCAAGAGCTTTTATTTCATAGTCGACAGACAGGGTCATAAACACAGGCAGACAGGTACATCGGAGGCTGAGCAAAATCGTGGTCAAAATACAAAGCCAGGGGTAGAGACAGGCGGTGAACAAATACAGGGAACAGAGCAAGGTCAAAAACAATAGAAACAAACAGGAAACTAGAACGCTTAGAATTGCCAGTGCAGGTCAATACTTCGCAGAGAACTGTTGTGAGACTGTGATATTTAAGCAGAGTGCTAATGACTGAGTGGGTGAGATAATAGGCAGCAGCTGATGATGATTACTGAGTGCTAGCAGGTGTGGAGGTGCAGTGGCTGATGGGAAATTGAGTCCGTGAGAGAAATGGAGGTGCGGTGAATGCGGGTGATCTGGTGGAGCTAGAGGGCACTCATGACAGTAATGTTGTTAAATTAATGTTTATTGCATATTTCAGTTTAATGAGTTTCACCATTATGGTGTTTAGTGTTTGTGTGAATGACACTGAGCACCTTCTATATATGTTCATATTTAAAAGCTTGTGATGGGCTTTGGTTCATCATGTGACTTTCTCATCACCACCTGCTTGTGGTGCTTATCCGTGTATTTCAAAGGTACAAAACAGATTTCAGTACTTTAATAGGTTGGTGTATTAACATTATATCAGTTAATGAAAGTATGGTGTTTAACTATAAATTTAAATAAAACCGTAAAATCTCAAACGTCGTTAACATATTTTTTTATGGTAGAATTCCAGCAAAAACAGCTGCCAGGTTTTTACCATAAATTTTTCAGTTTTTTATTTTTTTTTTATTTATTTTTTTTTGCAGTGTATGAACAATCAAAAAAGTGGGTATGAATTGTTATATGGACCATTTAACATCTATTTAAATCAAGTTATTTTGGTATTATTTATCTACTATTATAATATTTATTCAGATTTTGAATTGAAATTTTATTTCAGTCTTTATCTTACTTTTAGTAATTTTGTTATGTGCTTTGTCAGTTTTATTTAGCTTTAATTAGCTTTGCATTTAAATGTATATAGCTTTAATTCAGTTTTAGCAATTTTAGTAAATTAAACATATTTCTCATTAGTTGTCATAGCCACATTTCTAATTTGACATTATTATTTAAATTTGTTTTTAATCTAATATTTATGTTCTGACCAAAATGGTTTAAAAACACTGAAGTTTATTTAACAACAACAACCACCACCTCTGCACTTTCGGGTGAGATTTAGAGTCACACTAGTATCATATTTTCCTTTTCAAGTTCATATTGTTTTCTCACATGCACATCTCTATTTTACTTGTTATTCATGAGTTTGACACAGATAGACAAACAGAAACATGGAAAAGAAAATGAAACTTTGTTACGATGGTTTTGTTGTTCTGAATTGATTTGATGCAGCATCTCTCGTGAACCTTCACCTTAAAATCAGAGCAGCTGAACTCACAGTCAAGACCTTGGCAGAATCTGACAAACATAGAAAGAAAATGGCAAATCACAAATGCTTCAAGATTCTTGAGTTAGTTGAATATTGTATGGAAAACAAATGCAATGTCTGTGGCTCTGACAATGCAGTGTGTCCGCTGTAGGAAAAGATTAATAATGGCCTTTGTGTAATTACTTCAAAAGCCTGTTGGGACATAATTCGCTCAAAGCAGAAAAGAACACATGATGGATCGTGACTACATGTTTCCTTTGTTTAAATCGTTACAAAGACACCAAAGTCGAGATTCTACTTCACAAAATAAATGTACCATGAAGAACAAAATGTACACAAATGCATATTTTAATAAACTATATTATTCTGCTGACCAGTTATACACAAATAGCATACAGTATGTAGCACAGTATTTGATGGAAAATGCTAGATTATCTTTGATGTTGTATATATCGTTTTTAAAATTCTTGACTGTAAGTGTTATGTTTTGTTTTTTGTTTTTTTTTTATTGCGTATTTAAATATGTAATCTTCACATATGCACATAGCGGTTGCTCCCTTAAAAATCCAAAAAAACTGAAAATTTGCTGAAAATGTTCTCCCTCTCCAAGATGGACTGTAGAAGAGTATGTCTCTTCACCAGAACAGATTTGGAAGTTTAAAATTGCATCACTTGTTCACCAATTGAGCCTCTGCAGTGAATGGGTGCCGTCAGAATAAGAGTTTGTAGTACAGCTGATAAAAACATCACAATAATCCACAAGTAATCCACATTCCAGTCAATCAATTAATGCCAAACAACACAACTTTTTCATTGGAGAAAGCAATACTTTGTATAGAGTACTCATATTTTAGCCTAGAATGTGATTGCAAACAATCAAGTCAGTGGTTTAATATTTGTTGATAAACCAACCTGTGCTGCGTTTTCCTAAAGCACCATAAGCTTAAGTACATCGTAGACCAATTGAAACCAATGGAGCTACAATCAACTTAGACTTATGATGCTTTTGGGAAATGCAGCCCTGATCTCATAAAAATATTTACCCCTGTGCAATTTTTGTACAACCCCATTTTTATGTGCCTTACTGCACGTTTTGCCGCAGTTTCAACGAGAAATGTCCGCTGAGTGGTGCTAAAACACAGGTTCAATATGTTAACCTTGGTACATTTTATTATGTTGACATAGGTATTGCTGTGTTTTTATTATGTCAAATATCTGGGGACTGTTGCTAAAAGTTAATGCTCTGTCATGTTGGAAATATGCCCTACAACAAATCCAACCCTAAACCTACCTGATAGTGTTAACAAATGCAAAACTGATATAAAAAGGCATTTGTTGATGCAACCATTTAATTTCAACTTCCTTTTATGCAGATTTTAACTGTTTTGTCAAACTGTTGTTACACGGGATTTGAATCAGAGCTCCTCGCCTCTCAAGTACATCTCTGTACTGAACAAACCTACTGTCTATAAAAACCCATAGATATGAAGCTGGATATGTGTGATGCTAACGTTCAAAAGTATCAGTTTTCAAATCTCCCAGCAAATGAATATTGTTTTGAAGTCACATGATATTTTACAAGTAATTGTGCGAAAATTATGCTTTATGAATCGAAACTTTGTAAATTTGCGTGAAAGGGAATAAAAGGTGTATGAATTTTACTGCCTCTAGTATTCTTTTTTTTTTTTTAACTGCAGTGATATGTACTTACTGTTACATATTTTGTGTCTTGCTAAAAAGTGCACCCAGGTACATTTATGCCATGAGACTAGGTAGCGATAAACTCTCATAAATGTATCTATGAAGATAAACAATCCTTTGAATATGTACAAATGTGTGTTTGCTTTCTATTAATGTCTGTTTTTGTGCATGTCTGTCTATTGCGTGTCCCTGTAGGTCCATTTTTTGTACACACTCCAGTGCCCTGCAAATATCCCAACCCTGCCTACAAACCCCTCCGCTCCATTCCCTTTCCTCCTCCCCTATCCTCAGCAGAGGCTCTCTCATGCGTGTCCACACAATCGCAGGGCTGTAATTGGTATGGTTTACACTTCCTTAAGAGCAAATCGAAGCCTGGCTAGACAGACAGCATTGCGGCAGCGAGAGCTGAGGGGAAAAACATAGGGGTCCGCAGAGGCCGGGCTTTCTTTTAGAGATTCAGAACAAGCGCTCTGTCTTTTTTGGGGGGTCCTCTTGTGGGGCGATTGGGGGGTCGGTGTGTTTGAACAGCTCCCAGAATCATTTCCCATAAAGCCTGTGTTGGGCTAAATTAATGTGAGCAACACAGCTTTATTGGGAGATCCCCAGTCGAGAGCTGTTCTCTCGACCTGATGCTTTTTCCCAAACCTGCTGAGTATCTGACTCCCACACTGTCTGTCACATTCTGTTTTTAAAAGAAGAATTTGAAGCCAAACATGTCATGCTGACAGACACAATGCTCCCTTTGAAAATGTTTTAGTTTACCACCTACATGGTGTAAATCTCTGGGGAGTATTGCTGTGGATATTGTGCACTATTGTGAATCCACAAAAAAAGTGTAAGCATTTGATTTGATTATGTATCCGACGACAAAGAGGTTATTTATAATGGTGTTATTTTTTCAGAGACAGAACATTAACTGTATTATAGTTGTTCTGTAGCTCAGACAATAGAGCATGAGTTCGATTCCCAAGAAAAGCAAGAACTGATACAATTTAAGTGCATACTTTGGATACAATGTAAGTCTTTTATATATATATATATATATAAATAAGTAAATAAATAAAAATCTGCAGAATTAATAAATTAAGAAATTGAATGTCATGGCTGAATTTAGAATTCAGAAATATTTTGCTATGTAGATCAGCACCTTAGAATAATGGAGATAATTGTTGCTTAATTCCAATTAAATGGACTACGATCCACAAATAAATGTAAAGTAATTAACAAAAATTAAACATTGGCAAATAAATAGAATTAGATCCACAAATAAATCCTAGAGTTTCACAAACAATTAAATTCACAAATAAATAAATAAAATAAGATTTGCAAATACAAATCATATTCACAAATATATATGTCACAACCTCAAATTCTCTTGACATTCATTTGACAATCTCATCCTGTGCACTTGTGAATCACTGCGCATTTGTGAACTGGGAAAGATTTCTTGTGTCAAGACGTGCTGACAGTCCACAAAAATGTGGACTCTATCCACCATCTGCTCAAGCCAATCAGATAACAGCCACATTTTGCTGACCAATCATAGCAAACACTCACTATAGCCAATCACGTTTTGCTTTACAGTCAGGGTGGCCTTATCCTGAAATAACTTCATTCATCTGCATTGGCTCAAATACAGTAGGTAATATAAGGGCAATAAATATGGGTACAGTAAAATATGTTTTAAATTGGATTTTGTTAGACCATTAGACTGTGTATCATGCCAAGCCACAGTATTATATTTTACATGCTTTTGAAAATGTCAGAGAAACACTGTTTTAAATCATGGCTATGTGCTATACTGGATTTGATATATTTCATATTCTATGTGGTGTTCAGTTTACAGCTGGGATAGAAATTATCCTACCAATAAGTTAATTTTTTTTTTTAGATTTTTAGCTTTCTAAAGCCATTTTTTAAAGTGTACATCATTTTTTTGAGTTTTCTGAATTCTTGCAAATAATCTATCGATTACTGAATAATGAGACATTTGGGCTGTTACCAAATTATATAAATTATACAAATTATATAAATATCAATAAAATTTAGCTTTGCAATGCAGAAAGCTATTGTGCACATAGAGAAAAAAAGTCTTTGGAATATTTAAATTTCCAATATGCCCGTATAGGTCATTTTTCCAAATACTACAGTTATGCCCTATCGGCAACAGAACATTTTCATATTAATGTTTTTGTGTAGCTCAGTTGGCAATGCTTTGCGTTATATGATGATATATAATCATGTGATCATGCGATCATGGCTTCGGGTCGCTGTGATTTTGCCAAGTAAGATATTATCCTGGATCAACATCTTTTGTTGATCCTGAATCAACATTACTGTCCAAAAATATAGACTTATCCCAATCCCTAACCCTACCCAAAATGTATGCCTAAAACCAGTGGGAAATGATAGCTGATTAACAAGGGTCTAGAACCACCTAACCCTGATCATGAGCCTAAAACAGATATTTCCAGAAAAATTATCCCTCAAACCTAATTGGTTGATTGGAATGTTGTTCCAGGATCAACAAGAATCTTGATCCAGGAACATCTTGTACTTGTTGAAATTAAGCTCACCCATGGGGTCGACAGATGCAACACAACATTATGTCATTGTTTTTACGCCCGCTAGAGGGTGCTTAACTTTAAAAAATTTCCTGAACGCGGAAGTAAGCCTGTGGGTGAGGCTTCCAGTTCATTATACTCTATAGGTAAATAACGAGGAGAATAACAACATAGCTGGATGCGAATGAGACCAGAAGCTATACCCATAAAATGTACAAATGGCGGCGCCCATTTTTATGTCAGGAAAAAGGTGGATAGGGTTGTTATTTTGTTGGAGGACAGGCTTAGTAGAACTGTCACCAATAGTTGGCAAAAAAGAACTCACTTCATTAGTTAAAACTGCTGTGGATTTGCTCAGAATGATTAGCATTTGCAGAACAAAAGGAGACAATTTTATGTTTGAAATGTGCAGTAAGTTGCTCGATATAAACTTTTTGACAATTGAACCATTGTATAAAAGCAGTATTATACTCATGACATATTTCAGTGTTATTTAAAATCTCACGTCAGTCTATGTAGAAGGTATCTAAGCAAACCATGTATTTGGTGAAGCTTTTATGGCTTCAAATGAATGGTTTAGATGTGTATAATGTAGGTCTTTGGTGCAAAGCAAAACACTTGAACTTCTCTGTTGTTGGCAGCCCCGCTGCTCTGCTACTGTGTTCTCTGCTGCTCTCCATGATTAATGAAATCCATAAGCCCCTTCTGCCCTTTCTAATAGATTTATGGACTTCATGGTACAATAACTTAGTGTTTCATTGTACATTTGTTTTCCTTACATTGATATTTGTCATGAGAGAGCTCTTAGACTGCCCTTTAGGCGTTGAGTGGCCTGATTTGATTGGCAATCGGTCTATCATGCTCAGCACTGGAGGAAGTCCACAGCTGACTGATTTTCTAATATAATAGTCACACTGTATGTTATAATTCACCATCAAAATGGCATTAATGGAGGCACGTTCTATAATTTTGTTCATTTTTATTTTTTACCAATTACATTATTGATTTGCTACAAACCATTAGACCTTTAAAGTTATTATTATTTTTGTTATTTTGCTATTTCACTCTTAAGACAAATATTGTACAGTATATAAATGTACCTGTTCTTATTTGTATTTCATGTTCGTTAGAGCCGTTAATGGGAGGAAAATTAAGACAATTACTAAAAGACATTAATACAACATCTGCAAGATATGCTTGAAGCGGCTAGGGAACAAAGAGAAAGTTTCCAAAATGGTTTACAGATATGGCTATAATCGTGTCTCTTGATACTGCTAAGTAGCATTATTGAAACACTTAGTGTTCTAGAAGTAAATTAGACTGAAATATAGAGTTGATTTTGAGGTTGCTCTGTGCCCAGGGCTGTTGGAGGAGACAGAGTTTGAACAAACTGATCAAAACAGCAGCTGCTCAATGAAACATTTCTGAAGAATTTTACAGAATAGAAATCCAAAGAGAGGCTTATTCAAAGCAATTTAATCAAGCAGTGCAGAGTAAAGTAGTGTAACGTGCAATGATTCTAGGATTTGACAGAACATCTCTTGAGACTGCAAGTCTGCTGAAGTTACCTTCTCTTGAGGAAATTTTGTACATTATATTTTCTTAAAAACAATGTGTGTATAATGTGTGTAGCATTATTTCCTGTTCAGATAAATATTAATATAGTTTTATTAATATATAGATATTGTGCATTTATTTACTTATTTTTTACATATGGTTTATATCAGTTTTATTTATTACATTTTATTCTGTATTTTCATTTACTTTTATTAGATTGTTTGGCAATGTTGTTTTAATAAGCTATATATTTTATGAGCTATGGCTACATTAGTGTCACATGATTCTTTATATATCATTTTAATATACTGATTTGCTGCTTAAGAAGCTTATTATGATACATTTTTGTAAGAGCTTGTGCTTAATGTTTCATTTTTCCAAACCTATTCGGTGACTGGTTGATTTCATTTAAAGCAGTGTTTGTGAGCTTTTAACGCTCCAAAAGTGGCACCTAATGAATAAATTAGCATTTTCATTCAGACCAACGCGAAATACCAACAAATTCATTTTGACTTCACCATGAAACAGCTTGGGACTCGTTTTTAAAACTCTGTAAAGTACAATACAGGAGAAGTTAGTTCAATAAAAGTTCAATAAAAAAACAATGAAGCACAATAGTTAGTTTATGAAATAATTTTTGCTTGTAAGTATGGTTGAACTGGGTCATCAAAGATCAGCAGCAAAGACATTGGTTAATAAAATGGGATTAGATACATTTGTGTAATTTAATTATTGCAGGTTTGTGTCATATTCTGAGTTTATTTTAATTCATTTTGATGAATACTAAATCTGTTTTTTGAGAGTGAGATTAATTAATGCACATTCACATTTACATTCACATGCCGCTGTATTTCTGATTTCTCCCAACATGAGGTCAGGAGACTTGTCAGTCAATAAATAAGAAAACAAAGTAACTGGCGTTACTTTTTTTGAAAAAGTAACTCAGTTATATTACTATAAAATTAAAAAGTAATGCGTTACTTTACTAGTTACTTGGAAAAAGTAATATTATTACATAACTCGCGTTACCCCCAACACTGACAATAACTTTACACACAAACCACTTTCAGATTTAAAACTTTGCAGGATGTTTTCATTCGCTTAGAGTTGTATTACAAACTGCATGAAAGATGGATGAAAGATGAAAGAACATGGGTCTTCTTTTAATTTTATTGTATGAACATTTTTCTCTGAACTAGTTACTTCAGTTTGAACACATCACCATGTTGTCCTTAACAGACTTTAAAGTGCTGTATGTCACATAAGAGAAATATGCTGTACACATAGTGCATCAATTCCATCTTGAAGCACTAAGCGAAACAGCGATTGCTTGATACGTGGTTGGCCTTGCTCGTGGGCTGTTGTACTGTATCTCCAGGAACTCTTCATCAGAGAGAGTGAATGCAGTCGGGTCTCAGGCAGACACCGTGAAATGGACCCGGCTGTGGTTCACAGCTCCGGGCCGGCACATTTGCTAAGGGCCATTAACATCATGCCTTACCGGGACCCAGTGGTCTGCCATTCACCCTGTCTGCAACCCCCAAGTGTGCTGGATCTGTGGAGAAATTGTGCACAGACCTTTTCTAGTGGAATTCATACAGACCGAAGAACCACTGACACGGAGGGCTGATGATGTCTATTAGTCGTGTTTTTGAAAGGTTCAGGAGGTTTTAGATTGTCAGCACTCAAGTCATAAATACTGTAATTTTAGTAGTGCTTGCTCCTGCAGGGATGAGTGATTTGAACAAACCCCTAATGCTAACTTTGATGAGTAACTTGTCCCGCACCGTTTACTCTGTGGACATGAATGTTACCTTGAATTGTGCTGCAAGTTGAAAGCTTTTTGAAGTGTGCTTTGGTTTTGTATGCAATCAGATCTCCAGTTTTACAGATTTTAGATATTAATTTATTCCCTGACTATTAAATGTCCTAAAATTAATGAGGGACCTGTATCTAGGCACCAAAACACAGACATGCAGAGGACGAGTTTGGTGTCAGAGTTTTTTTTTTTTTTTTTAGTTACAGTAAATTAACTGATTAATATTAAATGCATTTCAATTTAATTATTTGATTCCAAAATAAATGTTTTTGTGTACATAATGTATGTGTGTGTACAGTGTATATTTATTATGTATAAGTACACACTCATACAGTGTATATTTTGAAGATATTTACATGTATTTACATGTGTAAATTAAAAAAAAATGCTGGATTTTTTCTTTCTATTTATCAAAGAATCTTGTTTGAAAAAGATGTATCAGCATTTCTAACAAAAATATTAAGCAGCACAATTGTTTTCAGCATTGCTAATAATAATATTTTTTTCTTGAGCAGCAAATCAGCATATCAAAATCATTTCTGAAGGATCATGTGACACTGAAGACTAGAGTAATCATGCAGAAAATTCTGCTTTACCATTACAGGAATAAATTACTTATATTAAAATACTGAAATTATAAAATTATAATAAAGTAAAATTATAATAAGTAATTACTAATTTTTTAAGAAATAGTAATAATATTTAACAATAGTACTATAGTGATCAAATAAAATAAGTCTTTCTGAGTTTTAAAACATTGAAAAAGCATTTAAATCTTACAGGTGTATGTAAAGATGTGTATAATGCATCATTTACACCAAGAAACGCCAACTGGTGCCACAAAAAAAGAGTTATGAATATAAATGAATGTTTAATAGGGTCAATCACAGGTAAACTTCCTACCTGCTGTGATAGTAAACCCCAAACATTTGTGAAAATGATTGGCATGCTTTAGTAAACATGAGAGGTCTACGTTCTATTTGATAACCATCCATTTCGTGTTGAGCGAGTACAATAGAGGAATATTTCCAAGGAAAAATGAGGAGCTAAAGCAGCTCTGCTCTGGGAGATTTACTGACCTCTGATTTTTGTTTTTCTCCATGTTTGTTTTGTGCACTGTTGATGGAGGTCGATAACTGTTGCTTATTTTCCCTGAAATACTTGAATCAATAGCATTCTGCATCTCTCTGCCCTATGCACCATCTGAGACTGTGCTATTTTAGAGAGCTGACCAGCGCTCTCTCTCTCTCTCTCTCTGTGCTGAAGGGACACAAAGACACCAGCATTCAAAGCAACCTAGTTCCATCTCTATTTCACGGAACACTGCATGTATGGAACAGACGCACATCTGATTAGTCAGTCTCCTGCGACTGAATGAATAACAGTTGAGGGAGTTTGCCAAGTTTGACTTCTTTGAGAACTGAATTTAGCAAATAAGCATAAAAATGCCATCTTTCATATACCATCGATTTGAAATGTGCCATCCAGCAGTCTTGATCGATAAACACGTACAAGGAGGTTGAATGCGACAAAGCCTCAATTTTTAACTGTAACATATTGCTCCTTTCGGTTTAATCTGTTTCCACATTAACCCTTTAAATCTGAAAGCTGACCTCTGCACACAACAATATAGGTGTTCTGTGTCAGACAAATGCATTACTGTCAGTCGAGCTCAGTGAGGCGGAACGGAGCAGTAATGTAGGTTGTGATTAAGGTTATGTGTGTTGGCATATAGTTGGACAGCTAACCTTTGCCATCATTTAATGCTCACTTAAAGTTAAAACACCAATAATTAAATTTTAAGCTACATTATTAATGCCAGTTCAACCAGTTATTATAATAATGCTATTAAATTAAATCTTAAAGCCTAAATTTTCATATGTATATATATATATACATATATATATATATATATATATATAAATAAATGCCTATTTATTAGGGCTGTCAGATTGATTAATCATGATTAATTTGCATTCAAAAATGTGTTGAAATAATGTAAAAATAAAAATACACATGTAAATATTATATTATGTAAATGAAAACTTTTATTTTTGATGCAATTAAAAATTATGACACACATGCAAACAATGTATATGTGTTATGTTGAAAACACATTTGATGCTTAATATTTTATATTAATATTTAATAATAATAATAATAATAATAATAATAATGTAAATACAATTATTTAGCAAGCACATATTAAATTGATCAAGTGACAGTAAAGACATTTATAATGTTCCAACATAAATTCCAATAATGAAAAAAAATAATAAGTGGTTTGAACTTCTGATCATCAAAGAATCCTAAATAAAATGTCTTTTTTGCAAAAATGGTAAGCAGATGAAACATTTTCAACATTGATAATGAGAAGGCAAGGAAAGTTTGTTTATATAGCATATTTCATATACAAAAGTGAGTTAAAAGTCTTTTTATAATCACATAGATTTTTAATATAAGTAGATTTATAAGAAATAAAAAAAAGAATATATGAATGGTAAAATTTTTGTTATAAAAAAAATTATAATATAAAAAAAGTAAGCAGCAGCATTAATAATAATAATAAGTACCATTATTAATAACTATGCAACAATAATAAGTAATCATAATTGTTCGACCAAATTGTGAACCACATTAAAATGATTTTTGAAGACTTATGTGACACAGAAGACTAGAGTAATGGCTGCTAAAACAAATTTTTCCCATTACAGAAATACATTGCATTTTAAAGTTTATTTAAATAAAAAAACATTATTTTTAAATTTTAATAGCATTTCATTGCATTCCTTTTTTTAATATATTTTTTTATCAAATTAATGCAGCCCTGGTGAGGATAAGAAACTTTTTACCATGAATTTATCTACAGTAATTGCAAAAGCTATTTATAATATTATATAATATTGTATTGTCAGGGACACCCCTAATTATATTATATTATATCTGTACTTGCGAGAAACTGACATCGGGTTGCGCGTGGCACATTTCAGTGGTTGCCTTTTCCTGCTTGATTGTCACAATAAAGGCATCGATTTCACAAGCCACTCGAGTCAGATCAATCGCGTAGGCAGTTTTCGATGTGTGTTTACTCTACAGACTGCCAGATTAGATTATGTGCGCTCAGGTAGGGGGCTCGGGTACAAAAAAAAACCTGCAGAAATCAATCCCTCATTGGCACGGCTTTCCGAAAGCGCTGATCTTGAGCATATGTCCTCTAATTACTCTGATGGGAGCTTGCTAATGGGCACAGAGCCGGCCTTGTGCTCACTACGAATGCTCGTTAATGTCACTGTCACAACGTAGATCCCCGGGCCCCAAGATCAAGGCTTGGGATCGTGGATGGCCCCTAACCGCCCCTGCTTCCCCCCTCCAGTACATGAAACTGTCTCACTTCCCTGTCTAATTGCTCTCTAAATTATTAACCTCAATGAAAGGAGGACAGTGTCCCGTTTGACCCCGCTTATATAGCTGAAGGTTTGGGAGCCGGTGCTTCATGAGAAATGTGTGAATACATGCATATTTAACCATCTGTGGAAGATTTGCCATTTGCACAGGTTATTACCGACTTTGACCTCTCATATGAATTTCTGCATTTTTTTATTTCACGCACATAACTGAGAGACGTCTCGGTTTGTTTTGTTGAATTTGAAGCCACAAAAAAGGGAAAAAGTGCACTTGGTTCTGACAAATTTAATTAGCTTGCGAATTAGGGTGAATTAATCGCAGCTGTGGGTGTGTGGTGGTATTGTGACGTCTCCGCAGGTAAGGCAAATGCCTGTTCGCAGCACTGCCGAAAACTGTGAGTAATTATGTTTGTTTTTTAATACCCTTGTTTTGGCGTAATTGCCAGTCCCAGCATGCCCACACACACCTGCAAGAACAAATGTGATTTATTCATCAATTCAGTGGTAGAGGTTTACACATTACAAAGCATAAACAGTTCCCTCATGGTATTGTTAATAATTCAGTAGGTTATACGTTAATAATAGATAAATTCTACTGTCTCTGTAAATAGCTTGTAAATGTCACACGCTC
The DNA here is from genome assembly GCA_032359235.1 of Enteromius mattozi. NCBI lineage: Eukaryota > Metazoa > Chordata > Actinopteri > Cypriniformes > Cyprinidae > Enteromius > Enteromius mattozi. The sequence continues at coordinate 13,825,872 of JAUMHE010000080.1, read as the reverse complement.
CGTTTTAAGGTGGCGTGTTTAACCAGCATGTATTTCATCACCTGCTGGATCACCTGTGTAGAACGCTTTTTTACATTAAATAGCCACTTGTTAAAGTGTAAAGGCAAGCCGAGCATCTTTTTAAGGTTATTTTAAAGTGATTTTGTTAGTGAAGCTGCTATTATTAGCAGCTTTCAGAGTAAAAAACTTGAGGCAATTGCTTTTTAGTGTATTTTGTAGTAATTGTAGTGCATCAGAGCGAATCAGACACGTGAGTTTCGATCAGAACATTGAAACATGAGGAGCCGAATTCCACAACGAGCCCTCAAACAGCACAGGATGTCGTAAATACCT